>CM052249.1:3825953-3940929 GCA_028455795.1 Lasioglossum marginatum
GTCCATTCATAAAAAAGTTATTCTGATTTAAAGTGTGTGTGATCAGTAGAGTGCGGATTTTATGCATTTACAACAAAAATGAGTAGGTGTAATTTAAAGCAGCAGAAATATTAGGAAAATTTAAACATACTATTATATTATTTTCAACCTACTGAATATAATAGGGAAGAAAATAAATTTCTATTTCACTCCAGTTTGTTACAATTCAGGTAAGAAATTTTTATTTTGCATCAAGATCCGCAGTCTAGTGATGTAGATTAAAATTGAAGATGAGACCTGAAGGATCAGCTTCATAACTCAAAGTGTGTAGACAGCGGACTTTATGCATTCATGGAAAAAATATCAGATGATTGCATAAGTTCGTGCCCGATTTGAAAATAAAATTCAATGGTTAAATTTTAAAGAATACAGTTTTATTAATCAATTATATAGTCACCAAAGAATGATGATTATATAATTCTTTTTTTTCTTAATCGGGCACGAACTTATGCAATCATCTAATAGAATTTTATTTCGGTTTAAAGAGGATTAATAACATTCATATTTATTAGACTACGTTTAATATTGTGCTCGTAACAAAATTATCACAGCTTAAATAACGATTTCTCCAGAACTCGAAATTTAGTGCTAAAATACTTTTGGAATCCACTGTAACTTGTCAGTAGACTGCAATTTTCAATTTTTGTAGGCAAATTTTAAGGAAGTGGAATCATATAAAATCTTATTTTCGGAGGTAGTCTTTGTAGTTCTGCAATGAATAAAAATCGTACTAAAGAATTAATAGATCAGAAACCTTATTAATGTGTTAAGAGTTTTACTAATCTCTAAACTAACTGAAAGTCTTAACGCGTCTTAATGCGTCTTATTAGACTTATTATCGAATTTTCTATAACAGGGTATCTAATGAATAAATAAATAAAATCCGAGACCCTATCATTACCACAAGAAATCGCTAAGAGCAAGAAATCAAGAACCTGTTTAAGATTCGAGTACAGTAAGGGAAAATGAACGGGGAAATTTTCTGGAGTAATCCATTTTCAAAAGTCGTCGAAAGTCCAAACCGATCTGTACACTCCATGAATTACCAATGTGCATTGTCCAACAAGGACGACATGTAGGATGCGAAGAAAACATGCTCAGCGCTTTCGAATGATCCTCGTCGTTTGGCATAGTGCCAACAGAGGAGCGAAACTCTTCCGTCTACGACCTAAATCTGTCGCTTTCCGTTTGCACGTTTCTTAACTTTATCATAGTGTCAATACAAATTTTCTTCGAACATGCTCGTATCCTTATGTCCTTATTTATTATGTATTAATGTAATTCTTTGTTAAGTCTACTTTAATTGGCCAATGTCATGAGGCTGATCTCAGAGTCGCATCGGTAATCCGGAAGCTGTAAAAGTCATTAATTCAGATTTAATCGAGTGACTATGGAAACCTGAATCTTTTTAGAGATATTTCGAGTTCGCAATGACAAAATATCTTTATCAATTTGCATTTGGAATATCAAATTCCACAGAATCTAGCACGATTTTTATTTATTTTGGATCTATAAATGCTATTACCAATAATAGAATTATATTTGGGGTGTCACTTTCTTAAAAGTCTACAAAAATTGGAAATTGCATAAACATCCGCAGTCTACATATATGTATGCTTTTATAGTACACGTATAATGAATGACAATAGAACATAGCTCCAGGGAAAAATTAATAACACGTTAATTTTAATATTTACATTTTAAAACGTTTGGCACAAATAAGCTCGCATTAAATTTATACTTTTCTAGCTTATTTCATAAAACAGCGAGGTTTTAGGACAATAGCAGTTCATTATCGATATTGAGATAAAAATTGTATAATAATTTTTAAACCACAATTGATTAATATTGTTGCTTCGAGAACTATAGTATTGACATTATTAAGCCAAACGAGTTTATATTGATATTAATTAGTATTTGCTCCGTTGCTTTGACAGTTCCCGATTTATGTGTTTGTATTAATGTTTAGTATTAATATCTGAAAAGTCAAATGCACCCATTCGTATTCTTCATACTTGATGATAGCTACAGATGATAGCTCAAAACTTTGTTTAAATCTTAGCCATTCCAGACAATCGCCGGTGAACTTTGGAAGGCTCTTTGCCGACGTAAGCCTATTCACTAAGTGACCCGTCCCAGTACTGGTCGATGCTACGTCTCTTGCCGAATTTATATCTCGCGCTAGCAGTCGAAGTGCGTCCGTCCCAGCAGCAGAATGATTTTTGTTGGAAGTAGAGGTAAAATGTTGTTCGATCTTTTTTGTTTAAATAAAATTAGTTATTCCGTATAATGTGTCTACTTTTGTAATCGTTCCTTTTATTTGACCTTATTAAATAATTATTTTTTGCAATTATTTTAATTCAGGATATTTCCTCCATTTCATGAAAGAGAGAGAGACTGAACTTGGAATAAAATATATAGATACAAATTGTTTGATACGAAAGGGGATATAAAACGGGTGCCGCGAATCAAACAATATAAACTTTTCGTTCTGATCAAGGCGAAAGATGATGTAGATTTTTGTCCGGACTGAGAGTCGATGTAGGTTCTTGTCTGGACTAAGAGTCGATGTAGATTCTTGTCCGGACTGAGTCGATGTAGGTTCTTGTCCGGACTGAGAGTCGATGTAGGTTCTTGTCCGGACTGAGAGTCGATGTGGAATGAAATTGCTTGACTCATAATTTGTCCAGAATAGAGCGAATCAGAAGCGTCTGTACCGACAATTGTGTTCACCTCACATCACGTCATCCCGTCATTTATGTGATTCATGTGGTGCAATGTGGTGTCAGTGGTGTGGGGTATGGCATGGGAAGCATTTGTAATTGTTTTGTTGCATTTTCAAATTGCTGTCACGGTACTGCATTTATCGAAAAATCTCTATTCAAATACGTCTTTAAAGTTACGGAAAAAGTTCAAGAAAAATGTACAAAGCGATTTGTGTTGTCGTCTTCTTAAGTCTACTTATTAACGAAGGTATAACAACAAATTAAGCGTCCGTTGTCTGCAGGGTGTGGTTAATTCCATGCAGCTTTTTTTACAATTTCAATAATACTTACAGGGGAAAGTTTATACTGCTATAGATGTAACAGTAATCATCCTGGGTGTGGCACACCTTTCAATTGGTGGTGGTATTGGGGTGAAACTTGTCCAGAATATGACGATAAATGTGTAAAAATAATTGAGAGGAAAGGAGGTATGTGATTTCGCTCATATTTATATATCGTATTCATATTTATATGTATATATACATCGTGTACATTTCAGCTGAAACAATTATAACCAGGGAATGTTTGAGCTCCGTACGCAGCTTCAGAAAAGATATACCAGCCGATCGCTACGAAGGTTGTCGACCCGCTGCTAAAGATGTTCATTTGGGACATTACGTAAATAATTCCATTCATCAATTGGATATTCATAGAGACTATTACGACCAAGTAACATGGTGTTTCTGTTACTTCGATCACAGATGCAATGGCGCTGCTGCCATTTATTTACCAACATTCTTATTGCTATTAGTTATTGCTGTGCAACAGTTTGCTACATAAAATGATGTCGTGCGATGCCCACATACAAAGTACAACTATTTTTCTGAATATCCAACACAATAAATAACATCGAACGTAACAATTTTACTGCACAAAACCAGAAGCTAATTGACGATATTACTGCGTGTAAATACCATTTTATTCTTTAATCAATAGTCTTACTATATATTGTTGGTTGGCAGCAGAATATGAATGAGCTGTTATTTATAGTTTGAATTTAGCATTAATTCCGTCCAAAATGATCTGTTGTAACAATATTACAAAAAGTATGTACTATTTTTATACGTGAACACGTTTAGTCGCTAAGTATAAATAAGTATATATGATAGGTTGTTCTTTAAGAGACTGAATAGAGAAGTGTTATTTCTCTGCTATTTTACTGTACAACCTATCCGCATAAATTATTGTTAAACGACTAATACGCATTTCGGTAAATGCCGTCCATTGTTGAACAAATAGGATTACTTTCAATGTACTGTAGAAGCTGTACCTTAGTTTTTGTATCTTCTATTATGTATTTGTAGTTACGAATAATTATAATAAACCTTTAACTTTTAATTACCCGCATAGTGTACTTATAACCTCGAAACAAAGGTGTCGACTACACTAGCAAATATCTATTTTGTGTTAGTCATTTTATCGAATAAAAATTTGTTTATATTGGAGTTGTATAAAGTCCCGTGTAACCAATTATACAGAAAGTGTTTCATAATTCATATGGTACAAATTAGGTCGGGTCGATTTTATGACTGGAAATAAGAATTTCAAGGAAATTTAAATGGGCTTGTTTCTGAGAGTAAAAATTTAATTAAATTTCCTTGAAAACAAAGCCTCCCACTTTGTTCCACTTGCAAAATTGTTTTTGTTATTCTTGATTTTCGTCTTATTTCCATAGAATCGACCTCATCTAATTTTTACCATGTATTACGAAACACCCTGTATGTTTGAAGGGAAACAACAAGGAATAATTACAAGTTATTATACAAAAACCGCCTTTTATTACAAAACGCTTTGCGCCAAATAAATGTAGAATAATGGAAGTTTTAAATAAGTCTTACAATTCTCACTTCGAATATATACATACAGCGTGTATATCATTGTACGAAACTTAAATTATAATTTTGACGAAAGACATACTTGCTGACAATTGCGAACGATGAAATGTTAATACTGTAAAAATAGGAAGATGCTTAAATAATAAGACTGTAATAAAGCTCTTTTTAAGCTGCCTTTACAATCTCCTCTTGACTCCTCTGTTGAACTGGTTGAACCGAGTTCTTTTGCGTCGTAACTTCTTTTTGCTTTTCTTTTTCTACGGTCTTCGTTTCTTCCCAGGTTTTTCTGTGTGTTCGATTCGAATAACTCTTTCGCTTTTCGATTTCGTATCCTGTTCCTTCTTCGGCGCCGTGATGGTCAATACTCTGCATAGCACGGACATAAAATAGAAAGTCGGTAAGATAGAGAGCGACATTGAAATGATAAAAAAATTTTTTTCGAGTAGCCAAAAATCCTTCTGGCAATCGTCATTTTAGTCAAAAAAGAACCTATTTTCAAAATTTCATCGAATTCTGAGAATGGACGTAAACGGAAACTTCGCCAAATTTTGTTCATGCAATGGAGTAGCAGTAGCAGAAATTGTGAAACAACATGATTTTTAATTTTTGCCCTTCACTACCCCCCAAATCAAGATACAAACTTGAAAATTATCAGAAATTGCTCTTTTTTGTTATCGAATGACCCATCGCAAGTCAGGGCACTTTTGACCCCCTTATTCTCTCTCTCGGCCGCATCCTTTATCTTCCAAATTTACTTTTTCGAAATTATCAAGCGACGCAATGGAATAGGCCTACAGGAGATACCAGTGACAAAAAGAACGCATTGACAATAGTACCTGATACCGTATACATAGCAAGTTTTATTGTTTATTCCCGCAGCACCAATAATTTTTATCTAAATCTATATATAAAAACATAAATAATTTCATATTTGTACAACAGTACGAATACTTACTTTCAAGAACATTACAATTCATCTCATATTTTTGAAATCAAAACACAATAAAACATTGTTTAGATTAAAACACAATAAACGATGATACTACCTATTTACCTACTTGCAAATTAGTGCAAATAATATTGCAGAAGCTAATCAAAATATGGCGTCCATCGTCAGCTGTTTGCTGGCTAGATATGTACATATTACCCACAATTGAAAATAAACAATAAACAGTTCGGATAAGAATATACCTATACATACAAATCTAAGAGATAACATTGTGTTACTTTTAATATAATTATATTTTACGTAAAATAATGTAAAAATTCTAAATGACGAGTGTTTTAAAATATTTTTTAAGTGTCACTGCATTCGAGGTTATTGTTTTGCAAGTGTAAATGAAAAGGTGGAAAATGGATATGATACGAAAGGATTTACTTGTGCCAGCAAAGTATATGAAAGCAACGGACGAAAGAATTTGTTTAACTGTTCATAAAAACTGGTTAACTAGTTTACATACTGTAGGTCCAATTTCATTTATTAATCATGACAGATTAACTGAAGATGAAATTGCAGCACATCCCACACTCGAGGAATTAGGTCCTAATTGGATTAGAGTGTATATCAAAGTACGTTGATATATATATATATATTTTTATCTACTCAATTATTAATACCATATTAAAGTATATTACTTGCGAGTATGTTTTGCCGATAATATTCTTATTTCATACTGAAATGTATTGAGAATATATTAAAAATAGTCTTTCCATTATATTTGTTTTATTAGTAGACTGCGGATCTTTATGCAAAATAAAAAATGTTTGCGTTATTTACAAGAAACAGGTGCCAAATAAAAAATTTGTTCTTCATTCAATTATCTTATTAAACTGAAACTAATATATTGATGTCCTTATTTATATCATTTTTATCGTAAATGCATAAAATCTGCAGTCTATTTATTGGTATTTACCACTGTCAATGATTTATTTATGTATTATGTAATGTCTTTTTGGTTTGGATAAGGATAGAATCGAACTTAACAGTTCGAATAGTACAAAAGTTCAAAATAATAATTATGTTTTACAAATTGCAACAGTGTAAATATGTATATGATTATCAGGTTTACGAGAAAGAGCAGAAATGTGCAATTCCGCTTCTAAGAGGAAGGCTTTCAACGAACAGAAATACTCAATCGGATTTAACATTTTCACAATTATTACATTATGTTGTAGAAACAAATTATAGAAACTTATGGAAAGAATGCTATAAGAAATATTATAGTATGTACGCTTGAATTTATACAACTAATTGATTAATAATTAGACAGCTGATTTTATGCATTTATGACAAAAATGAGTAGGTGTAATTTGAAACAGTAAAATAATTAGAACAATTTAAAAATACTGCTATATCATTTTCAAACTATTAAACATATTAAGAAGGAAAATAAATTTTTATTTCACTCCAGTTTGTTGCAATTTAGGTAGAAAATTTTTATTTTGCATAAAGATCTGCTGTCTATTAATAATATATTGGAATATCTGTGATGAATAGACTGCGGATCTTTATGGAAAATAAAAAATATCTGCATTGATTGCAAGACACAGGAGCCAAATATAAATTGCTTTCTTCTTTTAATTATCTTATTAAGGTGAAACTAATATACTGGTGGCCTTAAATCTGTTTAATATGTCCACTGTTTTAAATTGTACGTACCATTTTTGTCATAAATGCATAAAATCCGCAGTCTAGTGATGAATCTATTAATATGTACCTACATATGTAAACAGATCCATGGAACTGCGTAGAACACAAGGACCAGTGTAATATAACTGCTAATGTAAGCGATACATCAATCATGCAAGAGGTACTACAAAGAATGTATGGCTGTAGTTTAATACAAATTCAAAATGGATTAGTTTTATCTGTGTTACCTGGTGTGACAACCGAAGCACATTGTAATCTTCTTCCAACACTATTCGCTGTTGAAACTGCAACTGCTTTTATAATATTACACGAGCACACTGCAGAATATTCTCTTCGCGAGTAAGTGAGATAATATATTTCAATTCATTGTGGATATATTCTAATCTTATAATTAGACTGCGGATGTGTGTGTTTATGCAATTTGCAATTTTTGTAGACGAATTTTTAGAAAGTGGAATAAAATAGAATCTTATTTCCAGTGGAAGTAGCCTTTGTAGATCTGAAATAAATAAAAATTCTACTAAATTCTGTCGAATTTTATATTCTACGCTTTTTTGAAAATCTTCAGAAGCCATAAATGCATAAAGATCCCTTAGTCTAGTTATAATTGAATAACTAATATTATATGTTAATGTTCACAAGGTGTGTGATGTATAGTCCTGCTGCTTTAAGTACGAGTCATGGAAAATCATTGTTTCTAATATATCAACTTTTACAATTGTATAAAGATTTACACGATCGTGGGCTGGTTTTAGGTGAAGTTACTCTTAGCGACATATTACTTATGGATAATTTTACTATTCAGGTGAGTATTTAAATACTCTTTCCCAAACGTAGTTCGTCGGTTTGGTCTTTTTTGAAATTGTAACAGCTCCCTTAGATTTTATTTACAGGTGTTACCAAAATTAAGTGATAATATTTATATAAAACCAGAAAATCAACTTCATAAAGTTTCCACCAGTCATGAAACGAAATGGAAAAATTTCAGTGGATACAAAAGAAATGTCGACGTGATTTCGTCAAATACTATGCTACAGGGAAATCCAAAATTTGGAACAAACGAAAGCATCGAAAGATTATGTGAAATGTGGATCTATAATGGCATTAGTAATTATGATTATTTAACTGCATTGAATAATATGGCTGGTAGAAGGTACGGCGATCCGAGTTGCCATCACGTTATGCCTTGGGTCACAGATTTTACATCGAGATGTGGTGGTAATTGGAGAGATTTAACCAAATCGAAATTTCGATTAAATAAAGGTGATAGACAGTTGGATTTAACGTTCGACTCACAATCTGTCGAAGTATGTATTTTCATGAGTAAATTCTTTGTTTAATATCAGATGATTGCAGAACTGTACTGCACGGCGGAGTGTAAAAAAGAAAAAATTATATAGTCATCATTATAGACTGCGGATCTTTATGCAATTATGGCTTTTGAAAATTTTCAAAAAATGCTAGAATATAAAATTCGATAAAATTTTGTACAATTTTTATTTGTTTTAGATCTACAAAGGCTGTTCCCATTAAAAATAGGATTTTATTTCGTTCCTCTTTCTTAAAATTCGTCTACAAAAATTGCAAATTGCATAGACATCCACAGTCTAGCCATTATTCTTTTCTAATTGTAGAAAAGAATGACTATATAATTGATTAATAAAGCTGTATTCTATAAAATTTGACGATTGAATTTTACTTCCAAATCGGGCACGAACTTATGCAATCATCTAATACAATTATTACATCATTAACAATATTATGTTAATACTTTTAGGTAGGTCATCATGTTTCAGACGTGTTATCGGAAATAACATATTACGTCTATCTCTCACGTCGTTACAATAAATCTGTTTTATGTAAAAATGTACGACCGCAATGGGTTCCAGGAGAATACCCTGCATCTATACAAAGACTGCATGATTGGAGTCCAGATGAATGTATACCGCAATTTTTTTCTGACCCTAGTGTTTTTAAGGTAAGATGAAGAGTATTAAAATAATTCCATATGAGATATTCTTACCTTTTCTCTTTTACCAAATTTTTCATTTGCAGTCTATTCACGAAGATTTGCCAGACTTGGAAATTCCTGCTTGGGCAACATCGCCAGAAGATTTTATAGAAAAACATAGAGAAGCTTTGGAAAGTTTTTACGTATCTGAAAGATTACATCATTGGATTGATTTAACATTCGGTTATAAGTATGTATAGATTATTTTTTGGAACGGATCATGTTTATTGCACTATGTCTCAGATTTTTTATTTTTTCACACTTGAACTGCGGGTCAAATTTGCAGAACAAAAATGTTTCCGCATTAAAAAATTTGCGTATACAATGACAAATTATTCAAAATAGTCTTTTGCGATGATGATTAAAACGAAGAAAATGTTTCTATCTTTAATAATAACCGTGAAATAAATTATTTTGTGTAGGTAGTTTTTGTAAAATTCTGCCAAAATGGTAAACTTTTATGGTCTGTATCTTTTATACAATTTCGAAGATAACAAAATGATGATTGAACCCCCTCTCCCTATTTTAATACGAACTATAGCATATTTCAATTGCAGCAAAAACCGCGACATAGTGCAAAAAAATTATATCATTTGATAAGAATCAAATTAATAATATTTGTTTCCCCAATTGACAGATTATCTGGTTCGGCTGCAGTCAAATCAAAAAACGTTTGCTTACAGCTTGTTGACAATCATACAGGTTTAACTAATTCTGGAGTCGTTCAACTTTTTACACAACCACATCCCCAAAAAATTATCCCATCGCCTTACTGGTGTAAAATTCCACCTCGCTTACGATCATCTTTCGTAATTAATAAACACAGTACGTTTATAAATTTGGATAATGTGAATTTAAATATCTTTATTTCCATTTTTACTAATTACATAATATTTATTAGAAAATGATCAGTATGGGAATAGGGGTAGCGATGATGAAGGTCATAGTTCTGGGTTTGAAGAAGAAGAATTACCTATTTCGATATTAAATACATCTAAATCATCACCTTTGGTTTTAAGCCGATTATTAAGCCGTTCTCGAGGTTCTTTACTCTCTACTGAAGATGTTATCAAACAAGACAAATCCATGAATCAAACAATTGTCCTCCCCAAAGACTACAATCCAGTTGCAGCCATTACTCAAGTGGAAACCATGCATACATTTATGAATAAAGTGAGCTCTCAAGTTTATAAGCCAGAAATTGAGTTGCATGAATCGTGCATTAATTATAAACAAATCGTGGCTAGTGGACGCATTAAAGAACAACAAATACTTGGTTGTTTAATTGTGGAGATATTTTTATCCAACAAATTTCGAGCAACATGGAACGTGGAGAAAGTATCATTTTCAAAAAGACTCAACGTGTGTTTGAATACTTTAAGAACGTCGGCTGATAGTTTACCTAAGTGCGTAAGAAATGCAGTGGCTTTATTACTGCAAGTTGATATTATACCAAAAACTTACAATGCTGATAGTATAGATGTAAGTACTAATTTAAATTACAATTTAAATTTATTATAGTAAATTTCACATTAATTGCTTAAAATGGAAGTAATATTATTGAATATTATTAGATATTTAATGTTTAAGGTAAATGTGTCAATTCATAATAAAAGAAACGTATTATTGTTATTGTTATTATTATGGTATTGATTCTTTATATATATATTAAAATATTAAAGTATTAATATTAAAATTTTATATATACAATATGTATATATGTACAATAATACATCTTTGTTTTTATATTATATGTGTACAATATATATACTATAAAAACACAGATGTGTTGTATAATTTTAAGAAATATTACACACATTTTAAAGAATCAATACCATCTGAGAAATAGCACGAAAACAAGTACAACTTATTAGATAAAACTTTTCAGGTAACGGATATACCTTTTCGTTATCCAACGATTACTAACATGGGTCTACCACCACCGTCTGCTCACCAATTTTTGCAACCACTACTTTTCGGGAGTTTGTTACCATTTTCAAAATATTACAAATACTTATTCAATATTGTAGAAATGCTACAAGAATATAACAGTCTAGTACGCGAGTTAAATTTTATAATAAAGTCCGAGGATGATGTAGATTTTACCATTAAAACAAGGACGAGATTTCTCTGTAAAATTAGCGAATGTAAAGTTAAAGCAATCGCGAGAGAATTAGAACACCTATTGTCTCATGTTGGAATTGCAAGAGAAGCTTTAGAACTGATAATGCCTCATATACAGCAAGTAATGGAAGAATCTTACAGTGCTGTTTTAGCTGCTTGGTATTTGTTTGATCCTATTGCTAGGTATGTGCATGCTATTATACTTCATTATTAGACAGCGGATCTTTATGCAAAATAGAAATTTTCTACCTAAATTGCAACAAACTGCAATGAAATAGAAATTTGTTTTTTCTCTTAATATGTTTAATAGGTTCAAAATAATATAACAGTACATTTAAATTCTTCTAATTTGTTTACTATTTTAAATTACACCTACTCATTTTTGTCATAAATGCATAAAATCCGCTGTGTATTCAATTTTCGATATTCTCTATTCTTTTTCCTTTCATAATTATAATCTTCTAGAGCATTAGGTCCCAAAGATACCGCAGAGACATTCCTCGCCTCGATTATGAAGTTATACGAAAATGGTTCTTTCATGGATAATTCGTTATACGCTGACGTGCTACCTTCAGGATTGGTTGCAAAATTTAGAACTACACGTTTATATCATAGAAATTTTTTGTTGAAGCTCATTGTAAGAATGGGTCTACGACGGTATTTAGAAAATTTTATTACGCCTCTTGTAGAAGCGGTTGGAGGATACAGAGATTATGTACAGGGATCTTCGACACACACTCACAAGACTGGCAATCTTAAGTAAGCTATATATATTATAAAATTAGTATAGATGAAATATTCTAACGTTATTGGTTTTCCACTTTTTACAGAAGCTGTGATTTAAATGAAATTTCTAACGACGGAGAAGGAATCTTATCACCTTTAGACGAAGATTCGTCTGCAGGTTCAGAACATATTTCTTTATCTCCTGGACCTGTAACAACAGATTATACTCACAATGTGAACGCAACTGATAATGATGTTCAAGGTAATTAACACCAAATATGTTTTTGTACATTAAGTACAATATTGGCTAAGTTTCAGTTTTTAAATAATAGACTGCACTACGATAGAATAACTATCATAGTTTCTAATTTCACGTTTCAGAAGTATTTACTATGGACACGGAAGATCAATCTTGGGTTCCCATAAACTCTGGTGGAACATATGATATTGACTTACATATAGACTTGAACTTGAATCTCAATGATGATGCAAACGAAGATGGAAATAAAGTTTCACCTCTCATATCAATTAAATCACCGACAATTCCCATACCGAAACCATCTAATTCTCGAAACAAATTAGCAATAGAATTTAATAATATCGGATGTAATGTAGGAAGTAAAACTTCTAACGAAGAATATTTATACAATGATCCTTACGGTGGATTTGCTGACTCTGTGAATAATTTGGATGAGATTTATAATGTGGAAGTACAAAATCCTGTTGTATTACAAGATGATATTAAATCTGATACGTCGATGCATAAAGATGTCCAGATAGATAACATTTATCAAAAATCTACATCGAACGAATGTACAACTTCAGAGATGAGTGCAGGATCTATAATCTGGTTATCACATCGACTCGGTCCTGTTCTTACCGCTAGATATTTATCGCGAAATTTATTAAGGATGCTTGCGTTATGTTACACAGGAGAGGAAAATTTAACGGTGATCGATGATAATGTATTATCTACGCAAGGTATTACTTGGAGCAAAAAGGTTTTAGTTGGCGATCGAAATGCTGTAAAAGTTTTGGAATGTCTTACAGCCATTGCAGGTAAAGCTTCTTGTATACATATACAGGGTGGTTTACCAGATTTTCGTCATTATTATTCGTAACGAAGAATGTTTATATAAGGTTGAATGGTTTCGAGAGATGCATATTTTGGTGTTGTAAGTTTTTTTGTAGGTGGACGCATAGAAGAGATATGAAGGTTATCAGTATATTTTTATAAATCGGATCGTATGTTTCTTCCTGCACCAATCGATGAAGCTTCATATTAATATCGAAAAACCATTAGTTAAAGGGATATTTTATTTTTATTGTTCTTACGAAATCATAACTCTCTTGATAATGTTACAAATTCAAATACCATATGTTCATTTTTACATGATTTGTCATTGCATATTCGACAAACAATGTGGCTCCAACAGGATGGTTGTCCTGCTCATTATGAAAAAATAAAAAGAAATGCATTAAATCAAATATTTCCGAATCGTTGGATAGGACTAGGTGATCCCATACATTTTCCGGCAAGATCACCTGATTTAACACCCCTCGACTTTTTCTTATGGGGTTTACTTGAAAAATAAAGTATACACTGAGACTCCGACTACAATTGCTGATACGAAAGATCGTATCATCACTGAATGCAATAACATACCACCAGTTTTATTACATAATCTAAAACAATCATTACTTTCTCGATTCAGGAAATGTCGTGATGGTAAACGGTCGCTAACATTGAACCTTTTCTGTGAATAAAATCATTACAACATTATTAAGAGAGTCGTGATTTCATAACAACACTAAAATTAAAATATCTCTTTAACTAATGGTTTTTCGATATTAATGGGCTAATCCTTTTTTGTAGAGAATATGAAGTCATCGATTAGTGCAGGAAAAAACATACGATCCCAATTAAAAAAATAGTAATGACCTTCATATCTCTTCAACGCATACACCTACAAAAAATCTCGTAACACCAAAGTCTCGAAACCATTCAATCTTATATAAACATTCTTCGCTACAAATATTAATAATGACGAAAATCGAGGTGGTAACATCTGGTAAACCACCCTATATCTGTATCATAATGTTTTGTATTTAGAAAGTATATTGTAAAAACTAACAACAACTTACATTCATAGGTTTACATGGGGAACAAATTATAGTACTACAGTATTTTGCACACATGGTCGAATTGATAGCCCTCTGTAAAAGGAAACTAACACAAAATTTAGAAGGAGGACTTATTTCGTGCTTAACTCTTCTAAATCATATTACGTCGTACCTTAACGATGCAACTTTAATGGATTGCCTTCACGTAAGATTATTTAATGTAGCTACACCTATAACTGTGTAAGTTTAGTAAAAAATTAATGTTTGTTTATAGGAACCAATAGTTAAAGCAATACTATACCCTACAGTTCGTATATTATCATCTACAAAGTTTACATTCCCTAATGGTGTAGTTGCACGCTCTGTACTGGCAGAAAAGTGTCTAGAGATTATATTTATGTTTAGCTTGCGATTAGGTAGTGTTGTTATAAAAAATCATCTAGCTGTTCCTATTCAACGATTTTTCTTAGCTTTTGAAAAGTCATTTAATCCAAATGTTGTGGCAAATTTTAAAAGTGAAATTAATCAGAAAACGATAAACGAGTTCTTTAGGTAACTTCATATATTATCTATATTTTATTATGTTTAATAATATTATATATATATATATATAAATGTAACACAAATAATATTATATTTATCAGGGCAAAGGGCGTGAACGATGAGAATAAAAATACTCCTGGATTTCAGTCAAACTTCAACTCGGATGTTGCTGATTCTTATTCTCCACCAATTATAGAAAACATCGATATATCAGATTATCAGAAAAATAAAGTACATTCAAATTTAAATCAAACTTGATTTACTAATCATTCCATGATATGAACGAAGGTTTCTAGTTTATAGTGAACTTTTAATGATTTTTAGGCATTCGAGGAATTAAAAGCTGTATTTACAATAGAATTTGCCCATAAAACGTATATGCTGTTTTACAAATGTATCGATAGTGAGGTAATGGAACAAATACTCAAAAACTACGGATATATACATCACTTATGCCAGAAATATGAACAAGACATCAAACTAAGTACGTCAAATGTTGGTATGTAATGCTTATTTATTTACTAAATTTAATCAAATTCAAATCATATATAATATGCTCTGCATTAAATCATGCTTTGTGTTATCTACATCTATCTGAAGCATATACTCACTCTTTCTAAAGAATAGGGATCAATATACAGAGTGATTCAGCTAAGTGTGCTACTTAAATTACTTGTAAACTGTTTGATATATGAATAAACAGTTAAAACGAAACCTGTATGATTTCTAGAGTAGTATACAATGTATATTTTTGCATAATTCTTTCTTTTCTGTTTTGCTTTTTTAAGAGAATTAAAGAGAATTGAATCCTGCATAAAAAAATCTATAAGGATATATGGGATGAAAAACCAATAGTTATGCTTTTTTAATAGTTTTGCTTTTTTTATCGAGATATTAAAGGGTAAATTTTAATCTTGCAGTTGAAAAAGGAATTAAATCATGCATAAAAAAAGTATATATGGGATGAAAAACTAATAGTTACTGATATATTCTCTCTAAATGATTTTGAATGCAGGTATACATATTGTTTGAAAGATTCTCCGTTAGAATTATACACATAGTGAGATACACATTGAAGTATTCCTTGACCATACAACTTTCATTTGAACCATTTTTGTATATAACAAATAATTTACAAGTAGTTCAAGTGGTAAACTGAATCATATTTGCCACTAGTAGACTGCGGATCTTTATGCAAAATAAAAATTTTCTACACCAATTGCAGGAAATAGAAACTAAATTGAATGTTACTTCTTCCTGTAATGATCTTAATAGAGAAGAAATTATATATTGACATCTTCAATTTTAAAAATTGTTCAACAACTTCGATTTTCATATACTTAATTTTGCTATAAATGCATGAAGATCCGCAGTTTAGCCATTAGTTTCGAGATTTACTTCGTTATCTTTGTTTTTTTTTCCGAAGATGATACCAAATTCAACACCTCATGCAATACTGATTATAACGTGACAGAAACTACAGGAGCGGTCCATAAAGAAATTTCAAATTTTGGAAATATATCAGTAGTAGGTAATAGATTTGCAATACAGAAGAACAATGTTGGAGATTTTGCAACAACCGAAAACTCGGGTAATCGAGAAGCTACCTCCTCGTATACTGGAAGACAATTACGAGGAAATTGGTTAGCATATTGGGAACATGAAATCGGAAGATCGGACAAAGATGTAACGTTTAATATAAAGCAAATAAAGCTTCAAACATTTAGTGGACACACTAACAGTATCCGGTGTTTATATGTGTTGGATAATGAGAACAGTTTTATAAGCGGTGGAAGAGATAAAACTGTAAAATTATGGAGTTTAAGAAGTCAGGTGATGTACTTATACCTTAGCATCTATATAATCGATGCTAATCTATCCTAATGCCTTACCTCAAATATTGCCAGTCTACTATTTTTCCCACTCTTTTATCCTATACTACTAGATGTTTTAGCTTCCCCAGGTGTCTCTCGCATATCCTCCTTTCTCCAATATTTATTCCCTTCTTCCATATTTCCACATCTTCTCCTTTCTCCACTAGATATCTTGGTACCCTTACTTCGTATATGTATATATTTATATCTAAGGTGATGTATTTATATTGTAACATTTACAGAAGAATCATTGATCTCGACAGATTTTCAAGTGTAGCCAATTTACACAGAAATTACTTATTTTAATTAATTAGTTTTCGATTAAAGAAGATATTTGATATGAACTTTTTGTTACTTTTTAAGAAACAAGAAGAGCTGTACTATATAGAATTTGTTCAACCCTTTGCACTCGAGTGGTGACTCGGAGGCGCCACTAATAAGTCTTATACCATTATTTAAAATATTTGTTGCATTATTAAATTTGTATTCAATAAATTACTAAACATATTTGATATTTTCATAAACTACTGAAGGTATTGTATGAGGTATTCTATCAGTTTTATATCGATAAAATTAAGGCCGGAAGAAAAATTCGGTTTTTGAATTAGAATAACTCAGAGTGCAAAGGGTTAATTGATCATCTATGGTTTCAATGTAACTTCTACTATTTAATTGGTTTACCAAAAAATTTGATGTTCTGTTACTCTGCGATATCTAGTACCATCTCAAATCATAATATTTGCACCTCCCATCTGATCGTGGCTTAAGGGGCCACTTGATTTGACGTCTAAACTAGCATATAATAAATTTTTAACGGACTTATTATATTTATAGGGTGATGGAAATACAGTTTCGCCCTGCCAATACACTTATACAGGACATAAGAAATCTATTCTTGCTCTTACGTTCTTAGAATCGTTGAGATACGTGGTCACCTGCGATGGCACAATACATTGTTGGGATCCTTTTATGGGATCTCTCCTTGGGTGTCCAGAAAACTCTCGACCAGTACCTGTAAATACATTAATAGCAAGTCCTTCTCCATTTACAACTTTGCTCGTAGGAACAACTGATATTACACTCAGAGTAATTGATTGTAGAACGTTTCAATATGTTAACGAAATGAAGGTATGATCAATCAGAGGTATTGAAAACAATTACGTTAGATGTGTATGCTTACTAAATCGTGAGTGATTGTTCTTTTAGGTATCTGTGAATCCAACAGGTCTAATTCGATGCATTGCAGTAGCACCTAGCGGTTACTGGGTAGCCTTAGGTCAAGCGTCAGGATTTCTAACAATTTTAGACACTCGAACTGGTCTTATTATTGCATCTTGGAAGGGACACGAGTGTGAAGTAAGTTAAGTTAAGTGAGTTTGGTGAAACTTTATACATTTGACCTTGAGCTGACCTTGAAGATGACCATTTTTAAAGAGCGATTTAATCCCCTAAAATGAGTTTCCACAACTACAAAATATACTTGTCCATTATTCAATACAATTCTATAGAATTTCATCAAAAACACATCGTAAAATCGATTTAGTGAGAGTTCTTATTAGAGTTGCTATTAATATTTAAAATTGATATTAACATTTATTTAGATATTACAACTAGAGACAATAAATGAAACCACTATAGTTAGTTCTTCACTAGACGAGACTATTGCGGTATGGAGTGCACTCGATGGAAAATTGAAATTTCATATGAAGTGAGTATAATTATAATTTTTGTAATGTTCCATATACCTTAGGCAGAGTCGCCAAATTAAGATTTGTGTCCCCACTCTACCTTCCTTAAAATAACTCCTTGATTAGAGTAGAAACTTTTTGCTATAGTATTTTATACATATATCTTACGTGTTTCTTAATAAACATTTTTCACAATTTAAATAACAGTGCGAAGATAATTGGTAATACAGTGATACATACAGTGACTCCCATTAATATTCGGACGCTTTCAAAAAACCGATAACTTTTTAAATATTGGACTATACGATTTGAACTTTTTCGAAAAGTTAGAGCAGTTACATGCTACATGATGTGAAAAGAAATTTTTACAGAAATTGCAATTGGTTGGAATTGTAGAGAAAATACTAAAAGTTGCAGTTATTAAAACTTTTTTATGCGTGTGGGCCAATATTGAAAATTTAAAAAATACGTTTTGTAGACCTGTGTAAATTATATGCAATGTGAAAGTTTTATCGAAATCAGTTAATGCGAGAAAAAACGACAGACATTAAATGTTTGTAGCTCATTGCAACGTCGACCGGTTCGGATGAAATTTTCAGAAAAAGTTCAATTAATTTCCATATAAGCCTACATAAAAAAGTTGTAAATTTCGGAAGAATTTCTTTTCACGTTGTGTAGCAAACCAATTGTTCTAACTTCTCAAAAAAGGTCAAATTGTAAGGTCCAATATTAAAAAAGTTATCGTCCTTTTAAGAGTGTCCGAATATTAAGTGGGAGTCATTGTAAATGTGTAGTAATAACTTAAGAATAGTTAACATGTTTGTATGTGAGCGAAACATTCATCAAGACCATTTCTTTTCATTGATTTGAAACATCTGTTTGAACTGCTTTATTTTGTAGGGGAGCCACCGAACCGGTTCATTGTATGTCCACTTACGAGCAAGAACTTGTTATAGGGACAACAGCGAATCGTGTAGGTGTTTTTACATCTATCGAAACAACAGCTGCTTTTTCGTCATCAAAATTAAAGTCCGACACGTTTAAAGGACTTCTTACTACAATGGCGATTCTTCCTCTTAATCGATTACTCTTACTAGGTGCAGATAATGGCGGTATTACATTAATTTGTTGAATTATTACATATAAATCATGTGAACAGTAAAGAAACCCAAGTAAGAATTGTAAATTTTTATTTACAAATGAATTCGCATTCATAAATTACTGTTTACATATACGTGTAATATTTTTATAATATTAAAAGAAAGTCACCTTATATATAAGCAATATCAGTTCTTGTTCCAAGCACTTTTAAAGCTAGTTTAGGAGGTATTTTATGAACACCAATATCCGCCAATATCTCTCTTTGCGAGTTTTCATTATTGCTATTGAGAGCCTCCAATAGTAACATCGCTGAGCCCAATAGAATATTTAATAAAATACATGCCTCTTTGATCCTGGAATACAATTTACACGATTAAGAATGCTTAAACTTTTGAAATACTTATGTATACATTCAATATACATGTATGGTATTTCATAGCTCCATACATTAGATATAGTGTGCAATAATAGATGATCAGTAAACGTATTCTCAATTGATCACGTTACAACAGAATTAGAAAATTTTGAAGTTTCATTTCGAAATGCCTTGCGGCATATAGTCTAATACATATAAATGCCGCAAGTAATGCTGGGCTCGAAATGTTTGAACGTATTTTCAATCTCGACAAAATCTAATTTTACTGGTTTGACGTCCGAACCAATTCTACCTTCTATATGCAAACAAGGATTGTGAAAATAAAGTGGTGTAAGTTAATATTTGTCTGTTTGGTTGAATAAAACAATTGTAATATAATTTTAGCATGGTTTGCACATGAGACGAACGTAACATCCTTCGATATTATTGTGTTTTCTAGAACTTTTACGTAATTTCTCATTATCCAATGATTTATTGTGTTGACTTGCACCATTTTTGCATTAAACGGTTCACATAGGTGAGCTGGAAGAAATGATAACAGCAAAGAAGCTCAAGTAATCGTAGTCTAAAATTAAGACAAATAAATTATAGTATACAGAGTGTCCCACGCAACTGGAACAGGTTGCATCTCCTAAACTGTTGGAAATAGAAGAAACTGTTATAGATCGAAGTTAAATTTGTGCATCGGTGCATCGGAAAACTACAACAGCCCCTTATTTTTAAACGGAAATCTGTGTTTTTGATTGCACTGATTGATGCAGTTTTTTTATGCTCTATGTAAAAGTATTGCCCTAACTTTATTTGTTAGGAAGTTATTGTAGTAAAAGTTTTTTGAGTTATTTCGGTGTTTCTTCTATTTCCAACCGCTTAGAAGATTCAGCCTGTTCCAGTTGCGTGGGACATCCTGCATCGCAATCGTCAGACACCTAGGCATTTCTGTACAAAACTTTATAATTTTGTTATACTAAACAATAGAGCATATGATATAAATTTAAAAAATGAATGCCTACTTATAAGCAATATTTAAGTAGGAAATTAGTACTTAACGATGTAGCAATTAAAAATAATAATTATCACGAATAGATACGGCAATAATCGTTACAGTAAATCAATTTTTTATAATTTATTTTATGTACTGTTTAAAAAAAGCGTTTAGTATGAAGCAAATGTAAAATAACACAACGCCTCTTCGAAAAATAAGTAAATAAAAGCCACTGAATCATGAACTTCACACAATAGCACTTTTGAAAGCATATTCATGTGAATGCAGTATATTACTTTTAAGTAGTAAAATCTCACGTAAAGAGGATTATTTATAGTCTCGCATACTGCATTATGCTAGACAATTATTATGATAAAGATAACATAAGTTAAAAAAATGTATTTTCCTATAGCTTCACCGATTTAAAAAATACAACATGAAAAATGCAAAAATATTTTACTATATAGCAGATAATTATTTTTCTTTATGTAGTAATTGTTGGAAACATTCCGTGAATAAAAGTATTATGATTTTGTATATAAAAAAATGTTTCACGAGATATTTTATACCTGATTATTTATTTTAGACCTATTATGTTTGATATGCGTATAACAAATCCTCTCATACCTAATAATAAAAATGTATTAACTACTGTTAATAAATATATAATTATATTAAAAAGAGATCTAAATTTATTATGTTTTTGGCGATTCCAAAATATTCATTAGCTTTGGTCGATTTATAAAAAAGTTAGTATGATTTAAAACGTGTGTGATCAATTCTGCAAGTAACTGTATTAATTGGTTAACGAACTAATCTAATGTACGAAATTTATAGTACATATATTTATTACTCACAATGGAAAATATGATTCTGGCTTATTGATATATAAGCCAAATAATGGGAACAAATTCCTAGAAATATCGTATTCTACTTGTTCAGCTCCGCCTGTGTTGAAATGATTTACCAAAACCACTTCTTCTAAAAGAAACTATAAAAATACAATATGTTTCGATTAAATACCGTATATAATATTAGCTTTCAGTTAACATTCTTACTTGATCAAACTGTAAGGCTAAGTTTTTCCAAGCCTGATTGAATAGTGGCAATGCAAGTGTATTATACAACTGATTAAGCTGCGTAGCTAATTCTTGGAACATGGAATATCCACTTGGAGTAACTGACAAAGAAACAACTTCTTTGGTAGACTGCATGGCAAACCACCTATATATTTATTCATAATTATTTTATTTCATGGCAAATTCATAGAGAATTACTTACTGGGACGTATAATTGCCATTAAAATTACATTTTTTCTATGTACTATTACAATTTTTATTAAAATATGTAATACTTGCTTGTCTGTCCTATAAGGTCTGCTTTTGGCTTTAACATCTAAAGCCACAGCGTCACTAATTTCATTTATTAATTCCTTTTCTAATCTTTTTAAAAGAGCAATGGCTTCATCAAACACAGAACCTTCCACGTCACCTATAGTTTTGTCAATATCACTTCCTTCTAATGTTGCAGATTCAACTGCTTCAAATTGTTTCTTAAAAAAATATAGTTGCAAGAAATGCTGCAAACAATGAAATTATTAATACGTAATATAAAAATATTCGATCGTTTCTAAGACACTTACCACTGTAACACCCCATTCTTCGAGAACGGTTGCAACATAGTGTAAAGTATTAAGAATACACGGCATGAGGGATATTAAAGGATCTTCGTTAGTTTCATGTAATAATTGAAGTAGTCGTATTCTCCAGTCGTCAATTAATTCAAGCTGTAGCTCCAAAAACTGTAATCTGAAAGTTACACTCTTAATAAGAATATTGTTATGTAAATATAAAACATTGGGTTAATTGATATATAACACTACAATATATTATTGGGTTGGCAAGAAAGTAATTTCGGTATTTTAAGGTGAAATAGAGCCGAAGTAATGAACTTTAATAAATAAGATATTTCCCATTTTGTTCGATGCTCTTTTGCCAAAGAGAATAAATAAGAAAATATTTTATTGATTGAAGTTCATCGCTTCAATAAAAAGAATTGGGTTTTACTTCACCTTAAAACACCGAAATTACTTTCTTGCCAACCCAATATATATAATAATTTCTAATTTCTAATTAATATAATCGATAACATATTACACACTTCAAACAGTAATTGCAAAATGATAAAGTACATAATCAAAGCAGGATAAGGAGTGTTTGAAACTGAATCGAATGTTATTTATTCCCTTAATACTTTCAATAGAGGAACCATATATTGACAATATTGACATCTTCAATTTTTAAAATTTTTCAACAATTGATGAATGATGAATTGATAAATGAATTTCATCTTCTCAATTTTGCTATAAATTTTTTTTCCTCTACGTACCTGTGACCTGGTTGGGGCAAATGTTTGTATCTATCAGAAATTGTTGTAAGAAGAGTGAGGAAAGCATCTGCACATTCGGTTACTTTCATATCATCGGTATCAGAATTTGATAATTTATCCCAAGCAGTGCTTGAACTTAAAATTGCATCCATTTTCTCAGTAGCATCTAATATTTTGATATACCAATGTTGATAATAGTTACACACTACATTACATATAATATTTCAACATAAACATTAAAGGATATTTCATGTTCTTACATTTCTTCTCCATATTAATCCACTTTACAAAAACATGAGCTTGGGTAAGAACAAAAACAGTGGCTGGTTGTGTTGGCGGATAAAATAATGTTTCTCTCAATTCTCTTTCAAAACCTAAAGCTTCATCCACCAAGTGTGCAAATAAAACATCATCATACTGTACTATTGCTAACTCCGAATGAAGTTTTTCAACAGCCAGTTGAACCAACGTCTGCATAAATTCTACCTATTGCAATGACATCATTTACCTATGTATACATTTTCTATATTAATAAAGTCCTCTTATTTTTGTATACCTTCATATCTACATGACTAAAACCTATTGAATTAGCTACTGGTTGAACATGTTTCTGGACCCATTGAATGTGATTTTTAATCCATGTTAATATCTGAGTGAAAAACCATTCTGGTTTATCTTGACGGTTTGTTAATTTAGCACCTGTGAAGTGATATATAAATCTTTGTCTTAGAGGCCGTACTAACAGTGAAATTGGCAAACTCACTGGTACAAAATCTGTTAACAACACTGAAGTTACAACTGGCTTAACAGATTCTTCTCTGCAATAGTATATTAAGGGCTTAATATATATATCTTTTGAAGATATAACAACTTTAAAACAAAACTAAAATACTATATAATTTAAATACTACATAACTCGATTGCTGTTGGTGATAGAAAAAAATTTGTCCGACGAAACTTGCGTAGTTCCGAGTGACATAATTCCAAGTTATAGCTTTTTTGTAGGTGGACGCATAGAGGACATATGAAAGTCAACTCCGTTTTTTAAATTAATTAATTTTACTATCTAATAGGAAGTTTTGAGACGCGTACAGTGACCTACGATTCAAGGTCATTCAAGATCGTTGAAGGCCAAGAGCAAAGGAAAATATTTTACTTTAAAACCGTGCAGTATTTTCTGACACATTTTTTCTATCACCAACAGCAACCGAGTTATTCAGGTGACTTGTTTTCGATGCCTCTCCCTATATTTCTAATAAAAGGATACGGTAATTGTAAATGCAATAAATATTCTGTAAGTATTTTAAACTTGGTTAAAGTTTCTGCCATGGGTGGAATCAATGAATTTGAATTGTTGCTACAAAACGGCCACTTTAATGCTTTTAATATGTCATTGTATTCCCTGAAAATTTCACCATTGTTAATATCATCCAATTGTAGTATTATATATTTATGTACTGGTTATACGTATATGTATAATGTTCAACATAGATAATACATAAATTTAGAAAGATATGTAGAATAAGAGAAAATGTACTTAGACAGTTTATCCTTTATGAGGTTGTGCCAAAAGTGAAGTGTTTCTCTTACATAATTCACAAGATGATGACAGGATGATAGTTGCAATTGGCAACTAATATCTGTAAGATTTGTATACAATGAAATAGTTGATTCATCATCGCCAGCTGCTAATGATATTTGAATTCTGTCACTAAAAGAAAATCTCATGGAATTATATGAAATTATGGAGTATAAAAAATGTCTTTCAATGTATGATTCAATCTATGTAGAATAAATTTATTTTATCCAAGTTAATTCTGAAATATTTAATTTGTATTTATAAAATTAATAAATGCCTGAATGAATTTAATCAAAATCATAAACATCTGGATGTAAATGCACAATTATGATTGAAAGCTGTATTAATCATTAACAATAAGTCTACATCCTTATGGCACAGCAGTGCAGTACCAATTGTGCTACGAAATGTGGCCATTGAAAAAACTTACGACATATCAGACAGTAGTTCGAAATAACTAAAACATTATATATATATATATATCTTTCCAAACATCAGTTTACTCGAAAAATAAAATAGAATTGATTGAATCATTCATTGTAAAGTACTTTGCATTGAATGAAAGTTTACCTGATATTTTCAACGTGTTTTATGAAACTCAAGTATGCTAGAGACTTATCCAAGTGACTTATTGTATTAATAATTCTTTGCATATCTATACTTTTGTCCGTTTCGTGCATTGCTTTTTGTATGTCATTTCTGAATTCTACAGAAGATTTTTCTAATTGTTCAAATTCAATGCCTATTCTCTCAACAGTTTCTATTACTACTTTCACTTTCGAGGGAGCTTCAGACGATGCCATCGATAACTAAAAAATGATTAATCCTGTCAAGAATTCTTAAACCTAAATGAATATAAAATTTGTAAAACTAGAAAAACGCTTATCCATATTTACCGATTTTTCGATTTCATTTTTCTGTACATTAAGACTTTGATGAAACTCGTGTATTCTTTCGAACCCTTTAAGATCGGAGCCCAATTCAGTATTGAATTGTTGTATTATTTTCTTCTTAGCATCTATCATAATGCTACACTATAAATATGTGACGTCTAAAATATATTTGGTAGAGAGACTTTTAGGTTATGTTACGTTCTGTCAATTATTGAGTTACAATTCTAGATAAGACAATGCATTTTGAAACACAGGAAAGGTCGACACATTCTGAAAGCATGTATGTTTTCAGTATTATCAAATATTCTGCCACAGAAATACAGTATTATAAATGCACAACAATACACCACGAACTAAATAACAACACAAAATACAGAGAGTATATTATATACGTATATCTATTTATTTAGAATATATAGGGTGCGTTCCGTTCATTCCGTTTCATCGCATTCAATGTGATGCGCGCATTGATATATGGATGCAGTCAGGGACGAAATTATAGGACACCATATTTATTTGTTACTTTTTATTTATTGCATAGATAACATAAATGAAAGGATCTAGCAGGACAAACATGATTCAGTGGCCTCACGACAATTTTTATTGATATCGTGTGCAAAACAATGCTTTTAGGTTGAAAGATAATCCCCCAAAATTTTAACATGAGGGTATAAATAACATATCCTAAACTGTATCACTTTTTTTAAACAAACGAAAATACTCGAACTTACCTCCTGCATATCATATATTTTTTTCACAATTGTGAGGAAATTATGAAAGGTAGAAAAGAAATTTATTTTTTCAAGGGTGGGGGTTGCAAGCAACCCTTTGAATGACACCTAAAATAAAATTCAAGAACAATGTTCTGTTACCTATATATTTATTTAATATATATGAAAGCTCTCTGCTGAAAGTTTCAAGATGATCGGATTGGTGGATATATATATATATATATTTATAAATTACACCATTATAATATTATAATTATAATATATTAATATATTAGTGTAATGTGTTTTACGACCAGTACCTGGTGAACGATCAGATTTCACAATTGATTTTATTGACCTAAATAGCCTAATCTAGGCTAAAAAAGCTACTACTACGGAAAATAAGATTTTATTTATTATTCGAGTTTCTTAAAATTCGTCTACAAAAATTGAAAATTGCATAAACATTCGCAGTCTAATTATAATATATACAGGGTGGAAATTATAAAGCGTTACAGTCGAAAATCTCCGAAAATATTGATAATACGCAAAAATGTTTCAGATGAAAGTTGTTCAATACCGAGAGGGACATCATGTGGTGGAGCTTTTATTTGTCCCGGTGGACACACCAAGGTGAGATGAAGGTCAATTTTCTTTTTTTAAATGGAATGATATGTTTTTTTATCCACCATCAAACAGTGCGTTTCAAGACGAATTCAACGACCTATGACTCAAGGTCATTCAAGGTGAAACTTGCAGGGAAATGGTGTGATCGCTTTATTTGTACGAAGGACGAAAAACGAGGACTGTCACACCAAAAACTTCACTACAAGTTTGACCTTGAACGACCTCGAGTCATAGGTCGTTGAATTCGTCTTGAAACGCACTGTTTGATGGTGGATAAAAAAACGTATCATTCCATTTAAAAAAAGAAAGTTGACCTTCATCTCACCTTGGTGTGTCCATCGGGAAAAATAAAAGTTCCACCACATGATGTCCCCCTCGGTATTGAACAACTTTCATTTGAAACATTTTTGCGTATAATCCATATTTTCGGAGATTTTCGACTGTAACGCTTTATAATTTCCACCCTGTATGCATGTAGACTGCGATGTGGTTCATGCAATTTCCAATTTTTATAGATAAATTTTTAGAAAGTGGTATGAAATTTTTGTAGAGAAAAAGGAAGTGTCCGGATACTTTTGAACGGTAGCTTGTAGTGTAACCGGTCCCAGGGCCCAGAGTTCCACTATCTCGTCATCATAATATTTTTGGACGCGCATGCGCGAGAAATCTTGCACAATATCTCACCACTGCGCACTGGTCCTTTTCCACGTTTGGTGCAGTTTGGTACGGTCGGCGAGGTCACCATAACTTTGCAACTATGTTAATTATAACAAAAAATCAGTACATATATACTTCCTATTTAAAAAAATGTTGAGGGCCCTCCTTTCCTTCCCAAAAAAAAAATGTTTTCATTTCATTCTAACATTTTCATTTTATACTAATATTTTTATTAGCCTCCCTTAACCATTTAATTTACATATAAATGAAGTCGATATTAGATTCTGAGAAAACAGCTTGTAACATTTTATTTGGTACACCTTGTATATTGTATGAAGAAGATACGGAGTATGCATGTTATCGGTTCTTTTATTTCGGCTTTCCCTTTAAAACCTACATGATTTGATTTGATTTGATGTGATTTTGTTGTTGATAAAAACAGACTTCTCAGTTCAATTCTGCGTTTATATATGTTACTCTTTATTTTTGAGAATAATGTAGTTTCGATTTACATGATATTGACTTACACAGCACCGCATATCCTCAAAACAGTTCCGATTATACAGAATTAGGAAATTGACCACAGAAAATCAGACTACTAAATGAATTCTGTATAACATGTACGAGCATAGTTATCGAAATCCAGTCTTCTGTGAAGAAAAGTAAAATTTCTAATTGTAAGATCGATTTACATAAATTCTTTATGTAAAAATTGTTTACTTCTGCATGAACACTCAAGAATTTAATTTGCAATAATACGGGGAATTCTGCATAATACAATACAATACAATACTACCGGTGGTTCTATGTGCGAAAATAAGTAGAAAATGTAGAATCAATAAATATTTTTGCCTAATTTTTTGTTGGTCTACTCTACGTTTTCGACTTATGTTTGTGTTATGTTTTTTGACCCAGACTTTTCACCGAACAATATGGTTAGAAGAATTATAATATTAATAATTTTTCGTTGAAAAATATTGCATCGTGTAAATTCGGCACACATACAATTGTAACATATTTGTAATTCAAAATCTATTTAGTCAGGCACCTGTATTATATGCGTACACATGAATACATTTTGTTTGTGAATTAGATAAGGTCAAATACTATTTAAATACTATCGGTTTTACGCTCAATTATCGGAAGGTTAATGAAGACTGATTAACTTTACACTTACAATTTAAAAACTATCTCTGTTTGTATATTATTATTACTACATGTCAATCGTTTTGATTCGCGTATTAATTGTTCATACAAAAGATGAAGTTGACTTTGAAGTAAAACAATTTATTTCCCAATAATACTTATAAGGCACTTCGTGTCTACATGATTTCCAAGCAGAAATACAAAACGTACTTTATACGAATTAACCGACTTGGCAAATTTATGCTATATCATACCGCAAAATGCAAATATTTTATTATTCAAGGCACTATGTATATTTAATGCATTGCAAAAATTTCAATCGTTTCCCTTATATGATATTATATACCAACTATGAGTTTATAGTAAGATTTTTCTTGCTTATTTAGTCAAATAATAGGTGCGAATATGATGTATTAAAACTTATTTTAACAATAGTAAATATATTGCCAAATAATTAAATATGTATTGCTTTTAAATTAATTACGAAGGATTGAAATATTGCTGTAGGTACACTGTTTGCTCTAAAAATCCACACTCATTAACTATAACAGAAATTTCTATATATATATACAATACAATGTATTTCGATAACTTATATTATGAATTATTAAAAATATATACTGCACATGATGATTATACACACACTAGGAACAACCTTCGACTTTAGGGCAACTGCACCTAATATGGGACATCTGATTTTAAAAGTTTGCCTAAAATAGAGGCATGCTTTTTCAATGAAACCTGCGTCGAACATGCCAAAATTAATATATTTGATTTAAGTACAATGAATGAAGAAACAAATATCTTCTATTTCTTAAACTAATATATTACATTAACTTAATTTTTCTGTTTCGTACAATTCAGGCATGTGGATGATACACCTGAAGTAAACACCACATTCTTCGACACTCTAATAAAAACAGGAAATGCATTGGACCCATTTTTCACCATTATTGTCATTTTTGTAATTGCTCTTATAAAAGAAACATTCTGAGTCATCATCGTCTGATAAATACAAAGTGTTCCATATCGGGTACATATGCATTTTGATAGAAAAATAATAATTATGTTGAGAGGAAAAAATCAATTTTGTGATTAAATCATGCAATAGTAATTAAAATAAATAGTTAAAATATTTCTTAACTTGCATTCGTTAAAAAGTTTCACTGTTCAACTCTTATCTTAAAATAAAATTTCAATTTGTAAAAATTGTGGTAGTTATCGTATACATTACTATTTAAACTTTCTTTTGTCCGTTGCAACAATAGAGCTTTTCTGTTACATCCATAGCATGAAATTATAAAACAAGAGTTTGATACGTACAGAGTGACGAATGATAAATGCATTATACGAATTTCTATTTAATCAATATATGCATAGTGTATTCTTTAGAAACAAATAATTTCGAATTGTTTAGCTGGGAAATTTTTAGAGCAAACTGAATACATTTTGTCACATATACCCAAGATAAGACATTTTAATAACTCTTACCATTTTCGAGGTAAGGAAAAATGTTTAAAACTGTTAAAAAAAGTGTTTAGTTCCAAAGGGGTGCATTACATAGCGAATTAAATTTTTCCATTTCTCTTTAATGAAATTATATACTTACATATGTATATTTGTGAACGGTTCTAAAACAGAATATTTTGGGCTTCATTAACAAAATCAAATTAGAACAATTAAAAATGGAAGCTTTTAAGGACTTTTAGTCCAAAGCAAAATTTGTCAATGTTTTAACGACTTGGCCAATAATATTGAGTCAGACTTGCGAAGATTTCAAGCGGAATACATTTTTATTTACCGAAGTAAAAGTTGTACTATTAAACAGCAAATAATGGTTTTCAATCATTTTGATTTCTGTTATGATTGAAATAAATGATGTGAGTTATACTGACGTTTTCTGTGTCACGACTCTTAGGTACCCTGAATGATCATGGTCATTGAAATTACTTTAATTGCATGGTTCTAGCGAGGAAAATTTTGTTCACCATGTAGCGGGGCCTCTGGAACCAAAAATCTCTTGCTTATACAAAAAATTGTAAGTATTCTTGAGTTGATTTGTCATAGATAACTTACTCTGTTGCCATTACATTATTGCCTGTGCATACAAACTATACAAGTTACCGAGTAATATTCATTAAACATGTGAAACGTAAAATGAAATTCAGACTTTCTAAAAATAAAACGTCAAACGCATAAAAATGTACACGCTATTAGTAACTCTCCATTACTCTAAATAAAGGTATCCTCTTCGTATGCTTCTAATCTAATGTAAAATTACAATATGTCTATCAAAATAGATTGCGTATTTTGAATGTTTTCATATGTATTTCAAGATTGAAATTTCAGACTGTGTTAATTCGAAAACATTGTCGAACGTATCATCAGGACGTCTACAGGTTTCGCAGGTTTCATGGAAAGTTCCGTTGTTTTCTTTTTTTCCTTATTACCATAGTACTTAAGATAATATTTTACATGAATTTATCCCGGACAATAAATAAATAATAAATATCGAATATAGTACAAAACAAATTAGATACGGCGTACACGATAGAAGCAATTGACCATTTTCTACGTTCTATGCGTACAAACTCGTTTGAAAAATAATAGAGATCTGCTAGAGGTTTAAATCCTTAATTACGAAAGAAATTAGTGACAAAGACTGGTTATACGAATAAAACAAAAAACAATGTACGTCGACAATAAAAAATGGGACGGCGGACTGCTCTTGCAACTATACAGGGTGTCCCAAAAATGTCATACTTCTCTGAAAAGGGTGATTCCTGAGGCCATTTAAAGTAACTTTTATCCTATGCTAAAATAATCTCCGCGGCTTTGTTAAGGAGTTATAAGGTGTGTTTTTCACATTAACAACTCCTCAACAAAGTCGCAGAGAACATTTACACAAAAGAAAAGTTACTTCAAATGATCTCAGGGACCAACCCTTTCAAGGAAGTCCAACACTTTTAGGACATCCTGTATAATAAATAGATAATGCTTAGGACAATAGTACTCACTGCTTCATTTATCGATTTTTTATAGACACGTTAATCTATCTGCTGTCCTCAATGTAACAGCTGCCCGTTCTTAATTTAGCAAATGACGATTTTGATACTTTGGGTCAAAATAGACCCAGGCCCTGCCGTCGCGTCGGCGGGTTCTAAGCAGGCGTGAAAAAGAGGTTTATCGAATTGAACGGAAAGTATACTTTGACAATTAACATGTTCAGGTGGAAGATTACTCTGCTACTCTTTGTCGCAAAACATTGGAACATTCCGCGAGGTCTACAATATTACGTTCCCCACATTGATCGCAAATACATGTATTTAATACATATGTATTTAAATAAATTAGAAATGGACGGAATATTATAGAAACGAAGTACAGTATTCTCTCCGTAACTGTCGAAAAAGTCTCTATTGTAGCTGTAAAGCAAGGGGTCGAATATCGGCGAAACTGAGACTAATGCAAGTGGAATTGAAGATTGTAACTTTCCTAATTTTTGATTGATTTTTATGAAACTTTTGCCACTGTACTCGTCCCGTTTTTCTCATTAAAAAAACACCAAAGACGATACAGTTACGATCATAATTAATACTTGTGTAACATGCAGACAGCGGATTTTATGCATTTATAACAAAAATAAGTAGGTGTAATTTAAAGCCGTAAACGCATTGACAGGATTTAAAAATACTGTTGTATTATTTTCAACCTATTAAACATATTGAGAAAGAAAATAAATTTCTATTTCACTGCAGTTTGTTGCAAATCAGGTGGAAAATTTTTATTTTGCATAAAGCTCCGCTGTTTAGTAACAAGCGATTAAGATTTCGAGCTTGGCAGTTGCAGTAGAGGCACTTACGCGGATTTTGTAACTGTCAAGTCCGAAACTCGAATCGCTTGCTACACAAGATGATTATATCGTGTTCTGTGTCATTTTAATCGGAGAAACGAGATGAATAAGATGGTAAAAGTTTGATTGACGGAAAAGCAAAAATAAGGAATTCTGACGTTCTCTACGTTTGACACACTACAAAGAATGTAGTATGCAGGGCCGGATTAAGCCAGCACGGGGCACGTAGCAAATGTTACCAGGAGGCCCCAGCTTTTGCATGATAATATCATAGAAACAAACAAAAGTGAATGATCTTTTTTTTAAGCAAAAATATCTGTAAACGGTAGCCAGGGCTATTACACATTTTCTGCTGCAAGCGCGGGGCCCCCCAGAAGAGCGGGGCCTGTAGCATTTGCTACTCCTGCTACTGGGCTTAATCCTTAATCCTCTTCTAGAACCGTTGCTTATACGTTACGGAGAGAATACTATATTAGTATCGATAACAAAGAATAAACTGTTTTTGAGCATATCTAGATTAAGGTCAACCGGTTGATTCTATAGCGTGTCCAGAAGAGAATCTAAGAGATCCAACTGATTCTCGTCCCAACCCGCGGTAGCAATTAATAAACCGGTAAGATCATCTTCACTTAAACTAACTTGCGTCGAATCGGGCATTTCTGAGAGACAGTCTGGGATTGGAGGAGATACGCTACTAGGAGGAGTCTCGTACAATGTCGATAGAGAGCTGTTCGATGGTACACAATTGTTTTGTGCATTGTTTACTAGGATCTTCGTCACCGGCTGTTGCTTCTTTGTTCCACGAATGCGTTGAGACATTGTTGCGCGCCGTTTCGACTTCTTCCCTTCGTCCATTCGTTCTAGATCCAATTTCCAGAAACCGCCTTTCCCCGGCTCGCCCTTCGACCGGGGTAACTTAACGAAACACTTGTTCAACGATAAGTTATGTCGAATTGAATTCTGTTCGAAACGTTATATATTAATTAGGTACTCCATTAGTTGTGTTCCCTTTTCTTCAATTCCTTACCTGCCAGGCTGGATCGGCGTATTTATAAAATAAGAAGTTCTCTCGAATCCATGCATAGATATTTGAGAGAGACACTTTATTGTTGTTTGCTCGCATTGCCAAGCATATGATTGTGGCGTATGAAAATGGCGGTTTTGCATCGGGATCGGTTCGATACTTTTCAGCATTTTCCGCTAGATCTATGAAAAAAGAAAATATATTATTGTGAAATATAAAATCCTGTGAGGCCATTCATAAAATCTCTTATTTTTAGTCAGGTGCGGAAAAATGCCTAGTCAGCCAAATCTGCCTCGAGCTAATTTTGATCAATGTTTGTAATCGTACTTTGCGAGCAAAAGACGTGTAATAGTTACACGATATTATTATTCTGGTTAATTAATCACGGGTTCTGGCTCGAGATTTTTGGTCGACAATATATCCGGAATTGTGCCTGGGATTACAATTTCAAACCCTTTACGTATTCTTGCATACTACATGTATACATATGTATACTCAGAACGACCAAACGGTAGCATGTTACTAGCACGTGCACCGCCGGTCAATAGTATACGACCAGGGTTCATGATTAATGAAAGGAGATAATGCTACATTATGACGGTATAATAAAACTTGCGGAGTCAAGTTATTTGTGCTCCGCTTTCATATACGAGCACATCATGCATTAACAAAATGATGGTTTCCTTCTGTTTTTTGTTTTATACAGTGTGTTTTATTTGTGTGCCAAAAAGGGTAATTCCTGCGGTCATTTGAAATAACTTTTTTCTTTACGAAAATGTTCTCCGCGGCTTCGTTATGGAGTTATTCACGAAAAACGCGGACCGATCAGAGCGCGGCTACAGCAGACGGATTCCGGTTTGGCCGATGCCAACGCCACGCTCAGTGGATTTTAGCAGTGGATTTGAAATTCAGATAAATTATGAAATTCTGTGTAAAAAAGTATTATACAAAATGGAATCTAAAACGAATTTTAAAAATTTTCGGATACCCGCCCATTCCTAGTGTTTACCCTCGTATTAACCTTAACCTTCTCTCTGTGTACTGCTATTAATGTTAACCCCTTGCACTTGAATGGTGACTCTGAAAAATTGCCATATTCTATAAAATTGCCTATTCTTCCCTGTATTCTATGAATCGTAAAAAGCTCAACTTTTATATGAGAAAACAAAACTGATTTTTTAAATTGCAGATTATTTTGCAGGAGATTTTCCATACATTTGTTTTTTAAGGTCTTGAAAATTTTTGGGTTCCTCTTTCTGAACTCCTCTTTTTTTTGTTTTAGGGCGATGGGAAAATACTGTTACGTACACCCCCCCTAAGATGGTGGTTGGGGGGTAGTGTGGGACTCGGCACCCTCTAAGCTGGTATTTGAGGGAAACGGGACTTAAATCCCTGCTCATACCCACTAAAAACTAAAAACCCCTCCGCCCAAGGCCATACTCCCTTTTCTCCTCCTGCGCCCGATACTAAACACCACCCGGGGTCCTACTGTTCGTATTTCTCCCGTGGTGGTGCTTGACGCATCAAATTGCCATACCATACTCAAAACAGTTTTAATATTAAATTTGTCCGTCTTGTATAAATTGTAAAAAGCTCAACTGTGGTATGGGAAAACAGGTTCAATTTCACGTGCACAATGTAAAAGAGATTACATAGAATAAAAATGATCTGGGTTGAAAGAAATGTCTTGATTTTCGAATTAAAATTGCTTCGAGTCCAAAAGGTTAACCCTTTTTCGAGTAAAATGAAAGAAAAGATTTGTTTGCGTGAGTATTTGTGAAATTTTAGTGATTTTGAAAAGATAAGTATACGATACTGAAGAAATTTGAAACGTATCACAGATAACATATTCCTAGAAAATTTTTCGAAATCTTCCATTCGTCAACTTTTTATTTCTGTTTTGGACAGTCTGTATTCGCATCCCATACACAGAGAGAAGGTTAAACTGATCGTAAGTGGACTTCCCATTTCGACTGAAATCGACTCGAAAAACACAGGAGGGTTAAAAATAAATTGTCACCGCATATACACTACCGCTCAAAAGTATCCGGGCACTTACGAAATGTGTAATAGCAACGCATAAAAGTTAGTTAAGCATCTAAAATAGTGGCTAAAATCGATCTTTATTACTTTCTTGTGGAATATCTAACGATTTGAGTTAAAAACTACCTATGTGGAAACTTATCAATAAGATTAAATACGAGATTCGTCGACGTACCCACTGCGATTGCCACTAATCGAGGCAATGAATATATGACCAATGTAACGTAATATAACCAATATAATATATGACCAATTATAAACAAATGCAAGCCGTAATAATCAAATTTCGAGACTACAAACCTCACCGAAATTGTCGGGGAATGCTAAATTTTTGCAAGTGACTATAGTTCGCTTTAGGAAGCAAAGGGTTAATAACAATCATATTGTGAATGCAATTCTTCAATATTGTGAAGCAAATTCTTCGTTGGCAACTGAAGGGTGCGAAATGTGTTTGCGAATGTTAACTTACCCAATTCAGCCTTGATCAAAGGTGAAAGCTTTTTTTTCGCTTGTCTATTTACAGGTGGAGGGGATGGCGAACAGGGTGGTGTTGGTAAATTACTAGCACTTGTAATATCGAGCGATTGTAACCACGAAAGGCTCGTCAACTCTGCTTCAACGCCGTACTCGTCATCGTGTATATTTTCCTTCATAGCTGATGACCCACGATCCATTGGTGTCTCAATAGCGATCACCCCCGCCTTCATTTTGATTATCTTTCATTGCACAAGTATAACACAAATGACGAAGATCTGCATCAAATGGTTGAACAATCAAATAATGGATTTAACCTGTAGTGCGGTATGACCCACGCAAAATTTATGAGCTGAGGTTTTGAGGGAGGGAGAGGAGAGCGAAGAGTACCCCGAATATAAAATTTCAATTGGCGTCTTCATTAGTTTTCTAGATGTTAATGTAAAACTGTCAAAAAAGATGTTTCCGAGCTCAGTCGTCATATTTAATTTTTCGTTACGTGTGCGTAACGATTATCACATCTCTTAGAGCTGTAAGGCTGAAATAAATCAATAATAATACTATACGCATAATCTATATATAAATAATTGTTAATTCTGGCGATTCTCGCATACGATAATTCGCTCGCCTTCAGAGAAGCTAATCGGACCAATACACCGGGCGTGCAACTCTGACGATTCTTACATTCGACAATTTGGCATTAATCTATATTCGACAACATTAATCTATATGTAAGAAATTGTTAACTATGACGATTCCCGCATTCGGCAATTCGCTCGCTTCAGACAGAAACAAATCGGACCATACACCGAGAGAGCGAACGAGGGTGCAACTCAGATGATTCTCACATTCGACAATTTAGCATTAATCTATATTATAAATAATTGTTAACTATGACGATTAACATTAACACTAAACCTACCATCACCGGTCAAAATGACCGGTTCTAGATTTTTTATTTTACGATTATTGATATGATAAAAATAATTTCATAAGAAATGATTGTATAGATATCTTTAGTGGAGCACATATTACAATAGGAGCTGCACAAAGTCTAAATAAAACCAATCTTGTCACTTTTATAAGGGAACATGTAAATACTAGTTACTTTTAAGGCTCGGTAGGTTTAGTGTTAACATCGCGGATTACGTTATATACAATATATAGATCATGCTAATCATGTTATCTACATGCCTGTACGTATAGGCGGAATCGATTGTACCATACAGATACTTTTTAACCCTTTGCACTCGGAGCTATTTTAACTCGAAAATCAAACATTTCTTCCAACCTAGAATATTTCCATTCCCTATGATTTTTGAAATTTTAAGGATATGAAATTGGTATAATACCTCATACAATACCTAAATGTTTACTAATTGATTAGATACCGACATATTTAGTAATGCAAATAATATTTTGAATAACGGTGCAGCAATTTCTGGCGCCTCAGAGTCACCATTCGAGTGCTAAGGGTTAATACCTCAAACCGTCATTGAAATTTTATATTCAGGAGTATCTACCCCCTCTTTACCACACCTTAAAATCTGGGCTCATAATTTTGCGTGGATCACACCGCACTATATCCCGAATTTCGTACGGAAACAACTAATCTATTTGAGAAATGACGGAACACAGAAGCGCGAAGACAAATTGACGATGTGCAACGTATGCACGACGTACGTGTGCGAGAAAAGAATTTCTTTTTCGAATTGATTTCATTGATCGACCAAGAAATTGCTAGAGTCAGTCCGTACTTACATACATATTCGAACTCACCGGTGCGGTGTATAATATTGCGCCTAACGCGAAAGTATCCTTTCAGAAGGCGACGCCAGAAGAAGCTTTTTCGATCGTTTTTCGTTGCAAAACAATTCGAAATATGATTCGATAGGTCGCACTTTCGAGTAATAGCACTGAACGGCGGAAATGAGCACACCAGAAATCGAAACGGAATTGTCGCACGAGGTCGGACGTCTTCTCGACGTGTCGTTATTTGAAAACTGCAAGCCGGAGTTTTCTTTGAGCCCGACGCACTCGAGGAATAATCGAAGCAGCTCACTTTCCGTGGACGGTCTACACGGGAATATGAAGAAACTCGGGAGCTTCTATGTCACCACGTTTTGTTATTCTATTGTGTGTACATCTATACACATGACTACTGACGTGCACGGTAAAATGACTAAACCGCATGATCGTTCGAATGAAACTACTACTACGGGTTAGCGAAAGCCCAGATAATCCCCCACTTTAAATCTAGTTTCTTGCCGTAGAGCATGGATCGTGGTTGGCGCTTGGTGCTTGGCGCTTGGCACGCGGGACAGGTGTTGGCTCCCTTTTGCAGGTGGACCATATGTACGTACACGTTTTTCTACCCTCCCTTAATTTCTCGGACAGTAAACTGGGGGACTCACCCACGCGTGCTTTATTCATGATACTTTTGCCGCCAAGCTTTCGGTTCTCGTTTCTTCATTTGTCAGCCCAGGTAGGCGAGACCGGGGCTAAAAGTTCCGATTTTGAAGAAACATATAAAATGATGTAGAAATAGTACATAGATATTCCCATCTTTAACGAGTTTAATTTATTGTGGAATTTATATTTTCAACCTTAAGGGAGTAGACTCCTTTTTCCAGGATTGCAAGGGTGCGGGATTCGCGTTCTCATTTCTCGTTTTTCAGTAGTCAAAAACGCTAGGTAAAGCTATTTTCATAGCTACATGCTGCCGAATAATGCAAATTACGTTTCGTAAACGAAAAAATGGGACTTGTGAGGGCGATAGCGCCCTAGATCGATCTTTTATCTAGCGTTTTTGACTGGAAAACCCCATTTTTCTATTATCGAGAAATGAGAACGCGAATCCCGCAGCCTTGCATTCCTGGAAACGTGTCTTAAAATTAAAATATTGCAGTAGGCCGTCAAGCTTTCGGTTCTCGTTTTCTTTTATTTCTCAGCTCAGCCATGTTCGTAAAGTTCCGATTTTGAAGAAACATATAAAATGACGTAGAAATAGTATACAGATATCCTCATCCTTAACGAGTAATTTATTGTGGAATTTATTATATTTTCAAATTTCAACCTTAACCCTTTGCACTCCTTTGTCGAGTGTGACTCGACATTAGAGAAAGAAAAATGTAAATGAAAGATTTTTATATCGATTTGGTTCTTCCTTTATTTATTTAATTGTCTTATTTTTTAGTTAAAAACAAATGTAAGTTCCACAAATATAAATTACAACAAAGTTTGAGAGCTATATTTCATATAATTAGTAAACAAATTTGCTTTGAATAAGCAGCAGTACACGAACTGTCCTTTGAAGTAAATTTCAAATAAAACACTTAAACTAGTATGAAGTTGTTGGCAAGAAAAAAGAAAAATAATTTGGAGTGCAAAGGGTTAACGAATAATCTATTGTACAATTTGTTATATCTTCAGCCTTAAAATTAAAATATTGTAATAGATTTTTTATATTTTTTCATTTATTTGTCGTTGAGCGAAGTAGAATTTTTTTCACCGTGTGGGGCAAGTTGTTACTAAACAATAAAATTTGCTAATATTTAAAACTTTAACGGAATATTTCATTTACGACACTATTATGTGAATAATATTGCTTTATTGCTTTCTTTATTTTTATTTATTTTCTGAAACATTATCTTAGACGACTTGGAAGTTTTTTATTAATTTGAAGGCATTCTGTAATTTATTTTACATTATTTGTGATAAACGATCGATTATATCAACTTCTTTTCTGTATCGTCAAATTTTTCTGGACGATCTTGTTAAAAAGCAAAAGAAATATTAACGAAAAGAGTAATATCACCTTATTTTATTAGATGTTTAAAGTGCTATACATATAATTGACGTAGATCTACAAAATGCATGTTTTAAATTTTCATTCCGACCAATAGCAATTTTTTCATCGTTTACCGGTTACTTAGTAAACTAAGTCTTCTAACATGTCAAGAAATCTCTACTCATTTGGTTCCATTTTAAGAAAATTATGCGATTTTTAAACCCGTTCGAATACTTTTCGCCTGAGGTTGTGTTTGTCTGCAGAGTCAGAAAATTCAAATGAAAGCCGCTTTCTGACTATGAAAATCGTCGGATTTTCGGAATCAAATCAGAATTCAACAGAAATTACAGTTCTTATAATAAAGGATTTATTAGAGTTTTATTAAAATTTATTATTTTAGTATTTGTCACAACAATTTTTCTTTTAAATCTCTCGGGTCTCTATAGTTTCTTGAAAACCTTGCACTAAAACGAAGGAGCGATAACCATGAAAATGCAAATTGCCATATCTGTTTTTCGTTTCTGCGGGGACACACCTGACTGCATCGGCTACCCCCATGGTGTACACAATAGGTGCACATGCCCCCATGACTTTAAAAGCCCTACCCTACTGCATCGTTCTCGACCTCTTCACTTCCGCTACTAAAGAAAACTATCTAACTGTCATGTTGTAGAGTATCTTTATTGAACTTATTCATTTTTCGGCATACACTGTAAATATTTTCGTCATCAAAATATTTTCTTCTAAAGAAAACTTACTGATTTCGCACATTGCTGAATTTTTATTTAATGTTTGCATATAAAATAGAATAAATATGTACAAAGTTTTAGCTTTTCAAGAAAATTTTACTGATCGTGGTATTATTATTGTTTTGATAAATACAAACTTTTTTCGTGTAGTCGGTTTTGCACCGTATTAGAACGTTTGTGGCTGAGAAAGGTAAACATTTTTTGTAAACAGTGACCGGTGTTATTCGAGTCCGGGAGTACTCTAGTTGTACCGTAGTAGTTGTACTGTTGTTGTTCGTGCAGTAACACGCATTAACATACTGTCTTGAAGCCATTATCTAAGACTGTGAAATATAGCATTATTTCTCAATTAAAATCTGGCTTATCAACGAGAAAAGTTGCCGAGAAGTTTGCAGTTAGTCAAGCTGTAGTACATAAAATACGAAAACGATATTGTAATGATGTTCCTACATCTTCCGGAGGACGTCCAAAAATATTGTCTTATCAGGACAATCGATGATTAACAAAATATGTATATAACTTCAGTAGTCACGACGTTAATGGCTGCAAAGTTGTTGGAAAGAAAATAAGTAAATGAACGGCTCGAAGAGCATTAAAAGAAGCTGATTTTATATCAATGGTGAAGAAGAAGAATTATTAAAGCTCGTTTGAGTTTTGTCAAAAAATATGTGATTTTTTCAGACGAGTCTAAAATAAATCGAATTTTATCGGATGGGCGTTCTTGGTGTTGAGAAAGGAAACGTGAATCCTTTTCGCCGCGTCATGTTAAACAGACAATTAAATTTGGCGGTGGTTCAGTCATGATATGGGGTTGCCTTAATTATGGCATATGTTGCAGGCGCAATTCTGCTCTAAGAGTAAATATCGGACAAAATTGCAGTAAACCTCACTGTAGGAGGGAAAACGGAATTAAATTATTGAAAGTACATGGAAAATTAAAATTCTATAATTTACTAATTGAAATAAAATTCCGTTGTTCCTCCTACAGCAAGGTTCGCATGGATTTGGCATGGAGTTGCGCCTGCAAACTTCGCACTCAAACGACTCATCTGTAGCGCCATAGGCTCGAAAATTGTCGACAAGTTCTGGTCAGCAAATTCATCTTTCTATTATATGAAATAGTTCTGTCACGCAAGAACTCCGAGTGGCGAAGTCACCAGGCGCCATGGGGGTTGGTGAGCGAAGCGAACAGGGGGCAGAGCCCCCTAGTTTTCAATAATTTAATTCCTTTGTCCCTACTACGGTGAGGTTTACTCTGGTTTTTGCCCAATATTTACTCTTAGAGCAAGGATAGGGTCGCTCTTAGTGCCATTTTGGTGCCAAGACCACGCTTGAGGCAGAATTTGGTCTCTATTTATTATGAATTTGCTGACCAAAACTTATCGACAATTTTGGCAGGGATTTGGCATGGAATTGCGCCTGCAAACTTCGCACTCAAATTTCGACCAATAGCGGAGTAGGCTCGAAATTTGTCGACAAGTTTTGGTCAGCAAATTCATAGCAAATAGGGATCAAGATCAAATTCTGCTTCAGGCGTGGTCTTGGCACCAAAACGGCACTAAGAGCGAACGTATTCTTGCTCTAAGAGTAAATATTGGGCAAAAAATCGGAGTAAACCTCACTGTAGGAGGGACAAAGGAATTAAATTATTGAGAACTAGGGGACTCTTCCCCCAGTTCGCTTCGCTTACCAACCCCCATGGCGCCTGGTGACTTCGCTACTCGGAGTTTTTGCGTGACAGAACTATTCTATATAAAGAGTGAGAGGAACGGAATCGAAGAAATTCTGGACGGGGAAGGGCGTCAGGCAGGGCTGTGTGCTGAGTCCCACCGTATTCTCGATTTTTCTATGAGACTTGGAAATAGAAATGGAGAAAATGCAGGTAGGTGGAACAAAAGTGGGGAAGGAGAAATTTTGGACACTAGGATGTGCGGATGACGTGGTAATGATTGCGGAGAAAATGAAGATATGAAGCTGATGCTAAAAAGGCTGAATACATACCTAGGAAGGAAAAAGCTAGAACTAAATGCACAAAAGTCCAAGATGATGGTGTTTGGTAAAGGTAGGGGGAGCAAGAAGAAGAGGGAGTGGAAATGGGGGGAAGAAGAAATTGAGGAAGTGCAAGAATTTAAGTACTTGGGGGTAAAATTTCAGAGGAATGGAGACATAACTGTTGGCATGTTAAAGAAAGAGCGAAAGTAGCAAATATGGTACTAGGGCAAGTATGGGGCATAGGAGAAAGATTGTTTAGGGATGAATGTCAGGCAAGAATGATTTTGTTTGACACTGTCTAGTAGGAGGGATAATGATGTATGGGGCAGAAATATTTGGGTGGAAGGAAAGGGAGGAACTGGATAGAGTACAAACGAAATACATCAAATGGTGCCTGAAACTAGATAGAATAGATTACTTGGTACTGGGGGAAACCATGAGATAGAAGGTACGAATCAGAGCAGGAGAGAAAGCGTTAAGATTTGAGGAAAGAGTGGAGAGATCAGAGGGAAGAGTTCTGGTAAAAGAATGCCTGAGGGAAAGAGAAAAGATGTGGGAGATGACAAGAAATAGCAAAGAGAGGACGGAGTACCTGAACGACAAGGGATACAGTCAAGCAGGAATAGAAAAAGACATAAGGGAAGGAAAAGAAACTATGGAAATGATCGAGACTCTGAAGGAGAGGGATAGGCAAACTTAGGGACAGTGGCAATATAGTAAAATATTTATAGTATATGAAGTAAGGGTACCAAAGTACCTAGAGGAGAAAGGAGAAGAAGACAGTCAGAGCCTGATGGCGAGAGTAAGATGTGGAAATATGGAAGAAGGGAATAAATATTTTGGAGGAAGGAGGAAGAGAGAATGTGCATGATATGTGAGAGACAACTGGGGAAGCTAAAGCATCTGGCAGAAGACTGTGAAGGTGTAGAGAGAATAAATATAAGTATAGAAAAGATAGTACAATATAAAAGAGTGGGAGAAACAGTAGACTGGCTCAGGAGTATCGAGAAAAAAGGAAAGAAATAATCAAAAGGAGAGAGGGAGAGGCAATATTAGATGTAAGACATTACGATAGATTAACATAGACTATAGACAATAAGGCATATGGTATGGCATAGGATATGGATGGATGGATGGATATGGAGAGATGGGTGACATAGAAGAATTGTAAATATTTTATATAATAGGAAGGTATATGGAACTTAAAATTATATAACCTAGAAATTGAAATAAAATTCCGTTGCTCCTCCTACAGCAAGGTTTACTCGGATTTAGTGCAACCTACTTGCCCTCTTCACGAGAGCTTCAAGGTTTGGCATGGATTTGGCATGGAGTTGCGCCTGCAAACTTTTCACTCAAATTTCGACCCATCTGTAGCTCCTACGCTCGAAATTTGTCGACAAGTTTTGGTCAGCAAAATCATAACAAGCAGGGATCAAATTCTGCTTCAGGCGTGGTCTTGGCACCAAAATGGCCGCCGTTTGAAGCGGGTTTGGCTGGCTAGGTAGGTGGCATTTGAAGGAGTACGCAAAGATTGAAAGAATTTGAATCACTGTATCGTTTTCAACTTTTTGAAGTTATTATTGAGGGCAAGAAATTGATATAGACAAGATTTATTTTGCATAAAGATCCGCACTCGAGTAACCCTAATTTTTCCAGCAAGACATTGAGTAATGTTTTCTTCGATACGATAAGATACGAAATTCATAAGATAACGGTATCGAACTAATCGTGTCGTCGCCATTGTTGTAGATAATAGGCTAGTATAGCTAAGCCTGTTGAATTTCGCAATATTTGTTTGAATATCTGGAAAGAACATTAACGGAATAGTTGTTTAAATAATTTCTTGCGATAGCAGTGACAGTAGAGAATAAATGAATAAATTACTCTGCTATGAATGGTTGGCATGCATCAATATACGTATGTATGTAGAAAGGGCAGGTAAAAATCAGTTGGTTGGATCTAAACTAGGGGTGGACGCATAACCTAGTCGGTCTGCGAAAGGTAGTTTCATTGATCGAATCAGGAAGGCAGTGACCGTCACTTGCGATATCCTACTGCGAAAGAGAGGGGAAAGAAGCGCAGCTATTCGACGACGCCGAGAATGGCGTGTTAAATTTCAGTGCCCTGTTTATTATTGGCCGACGTCTGTCGGGATCGTTAGGGAAAAATTTCCCTGACAGAGTCGCACGAAACGCAGACGCAATTTCACCTTGTATCTACGCCGCGTCGCAACCTTCGCGGGGGCGTTAGCCGAATGTTCGGCCAACCCTCCTTTCCCAGAACCATGTTAGAAGATTTAAATATTAAAGCAACGACGTGTTTACCACGTAATCAATTTCATCAAATAATCAATACCAATCCAAATGTAATGTCCTCTTTCGAGAACCAGGGGCGCAGGAAAATTCGTCGATCATCAGAAACGAAATTATATCAGAAACTATCCCATCAGTAGACTGCGGATCTTTATGCAAAATACAAATATTCTGCATTGATTGTGGAAAGCAGGAATAAAATAAAAATTGATTTCATCCCTTAATGACTTTGTTACGTTAAAAACAACACTACAATATTCTTGAATTTTACTATTCCATTGCTGTGTTATATTCACCAAATTAATTTCTTCATAAATGCATAAAGATCCGCAGTCTAGTCATCAGAAATAATTATAGTTCTGCGTATTTCGCGAAAGCTCGCAGCTAGGATAGTGTCTATTTTGTTTAGTAAAAGTTAGGGGTGTATAATCGTCGCGATTTCTGTATTTCCGTCGCTCTGTTCAGCTTTTGCATCGGTAGAAATGCAGAAGGAATGATCGCACTGTTTCTATGAGGTACCACCAGACTTCTTCAGCAATGAAGAATACAATAAATTCATGATAGGTTCTGGCAAAGTTTCGCGTTGCTTATGTAGTCGCAAGTGAAAGTATCTATCTACGTGCACGATCAATAATCTCCTGGGAACATCCGTTCTCCTACTAGCTTACCCAGCTGGCTACCCCTGCAGTAATGGTAGCACCAGCAGCACCACCAGTACCACCAGCACCAACAATAGCTGCACCTGCCACCCTCCCCTGACCATACAGCCGCGTCAGGTTGTGACTCATAATCACTTTCCGCTCTATCACTATCTGCCATTACCGACGGCTGTCAGGAAAATACTTTAGTACAGTGCATGCGTCATTTTTTTCTTCTTGCCCCTTTACACATTTAGAAGATTTTTCAAGGATGCTTTGCATTCGCCATTTTAAATCTGTTCGTTACCTCTTCCAACAGTGGCAGACAAAAGAAGAATACTTTAGTACAGTGCATGCATAATTTATTTGTCACCTCTTTACATATTCAGAAGATTTTTCAAGGAAGCTTTGCATTCGCTATTCTAAATATGTTTATTATCTCTTTCTACAGTGGCAGACAAAAGAAGAATACTTTAGTACAGTGCATGCATAATTTTTTTCTTGTTACCCCTTTACTCATTTAGAAGATTCTTTTAGAAGGAAACTTTGCGTTCGCCATTTTAAATCTGTTATCTTTTTCTACAGTGGCAGACGAACGAAAAATACTTTGCATGCATAATTTTTTTCTTGTTACCCCTTTACTCATTTAGAAGATTTTTCCAGGAAGATTTGCATTCGCCATTCCAAATCTGTTTATTATCTCTTTCTACATCATATTTGCTGATAGCTTACTATTCAGAAGATGCAAATGAATCGTGTCGAACTCTACAGAAAAAAATATGATATTTTTATTGTGTTCCATATATGAGAATACAATATACCTTCAAACTAGTGTGTTATCAAATCATTTCAACGAAAAAATGATTTCATTAGTTTTTTTCACAAAAATCAATTTTTTTGTAAAATTCTGAGGTGCTAGACAAATTTTACGAACAGATTTGAAATCAGCGTGACAAAATCTACGGGAAATGATGTATAGCATGTCAAGAAAAAAATCTATCCGTACATAACATTGGATAAACTACAATTTTCTTGAAATTCTGCTAGATTAACACAGATTTACAAGGTTAAAAAACGTTCGTACTATAATCTCTTTATTTCCCCATTCAGCAATATTTCAGCTTTAATTTAAAAACAAAATCATCGCTCTATCAGACTCTATCTCATTTCTATCAAATGTTCTTTGATTTTTATGCGCCGCGCAACGTACACCTCTGTTGGTCGGGTTGCCGCTTTTTAGGCGGATTTTTAATTGTTCAATTGTTCACACTAAAACTACCGAGCACTGAAAGCGATTAAAATGTTTTAGCTGATAAAAATGACAAGGTTCTATTTATTTAGATCTCGTGCAATTTTTATGTGTTTGGATAAAGCACATATCATGCAATATATCAATAATTATAAAATTAAAAATAAAGATCGGTCACACACACACACACACATATTTGACCGGCAGTGGTAGATTCAGTGGCGTGTTATAACTAGTTCGGGCCTTGGGAAAAGTAGAATTTCGGCCCCTAAACCCAACTAAATAACTTTCACGTTGGAAAAAAATAAAACAATTGTAAAAACATCTACATATTTATTATTCCATAAAAAGTGAAATAAATTCTCCTTCATCCATAAAAACCTCTTACATAAAAATACAAAATATTTGGTAAACAATTACACATATTGATATATAAATCTAATGCATTCATGATTGCAATATTTATTTAAATATTTACTTTTCGGGCTTTTCTGTCGCAAAATTACTAATTAGTTCGTTAAAATCAACACAATTGGTTATATCACTTTCAATAGATAATATAGATTTTGAAAGTATTTCTTGAATAGTTCTTAATTCTTTTAAGAACATCGAAAGAACGTTCTGCCGATGCATTGGAAGCTGGAATTGTTAGAAATAATGTTAAAATTACCTCAACATTTGGTCGGCGCGGTAGTCGCAGCCATAAAAAAATAATATCGGTATGCGATCACTGTCCGTGCAGAACACAGGCTGTTTGACAAGAATCGCGACTTTACTGTATTTTGAATTTTTCCAAATTAGAGTTTGAGTTTGAAATTTTTTTATGAGAAAAACCTAGAATTTGTATCTTGGATCTTGGTTTGCTTGGGACCCCGGGCATTTGCCCAAGTTGCCCATAAGGTAACACGCCACTGGGTAGGTTTAGTGTTAATAACTGAAAAACGAAGCTGAAATCGCAATTTTTTTATTCTCCATTTTCGTCTTATACTGTCATGGAGAATCACCCCTTAAATGTTCTCCCACCTGTAGTCGAACACCATGTATATTTGCCTAGAGATAGCAAAATATCGTAAATCCGCTAATCTTTGAGGTATGTAAAAATATTTAACTTGTAGTGTAAACGTGTTTCTATAATAATACTTTTTTAATACGTTTGGAAAACAATGAAGGGTAGTAAAAATTTCTGACAATTTTAAAGTTTTTCGTACACACGAGCAAACTATCATTGATGCATTGAAATATTCTATTATTTCCTTGGAGAATGTATAGATATTGTAGATCGACCCGAGGTCGTTCAGTTTCGCTGCATTCTCTTAGGATATGTTTATAGGTCATGGTATGAAATGATGTGGACGCATATCAATGGATAACTTAAAAAGCTAGCTACTACCTTGGTGAGTTACAAATATAGCCATGAATGCGAGTATAGATTTCACGAGAATGACGGGTACTCCCATCAAATATTCAATAGAATTGATTCCGGTAACTACATCAGCAGTACCAACAGCGGCGATAATATCCTGGTTAAATGGAAGATGCTATTGCAAGGTAGAAGATGTAAAGTAATTTTTCAATAAATGTATTTCAACGATTAGTACAGTATACAATACATTCAATAAATAATAGTCTGTCTTGAAAAAGTTCACCACCCGCTGTTACTCCCACATAATTTAATTTACACTAACGTTTACACTTTACACTATTGCCCAAAGGTCCTTTTGTCTTGAATCTCAAATCCTATCCGTATGCTTTGCTATTACAATACTTGAAAAAGCAATAAAAATCTCTAGGGTAAAGGAATCAGTTACCGGATATTCACTGACGATTTGGAAGTTTTTTATTAATTTGAAGGCATTCTGTAATTTATTTTGCATTATTTGTGATAAACGATTGATTATCAACCTTTTTTCTTAAAATCATTATTTCATTATTCTCTGGTGTATCTTAGTTTCTTAGAATAAGGTTTTTATAACTAGTGTTTTTTGTATCTGAAACAAAAATTATTGTAATACTTTTGATTTATATACGAAGGGTTTCATACGTAGGTCATGTTATTATTTTTATTAATATCTAAAAGCTTATTTTGTGTCCGATAACCGAGTGGGGCATGGTAACTGGTACCTTTACCCTGTCTACTTCGCTTATAAGATTATAAGAAAATATAAATCATGTACAGAAATGTTTTACTATTTAAGAAGATTTATAATGTGTCGTAGCCCTGTGATGGGATTTAGATAAACTTTCAACAAAGGTATATCTTGAAAATGGATGTAGACTTTATTGACTCAGCTCTGAGATGTGTACTCTATGATAAATAGTACTCCGGAATAAAATCTGACTTGTCGTGGAGTTTTCTTCTTCCTTTCCTTTCAGCTGAGTGTTGATTCGTCGGGGGACGCCTCTTCCGGTTGCAGCTTGATGGCGATTAGTGGTGGAGGCGCCTCGATAGCGCGCGCATGAGGGTGGAAGCGCGCGAGGGTAAAGGCCCGCCAAAACGAGAGATGTTAGATCGAACGCGACATCTGAGGGAGATCCAAGAGGTCCTTGAGGGGGATGGAGGTTTAGTGGATATTTCCCCGCCTTTTTCCAGCCGGGAGTGGGGGCCCCACACTACTCGGCACCACAGCATCTCGGCTGGGGGTGCGTAGTAGGGTTTGTCGGTTTTAAAAGAAAATGATGCAATTCGAAAACCGGTTTTTTCAGTAAAAAACATCGATTTTAAATTTATACATAACACTTATATATCTTCTAGTAAATTTCTTCCATTAGCTACAAAAACTGACAATATTAAGCTATCCGGACAGATATTATCAAGATTATATAAAGATTATTCTACAGAAGATGACTGCGATGTTAAAAAAAGTGACGAAGAAGAAAATCAAGACATATCTATGATGAAAAATGCTATGGAAATAGCAATAAATAAATATCTGCAAAAACCTGAAGAAGTGACTTCCTCTAGTCCTCAAACATTAAAGGAGTTTTTGGTCTTAGAGGCTACAAATAGAAGAACAAAAAATTTAGATTTATTATTTAATGCTTTAAAGACAATTAAGCCCAGTTCAGTAGCAAGTGAGCGAGTTTTTTCTATTTCTGGTAATTTTGTGTCCAAAATAAGGACACGACTAAGCAATAAATCCATTGACGTTCTTTGCTTTTTGAAGTCATATTATATTAAACAAAGGAAGAAGTAAAATAATAATTTACATAAATATAAAACATTTGCTAATTTCTGTGATTTTTTAAGGGTATTATTTTGGTAATTTTTTATTTTAATAATTTTATGTATGTACGTATATGTACCTTATGTTTCCCTTTTTTGTATTTTTGAATTATTATAAATAAAAAACATTAAAAACTTCTATTTTAAGTTGTAAATATGTCTTGTTTTTTATCGAAACCGGTTTCAATGGAAAAGTTAAAATTCGAAAACTGTTTGTTTAAAAAGTCGGTTTTTGTATAAACCCTAGTGCGTAACTCGTAAAAAACAGAAAAGCCCACAGGATGCAATGTCTGAACCGATATTGACAATTTCTTTGTAATATTCCTCGGTTGCTGATACATTAAATTTTCAATGCAAGAAAATAATTGAGAAATTTTAGAAGCATATGAAATTTTTTTATTACGTACACGTGTGGGAAAAATCATTCAAATCGTTGAACTAACAAATTTGTAAAAATGACCACCAATCTATAAACGGATATTACCAATGATTCGCAGGAATACAGCTAACAAATAACAAGATATTTCCGAGCAGACATGACGCATTCAATGTCTGCTGCAACAATAGAAAAAAATTAAGATTTCATTGCACGTGTCAATTGTCTTTTATCAATTCCGCTCTACTGAATTATGCATTTCATTTTTAATAAAAAAAAAAAAAGTTGATACAAGTAAACATTAAGTCTGATGACTCATGCGTATATACAGTTTATATAATCGCGCAAGTGTACTTTATTTTACCATATATGCACAGAGTGATTTACTTGTTTTTACAATATAATAATCATTGTGAATATATCTTCCAAGTCTGAAATTAAGACGATAGAGTCATGAAGAATTCGGGAAATTTTATGATACTTCTATACATATACTATGTAACACTATTTAAGAAAATATAAAGACTTGAACACATCCTTTGAAATTATTTATAATAGTAATTTCTATCAAAAAACTATTACGAATAAACAAAAGACTATTAGTTCAATAATATCGTTGAATGTTGAATCTGGTTATGTAAATTATATTCTAGAATATTCTAAATCCTAATAATAAGTTTTAAAAAGTACAATCGAACTGATTTGGCACAGTATGTTTAATATTTTTGCGATGTTCATGACAACAGAATAATAATATTAATCTTGTAAACTGCAAAAAGAAGAACTGATCAATGTCTCTACCTTGCTTTGACAAAAAGACTGACAGGATGTTTATGCAATTTTTAATTTTTATAGTGGAATCAAATAGAATGTTGTCAGTGACAATAGCCTTTGTAGATACAAAATTAATCAAAATCGAACCAAATTCGATTGAATTTTGTATTCTAATATTTCTTTAAAAATTTTTATACGCCATAAACGCATAAAGATCCGCTAAAATGTTCATAATTGTATATTATTCTAGTGAAACAAACGTGGACCTTCAATTACGACACTTTGGTCTTATTTGTAATCACAGACTGTATGTATAGAGAAAATTTTTACGCCAAACTGTTGGACACTCTGTGCACACATGTTCATACGTATATGAGACGTATAATAATACTTATTTATACATATCATTTATCAGTACGTATATATATACATACGCATATACAATTTAACGAAGGAACTGCGCTATTTTGCATATTCGAAGATTTTTTTACCGGATACTTTAATTCTTAATTTGAACAAGAACATAAAATAAGGAAAAAAGTTGAAAACGGCTATGAATCGGTTCGGATTCTTAAAACAATTATAAGAATGACGTTTATAATAACAGTTATGGGTAAAACAGTTTCTAGTCATTTTATATGTATCATCAATTCTGTACTGTTTCTCGCAATATATCAATGTTGTATTTACATTCAGTTATTAATTTTGAACTGTATCAGCGTTTGCTTCTTGTAGCAATTGCAAAATATTTCTAAACAAATTGTGTTTCGCTTCGTGAGAGTAGATCCAAAGTAGAAAATTTTATAAAATGGTAATCGTAACGAGTACAAGGCAAAACTTTTTTTAACCATAACTATTACAATATCATTTCAGTTCTTCACAATTGCCTCTGTCAGAATCATTGTGTGACAAATATATTCAAAACCATTTCAACTCTTTATTAAAACATGTTAGAATGTGTTTTATACGTGTTCAAAATATATTTAATCCTCCGTCTGCAACTGAGTCGTTGATGTTCACGACTAATATTTTTACTGTTCTAGATTTTTAAAAAAATTCTAGAATACGTAATGAACGTCGAATGTTCAAAGCATTAATGGGAAAAAATGAATATTCGAAAGAAAGACCCAGATTGCCCACGGAGAATTAGGTACATGTTGAGAAGAAAGGAAGAAACTATTAGAAAGATGATATTCGTATTGTAGTACAGCATAATATGGATTACTTCTGCGATAGTAACAAGACAATAAATTTTAAATTTACATTTCTCTTTTGTATACTACAATAAGAATAATCATATTTCGGCACCTGCTTTATCGTTTTTACGAATGACTCGATACAATACATAACATGATTGATATCTTAAACATGTGAGGAATCAAGAAATGATACTGCAGTACACTGCAACAAATTAAATTGACCTATCGAAATCTACTGGAAAGATTATAAAATTTCGACACTATTGTAACACATATGAATTATGAGATACGAAGCCTTAAGAATGAGAAAGATGTACACCCGAATAACTGGATTGGATTTTCTGTTGTTACACTGTTGTAACGAATACCACTGTTATAGGATTACATCATTCTTATTTTCAGGGTTTCTAATATAAAGCGGCTAATAAAATTACGATCTTCTTGTCATAATTTTGAATGTAAATCAATTTAGAATTTTTATTCTATGCATTACTTAATAAATGTCAACTTGTTGTTAGAACACTTCTAATTTTTATGTATTTAAGGATTCTGTAACACCACAGTATATGATTCTACACAAAATCATTTATTATCAACAATGATGGATGTCGATTAATTTTACTATCTATACTAGACCAAAGTGCAAATGACCTGCTCATTTACAATAATCCGATTGGAGATTTCAAAAGTAATAGAAATTAAGGTACAAATGTGTATATCTTTATGTCTTCAATTTAATTTCGATTAGTGGTAAAAGGCGTCAAACCCCTGAGAACCATATTATCAAGAACTCCGCTTATATATGCAGCAACATCTACTGTGTTGTCTTCTTCTGCTTTCCTGATAAAGGGATGTTCTAATAATTTGTTGTACTTCGGCCGTTGCGTCTCTTCTTTAATTAAACTTTAAGAATAACAGAAAACACGATTAGATGAAACGTCCTGCACAGTAGTTTATAAGTAGACTGCGAATCTTTATATGTAATAATGGCTTTCAAAAATTTTCCAAAAATACTAAGATATGAAATATGACAGAATTTAGTACGATTCTAATTTATTTCAGGTCTAAAAAGACTACTACCACGGAATATAAGATTTTACTTAAACCGAGTTTCTTAAAATTCTTCTGGGACATTCTACGCGCATTTGTTTAAAACAATTGAAAAATAAATGGTGAAAAAAAACATTTTTTTCATATGACAATATTTTTAGTAGATACTCTTACGTTTTCACTACAAGCTAAAAAAACCAATTTTCATCGGTTTGATAGTTCTAGACTCGTGATTCAATGAAAAAAGGGTGACACGTTTTTTTATATGTCTGTAAATTCAACAATTTTTAAGATATCGAAAAATCCTACAAAAATCACAAATTGCAGGAACATTCGCAGTCTATTTATAAGAATGGGCGAATCTGTGAAATCAAAATAATTTACCATGTGTTCACAAAGTTTACAAAATCCATGGTAAAATGGTTGCCATTTACATTGGGCGATAATCGTGGCGGGTCACCTTGAACTACCTGATAAAGCTGCTCAAACACTGAATTCCACTTGGGATATGGAAAATAACCCGTAGCGATTTCCATCAAAGTAATTCCCAACGACCATACGTCGCTCCTGACGTCATAGCCTCTTGCGCGTTGAGGATCTATCCTCTCTGGCTAAAAAACAACGATAAAATTAACCTCTTCAATGTATCCACAATGTAACTTTAATACCTTCCACTTAATTTGTTACATTACATACAGCCATGTAAGGTCTACATCCAGCGTCTCGAGTCCGTGCAATAGAATCTACTAACTGTCCTGATATACCAAAGTCGCATAGTTTTATATTACCATGTCGGTCTAACAGAATATTGCTAGGTTTTACATCTCTATGAATTATTCTCAACTCTTCTTTGAGGTAATTCAGTGCTTTCACTGTGGCAACAGTAATTTTTCCTAAAATACGTTCTGGTATTCTATCCTTCAATACCTCATGAATAAATTTATAAAATATATCCAATGAAGTGTCCATCAGTTCCATGCAAATCCAACAGTCACCCTAAACATAATAAGTAACATACAATTAGGGAAGAATACGAGTCTACAATGTTTTCTTGATAAATGTCCCAAATGTCTGGCCTTTAATTGTCCCAGAACTATCCCCACTACTGTGAGGGGCCAGTAAACTCGAAAGGCCTCAGTCGCTGAGAAGTGTAACCACCGACGAGATATAAGGATAGACCTATCATCCATTGTATTTTTGCGGCCCACTTTTGTGGGATCACCCCATTACCATTTTCATTTCGCCTATTAAACGATTCAGAACAGAAATAAACTTACTTATTTATTTGTGGCACAAAGATTCTGGCATAAACTCGTCTAAATCGCGTGAAATGAAAATGGTAATTCGTAATATGTTTAATAAGTTGAAAATGATATAACAGTATTTTAAGTTTTCACTGTTTTAAATTACATCCACTCATTTTTGTCATAAATGCATAAAATCCTCTGTCTATTTATAACCGAAGTTAGAAACTTACTTCTTTAAATAAAGCCCCATAAAATTGCACAATGCATGGGCACTCATTGGATTTCATTACAACTTCTAAATCCATTAGTAGTTGCTTTTGTTCCCTTTCATCCACTGTAGAACGAATTCTCTGTAATCGAATTTGTTCGTGAGCATTACAGTAAATTTATTATAATAAGTAAACGAGCAGCTAGTAAGTAAATAAAATGATATACCTTCACAGCCATAACAGTGTCACTTATCCTATGAATCATCTTATTTACAGTACCAAAGCCTCCTCGTCCTATTTCCCCTAGATCTTGAAGATCTTCACTTGTGAAATCATATATCACATTCGGTGATAGCTGTAATTTTCCAGTACTTTGCATGGACTGACACATTCGTAACTTATCCCTATGATGTATATATCGCAATTTATCTTATTAATACACATATAAATAAGACAGCATACTCGGTAATAAAAATAGAAATTGTACTAAATACTTAATACTCTTCTACTATTTCACAATTTTATACTTGATTCATTTAATTACCTTGCTTTATCAGGAATATCTGCTGGAACTGTAGGACGTGGTCTTAGTGGCAGTTTTGGTAAAGATAAAGGCAAGCTTGGACGAAAAGATCTAAGATTAAATGTAATGATAATTATTATTTAGAAATCATAATACGAACAGTCTTGTGCATATATTTCTTTTGATATGCGTAAGTATATCTTACATAGGTGTACATGCTGCTGTAGCTCCACTCGAATTGGAAAGGGAAGAATTTGTTGAATTAATTAATGTCATCTCACTTCCTTGTGTTTGAAAGCTACATTTCAGTTGTCTTCGCTTTTCTGTATGAGATAAGCAAATTTTTTATTACTACATCATTGTGTAGTATTGATGCATGTACAGCGTGTATAAAAAATAATGATCATCCGTCCTAGGGGAGAATCTCCACCTCTGGATCGGTAGATATTCGTAAAAGAAACTTTCCACAAAATTGTTTATACCAAAGAAAAGTGTTGTTAAAGTTTCTTTTTACATCAACACCTTCTACTCATCGAGAAGAGAAATAGTTTATAAGGAACCATATGTCGTGAACAAATACTTATTAAGATATAAGCTGTTGAAGTTTTTGCAAAATTTGATTGTGTGGAGTTATACGTATAGACTATAGACAAAAGCGTACTATTACTGTCCATCTGACCGTGTGATGAGACAGAACATAATCGTGTGAGTCGTACGAAACGAGACGAACGAAATTTAAAGGGACATTCGTCGCTAGGCCCATACCAGATCATTTTGTTTCCCTGCCCATTCAAACCATACATTTGAAGTTGTAAAATAAAATGAAAGAAAATCTTATATATACTTGGAAAGGACGTTATGGCTGACAAAAAATGTACGCGGATCGGCTCCGAACTGGCCTAATTATTTTACAACTTCGATTTGTATTTTACAACTTCAAGCTTCGACAACTTCAACCCTGACAGATGGACAACACATGCGACAGACTCACTGAAGCAAAGAGCAGGCATACAGTTATAAATCACGCCATTAACGACTGAAGATTATAAGAAACGAAATTTCTTTGGCAGTTTCCCACTCCTCAACCCAAAAGTCATTCTGGCAAAACCACATCCAATTAACAAAACCTACATTTCCCCACCTAAATCCACCCTTAACCATTCACCGAAAAAACCGAGTTGACAATCGCAGTACAGTAAAGTCGCGATGTAGCTCCCATCGCCTGTTCCGTGTAGGGAAACTATTTTTTTATGAACATAAAAAAGGACAGCATGTAAACACGGACCACGCGGCAGCTCCAACTTCTTGGTCCCTCGCGGGGATGCCCCCAGTGGAAGGGGTAGGCGAAGAGACTTCCTCAGGGAAATCTTCAGGGAGCTAGATCGCGACTTTACTGTAGTATTTTGATCGTGGTCAGAGTAACATCTTTTCGTTCGCTGTCACGATTTTGGAAAGTGTGTTGTGTAGTGTGTAGTGATTGTATAGAAGTGTGGTGTTTCGTGCTTCATAGGTATTAAGACGTATTCGTGAAAATGTCAGTGTTCTGTGGATCTGATGGAGGAATAGAAGATTCTGAAAAACTTGTAAGTAACTATACTTTATATTAGTATCTTATTAAAGAATATTTTCTGTTACTTGTTATTGATATACACAGTGGTGCACTCAGGATTTAATCTTGGGGGGGGGGGGGGGGGCAAGTTGAACAGAATGACTTTTTTTTGCAAAGATATCTGTTAACTGTAGTCAGGGCTATTATTACACAATTTTAAAAGCTAAACATTTTCTGCTCCAAGTGCGGGGCCCGTAACATTTGCTACTTCTGCTATATGGCTAATTCGGCCCTGCACATTAGAAGCAGCTGTTCTACGGTTTAACTAATTTTCCAGTGTTCTATTTCCTTTTTCTTGGAGGGAGGGGGGCCAAGGCCCCCTGGGTGCGCCCCTGTGTATACAACTAACAAAGTGGAAATATAAATAAACAAAGAAAATAAGAACTCTTCAATTTCGAGAGCCAAACTTTTAAAAATAAATATTTAGAAGTGTGAATTGTATTTCTGTTATATTCTAGTAGAAATATCTTTAGAATATTAATGCACAACAGAAATCTTTTCGCCTCGCTGAGGAACCAAAACATTTTTGTATTCCGAATACAAAGAATAAATAAATAAAGATTGCATAAATGTTTTCGAAATCATTAAAGTACATACATTATATAAAATTCTGATAAGAAATTTGTAAATCAAAGAAAATGCATTGTAATTAGCATTCCATATAATAAAATTATTGTGAGTGGATATATGCTTTTTAAATTAGTATACAATGTGTATAATTACTAAAATTACAACACCCACATTTCACGATTAAAATTACAAATTGTAATTAATGCTTTGTGTTTCCTTGTGTTTCCCAACAGAAAAACACGATATTAAATAGTGCAAAAATGCATCATAATTAGCATTCCATATAATAAAATTATTGTGAGCGCGTATATGATTCTTAAATTCGTATACACTGTATAATTATTGAAATTATAACACCCACATTTCACAACTAGAATTACAAATTATAATAAATGCTTTGTTTTGTTTTCGGAAGAAAAGCATGCTATTAAATACTACAAAACTGCATACAAATACATGTATTCATGTGTATCCAGTTTAATTATTCAATATGCACATATCATACCTGACATTTCATTCTGAACGTCACTGATAGGTCCAAATTCCATACGTAGAGAATTAAATGATCTGCTGGAACCTACACAGAAACAGTATAATCCTCTTAAAAATCATGGCATCGTTAAAAAGATATCATAGAATAATATAGGTATATGTCAATCATAACTGAATGATTTCTTATCAATAGAGAAAGCAATATTTAGGTTATGTAGCATAACATACTTAATATTCACTATTCATTCACGTAATCTTCTAACTTACTTTGATTTGTCGGAATAGAGAAATTCCCACGATTATCAGTCATTTTCAGGATTTCCAATATCTAACTAATAAGCAAAGAACCACTTATTAAAAGGCACTCCTCTCTTAGGAGACCTTTCTGCAAGATATTAACAACGTAGCATATGTGTTCTGCTGCAAGCGCACCATTTGTGCAGTTTTCTTTTTCGGTGAATAGTGCACACACAAAAAATCTAATCTCCTATTATCTCGGAATACTTGTATTTAAAAGTTACTCAACTTTCTATTAGAAAAATGAAAGTGTACGTCACCATAAACCTGTCGTGATCAGTTACACATATGCATGTATAGTTGACGGCGACGGCTGCAACGGTGTATCGGACAATCTATCCTGTGTGCGTGTGTACATACACACATGCATACATATATACGAGAAGAAAGACTTTATGGCAAGTTTAGATTGCGAACTATGTCAACGCATATTTTCATAATTTAGTAGAAATTTATGTCTGCTATTAAATAATTCTGTATAAAAACAGTCTATAATCTGTCATTTATCCTCATTGTATATGCACTTTTCATATATATATATATATATATAGTACCTGATAGTACATATAGCCTGTATTTAGGAAATACAATATCAATTTATAATAACTTTTTCTATTGTAATCAATACAAGTTATTTATAATACGGTTTAGAACAATTGTTTTCCGTAAATATTGTAAATAGACTGCGGATGTTTATGCATTTTCCAATTTTTGTAGACAAATTTTAAAGAAAGCGGAATGAAATAAAATCCTATTTTTAATGGGAACAGCGTTTGTAGATCTAAAACAAATAAAAATTATACAAAATTTTGTCGAATTTTATATTCTAGTCTTTTTTGAAGAATATAGTTATAAATTATTATTCTATATCTGCATATTGAACTTATTACTATTGGACACTAAAGTTAACATTAAATGTTTACATTTCATGTGATTATTGAATTATTCTTCAAAGGTATTTACAGTTATTTTCAATGCATAAAATGCTCATGAAATTCTTGTGGATTTTATAATATGAAATATTAATTTAAATATCTGAATGCACAGAAAAAATTAGATGAACTATTTAGTGATTGGCATGCAAATAACTGCAGTTTTCTCATTATTTTATTAAGCGCAATACACAAGGAAAATGTGAACGACGACAGTCTGCGAAAGTCGTACAAAACTGATCACCTGACGGTCTGATAAATGAAACCACCATTATTGTTTTGAGGAGTTCTGTTGTGGAAGTGCAAGTGCAGTTTTCTGTACGAAAATGGCTTTGACAAGAACATTAAATCCATTATTATTACACAGTATAAAAAGGTAATTTCGAGAATTTTACGCAATACATGCATCTTTATAAGTTGCGAACTTGTATTAGCATATCTGATACTGTCTTTCATGTGTAACCTCTTCATTCGTGTTTCTCTTAACATAACCTCCGAAAGCAATATTTTATTATATTTACGAATTTGTTTTAACTACGAATTATAACTGAAATAGTATGTAAAACACAAGTAAATTTGAAATCTACGTAGAGTATTAAAAAGGAAACGTTATTGCAAGTGCACGTATAAACACAGTATAGTTCTGCATAAAAAATTATGTATATTGAAAAATAATATTGATTACAGTGTTTTACAAAATGACAGTATACAGTAAATAATTCTAGAATGGGTTCGAGAGACACTTTTCGGTGTAATGTTTCAGATTTTGTTCAAGTTCAAACAAATATTTAAAGTTTTATGTCATATCAACAATTAGGTTATTAGTAGACATTTTTTACTTTATGCAAAATAAAAAATGTTTGCATTGATTGCAAGACATGGGAGCGAAATAAACATTTCTTTCTTCTTTTAATTATCTGATTAAGCTGAAACCAGTACATTGATATCTTTAAATCTTTAAATTATACAAGGTGTGTCTGAAAAGTTTGGTGAATGGTCTCAGAAAATAACAAAATACCTTAAATTAGCCCTAAAAGGATTACGCTTCGCAGACGTTGCGGATATCCAACAACGCGTGACTGCGGTGCTTCGAGCGATTCTACAAGAAGCATTTGCTGACAGTTTCCAAGCTTTACAACCAATGTCAGAAGTGTGTTGTAGCTAATGGTGATTACTTTGAAGGCCAGTAAAGGTATTTTGTTTGTAACTCTTGTTTCCTTTATTTTCTGAGACCATTCATCAAACTTTTCAACCTTGTATATTTAAATCTTTATGATTAATTAAAACTAATTCTTGAGATAGCCATTTGATCTCTTCTAGGTAGAGTAAGGATCTTTTCCTGGTTCTCGAAGAACATATTGAACATTTTTAGAGAAATGAAAATATAGCCCTATGTCTCCTCTTTATGAATCTGTTTTTAAAACTTTGATTTACAAAAAGATTAATTTGAAGTGCAAAACCTGTAATTTGTTAGGGAAACTCACTTTTTGTCAATGATACCAATTGTTGGAAATATTTACTATTAATGTATTGCCTGTTTTAATCATTTTAATAGATTGAAGGTAATGTAACATCATCTACACTCTTAGCCAGAAATATATGTACTAATTCGTCATGTTGGTAAGCTTTTGTCTAGAAAGGATTAATTAATAATACACTGTTATTTACTTTCCAGATACACACCAACAAATATTACTCAAAATTACAGTTTATACCCATCTACTTATATAAAACCAATTTATAAAAAGGAAGAACTAGAACAATTAAATAAAACTGAAGAAGGAGAGAAAATAGCTCATCAGCCTGTTAGGGCAGCCCTTACTTCTGACACATCATCTGAATTCCACGATGAAGTCGTTAGGTAGCTAGTTTAATTTTGAATCAAAGTGAAATTTCATTGATTGAATATTTATTACTTGTGGTTATCAGGAAATTTACAAATTATATTATGCGCAAAGGCAAGAAAGCAGCAGCTAGAGCAATAGTGGAAAAAACATTTGTACACATTAAAATGATACAATTAGAACGTTACAATAAGGCTGCTCCTGAACATAAGCAATTTGTTTTATTGGATCCAGTAGATATTTTTCATCGTGCCATAGAGAATTGTACACCAATGTTGCAGCTACAGAAAATTAGGAAAGGTGGAATTGCTTATCAGGTATTAACATATGTTTGTTTAACCCTTGGCACTCGAGTGGTGACTCAGAGTCACCACTAAAAGTTGTTGTAAAAATGTAAAAATATTGTTTACATTATTAAATATTTTGGTATCTAATCAATTACTACATTTAAGTATTGTATGAGGTATTATATCAATTTCATATCCATAAAATGAAAAAAATCATATAGAATGGAGTTATTCTAGGTCGGAAGAAATGTTTAATTTTCGAGTTAAAATAGCTCAGAGTGCAAAGGATTAAAATGATATGTTTAAAAACAGAAATTTGTAGGTTCCAGTTCCAATGAACGATAATAGGGCTAGATTTTTGTCGATGAATTGGATAATTCAAACTGCAGGCGAGAAAGATTGTACCCAAACGTTTCCTTCGATGTTAGCAAAGGAGCTGATCGATGCTGCTAATCATCAGGTACTTCGATGAATACATACCCAGTAATGCAGCGTGCTCGATTTTAGACAGGCCGCTACGCGCGCATAAGTAGCGCATGCTGCTGGCAGAAATACGAGTCGAAGGCCGGCCGGTCGGGCCGGGATTCTGCCTGTTTCCAGGATTGCAAGGGTGCGGGATTCGCGTTCTCATTTCTTGATAATACAAACCCGGGGTTTTTCAGTAGTCAAAAACGCTAGATAAAAGATCGATCTAGCCCTCAAAAGTTCTATTTTTTCGTTTACGAGGCGTAATTTGCATTATTCGGCAGCATGTAGTTATGAAAATAGCTGCGAATGCCGTTTACGCGTAATGCGACCGCGCTGCCCTCTTAAAACAGGCAGCTCGGTCCTGAGTTCTGTCTGCTTTCTGCCCGAGGACCGAGCGGCCGGCATTCTGCTCGTCACCAGCTCGTCACCAGCTCGCCAGGCTGGGCTAGCAGCAGGCCTGGTTTATTCTATAAGAAATAAGTAAATATAGGAACGTCGAGTTTATTTTATTGTGGACAATTGAAAACAAAACTGCAATCATATATTATCATTATTAAAAATTAATTTTACAAAATCTTGCATTTCAGGGTCGTGTTATTAAAAGGAAGCAGGACTTACATAGGCAGTGTGAAGCAAATCGTGCTTATGCTCATTTTAGGTGGACCTAAATGAAAGAGACTTCTGTCATGTTATAAATCATATGTATATAAATCAAAATAGTTATTTACATAAACATTTATTTCAATAAAATAAGGATATAACAATGAATTTGTACACAACGACTCAGTCGTACATACCAAATATATTTACAAAATTTTCTTCTTGAACTATATGTCCATATGGTACAATTAATTTCAATGGTGTTTGACATGACTTAATGTTCAATATCCTATAAAACTTAGAACAAATATTTAAAGGAGTTTCTGAGAGAGGTAGAATACTCATAACATCAGTTTTTAAATCTACCCTTTTACCCCAATAATCGGAATACGACAATATTACTTTTTGATCTTCCTTTCTTAAATATACAAATGCAATAATATTGTTGCACATTATAGCGCCCGCATGAAGTGTAAGTGTCAATATACTACCTAAAATGTATAATAAAATCATTAATATGAATCGAATAAATGACATATTAATTAAAAACTATTCTTTGCTTTCTGTGGAATTTTGTGAAATTGAATTCAGCTGATGACGTCAATTCTAGTTAGAAGTATTATTGTTTAAAATGAGTACCATTGTATAAGCTTTTACTTGATAAATAGGATAATGTGATCTCCCCTTAAACCTTTGTCTTCAAAAACGATTCTCAAATGATATTTCATTCTAACACTTAGTTTTTCAGTGCATAAGCTTGTTTTACATAAATAATAAGCACATTCAGTCTACTGAAAAGTACAATTTAAAAAGTATTTATTTACAAAGTGTTAAAGATAAGATCTTTAGAAAAGTGAAGTGATTTAATTAGCTCATTCATTTTACCTAAACTTATCTGTTATATTAAGCGTTCAACCTAAATAAAATCAGTTTGTCCGAAATAAAATTCTCTTTCAATTTTGTCGAACTTGACATTTTCTTTTCTACTCAATTTTCTTATTTAAGTAGCTAATTCAAATTCCACATGAGAGTTAGATAAAATAATTTAACTTACTAGTAATTATGGCCGATAAACAAAGATCTGTTGACATTAAATCTAGCAATCGCGCACCTATACATGTTAAGGTACACGCTCCAGTAAACACAGTTTGATTACGCTTTACTATGTTTACAGCACAAACATGTTTAATGTATGGAAAGGTGTAGACTACTTCATAATCAGGATATTTTTCCGATTTAAGAATTTTCGTGGAGTCATTAATTACTTTTTTATATATGCTTGTATGGCAATATTGATTTATATTCGTATTACTGAATAAACGGTTCATTAACCGCCCATAAAATTGATTTTTTGGCAAATGCATAGAACAGTGCAACATTTTGTGTACAAACTGTGTGTTTTCAGCACTAATACATGCATATATCAGTAGTTTTCAGAGAATACGAAATACGAGAGTGCTCACGCTATTGATGGACGATACAGAACGATATATCGAATATCGATACTTTTCAATTTAAATATCGATACTTCTAAATTCAAATATCGATATTTTGTATCGAAATACTTATAGTCATCGATGTCGAAGTTTCGATATAACCTGCAGCTTTCCATAAAGTTTGTGTTTATATATAGTCTGTAAAAAATGTAAAATATTAAACATAGTTAAATTTAATATCTATAAAACATTTAATTTGGATTAATGATTCATTATTATTTCCGAAGTTCACCGCTAATTTAATTGTACATGTCGATATCGATATTTTACTGCTGATGTTATAGCCTATCGATACAATTGAAAAATATCATGCTGGTCATGATGGTAATATATTTAAATTATTATAAACAAAATTATATATAATACTATACATTCATTTTTCACAATCAAATAGATATTTGTCGATAATTATCGATAGTGATGGTGTGCAATATATTTTGATATACATTTGGAAGGAACATATTTAATGAAACATGCTCTTCAAATATGTAAAAAGCAATTTGTTTAGAATAATTGGTGACATCATTATACCATTTGATGCTATTTTTATTTTCGTAACGATCTGCAAAAATATATGTAAAATTCAACATTTTCTTCTGATAAGTGTATTCTATATAATTCTAACCATAAGTGTTTTCTATTTGATAAGTGTATTACAATGTAAAACAATTTGGGAGTTTTGAATTTGAAACATTTACAACGAAATTTGAATTTTAATTCGAGATGACAACGATATATCGATGTTTTCATCATCCATATTTGAAGATCGATATCTATGCAAAGCCATCGATGCTTATCTAATGAATTTTGATATTGTTCGTTAGTCTAGGATAAAAAATATTTTTCAAGTTTGATCTTTTATTAGCTTCATCGGATTTTAGCAATATTTGTCGAGTAGAACTTTCAAATTTCGCTACCGATAACTATCGGTAGTAAAAGTAAATCATCGATAGTTTTCGATAGTGAGAACTATCGATAACCATCGATAGTACTTCGACAGTTCTCCACCACTACTGGCCAATACTTTTTCATTGGGCCAAATGTGCAACAACATGTTGTTAGCTCTGAAGTCCATGGCGTCCGCGATTACACAAATTTGGCAAAGAATAATTTGAAGTTTCAAGAGCATGTTCCATTCAAAATAAAAATATAACGACTTCATTTTTACACTTGTAGACTATATTTCAGATGAACAAACTGCAATGGTCAACTTTTGCTCAACAGTGCAATTATGTAAATAAATGTGTATACAAACAATCTTACAAATACTAAAAAAGTTTAGACTAGAGTGCCCGAGTTTTAGATAAAACAAATCGGACGTTTCAGAACGAGCAGAACTGGACAAGCGAATTGACAAACGAGCACAAATTTTTGGATGCTCGATTTGATTTAAGTTCGGCTCGAAAGACTAAGGTACCGGCTGAAGAAAATTTGTCAGCCTAAACTATTTGTTAACTTTGGTATTTATTCTACGTACGATTACGATTTCTACAGACGAATTTTAACACATAAAATAGGTGTATGAAAGGATAATCACGTGGCGAATTAATCTGCCATTGTTATTTTGACACAAGTCTATTGCTAATCTGAAGGAAATGTATGTATATATTTAAAATTTAAACAATAATATCCTAGTTTACATATTTTGTGACAATTCTCTGGAAATCTTACCGTTCCAAAATTTTTAATTACACATCAATTACGGATTATAAACAACATTATTTCATATTGATTATAAATTATATCTTGATGTTTAAGTGTTCGATAACAAAAATAAGTTTCGTAAAATCATATGTATATATTTGGATATATCATTTTAAAACGTGAATACTTCTTTTCTCATTTTTAGTGTACACGGTTGATAATAAAATGGATCCAGTATCTAATATACTTGGTATTGATAAAGTAAATATGGATGGAAAGTTAATTGTAATTGAAGAGCGACACAACAGCAACGCGAATTTTGTGTTAAATTCAGTTATCCTCAATGCGTTAAGTAACAATAATGGAATTTGTTTTATACTTTTTCATAATACATTCAATCATTACCATAATGTGGGTATGAAATTTGGTTATAATCTGAAAGTTTTAAGGGCAGAAGGTAAGGTTCATATTGTAGAGCCAATGAAAATTATTGGATCTAATTTGCAAAGTGGAAATAACGAAGAGACTGAAGTAGCATCCGATGTCACTAGTGACCTAAGCGACATTTTATTTAGGAGTATAAAAAATGAATATAGTGAAATGAAAAAATCTGGTAATGTAACCATTGTAATTGATGACCTGAGTCACCTTTACAATTTAGGATTCACATTAAAAGACTCTATGTGTTATTTAAAACTTTTACGATCGCTTATTGAATGTGACAATGCGTCTCTTTGCATCGCAATACATACGTATGATAGTAAATTACAGAATTGCAGCGCTAATGTAGCTGTTAATATTTTGAAATATATGGCTCACTTGTTTGTTATGATCGATTCATTGGAAACAGGATATTCCAACGATATAACTGGCAAAATAACAGTTAATTGGAGAACAGATCATGTAAGAACAGAGCATAATTGGTCAGAGATATCAAGGTACATGTACAAGGTGTCAGATCGTCAAGTAAAAATTTATGCACCAGGACAGTAATTACGTCAGTAGAAAATACTTATATTTAATGTAGTTTCAATTTTGTTCTTATTATTAGTCTTTATATATTAGAATACATTACATATAAAAATATGTTCGAGAAAATAAACAAATTAATGTACAACCTTCTATATATCCATGTTTTTTTTTTAACACATACATTAATAATTTTCTAGTTTTATTATTGTCCTAACATAGATTGTACGTGGCTTATAGATAAGAGATTGAGCCTATCATTGTAATTGTACACATACAATATCTTATTCTAAATATTTATTTTTAATTGATTAAGAAAATTACTTTTTTATAATGTAACTAGGGGACTCCGCCCCCTGTTCGTTCCGCTCACCAACCCACTAGCGGCTTTGCCACTCAGTGTTTTTGCTTGACAGAACTATTTTATATAATAGAAAGATACATGCAGTGGCGGCTCAAGTTAAATGGAGGCCCCAAGTGGTAAAAATTTTGGGGCCCTCAAACTCAAGTTAGAAATAGAAGTTGCAAGAAAACTCTCATAAACTTATTAACAAAAAAGAAAAATAATAAAAAATTTCATACCGTTACACATTAAATAGATTTATTTAAAAATTTATAAATTTATTTAAAATTCGGGGCCCTATGGTATCCCGGGGCCCTACGCGGCCGCTTAGTCCGCTTACCGTTAAATCCGCCACTGGATACATGAAACTTAAAATTTGAAGTATAATTTGCTCCTCCAATCTATATATTATGTTCGTTTTATATTTCTTTTCTACACGCGCAATGGCGGCGCGTATGCTGGAATGAAAGAGTGTGTCGAGTGAGCCACGTGCAGGAGCGTTTTATGTTTAGTTTTCCTTATATTGTTCAAGTTCTACATATACATATAATATTTTATTACTATTAATAAACTTAGGATTGTGTTAAAAGTAGAAATATAGAAATTTAAATAAAATTTGGTTTTCCCTCCAACCGATTTTGCCCGATATTCCGCCTGCAAACTTAATTTGTACTCAAATTCCGACCCATCTGTAAATGACCTTCAAAAGGCTTTAAAGACGACAACAATCAGAACGTTGTTTTATATCACCACATTTGCCTCCTTTAACAGTACAACTTTTCTCTCTAACATTTTCTTCTTTAAATCTAATGGAGCTACTCTGTTTCTCGTGAACCATCCGGTATCCGGCAAAAACAGCAAATGAAATTTTAATTTCAACTTATTAATTCTATTCAGAAAGACATGTCTACTTAACTCCTATTTGTTGCAAAGATCCCAGAAAATTTTACATAAAGTTCCGCAGTCTACTAATATATATTTCGTGTATTTTTAATGTGTGTTTTTATGCATATTGTATGTTCTAGACCAGTCCTGGCCAACACTCGGCCCACGGGTCACATGCGGCCCGCCACGTTAAATTGTGCGGCCCTCCGGGCGATTTTATATTTCTATTGTAACTTTTGTTTAAAAAAGAATATTAAATAAATGAAAATACAATACTTATATTACATCCGAGAGATATTCCAACTCAAGATATTTTGCACAACGAGTTGTAAGTGCTGATGAAATTTACAAAGAGTTCATCACGTGCTTCATTAACTGATGCCAATTTAGAAAACCAGCTAAGATATGTGCATCGAACATAAATATAGATTTACAAAAATTAAGTGAAAGAAAGGATAAACAAATATCTCATTGATTAAGACTCGAGAGTTAATTATATTGAAACATAGTATAACAATAAAGTTTTATTCATTTTGTATTTGTATTACATTTTTTAAAAGCATGTTTACTTAAAGTGCGATCCGCTGTAATGTTATGCGTCATTAAAGTGGCCCGTGAAACCATTTGTAATTTTTATAAAATACAATATATCCGACACATTTTATACCCAGTACGGTTAGTGTTAAACAGCGACGAAAATCCTTGTTTCTGTCTTATTTCATCAGCAGAAACTAATAAGTCAGATCCATTATCTTTTCTTTCGCTAAGTCCGGTTTCATTTATAACCACATATTTTTTTATAAATAATTACGCGGACGATGTTCCCCTTTTTTATACGAATATCCTGTTGATTTCTTACAACTTTCCCTTACCAATCACGCCGTACTGATACGGACGAAACGGACGAACAGGTCAAATACCGTAAGAACAATGGGAGCGGTTATACTGTGGGCGTTTATTGATCGTCCGATGCCGCATGAGTTCGTCCATATACGCAAGTCGTTCAAATCAGTTTGAGTTTCCATCCGCTCTGTTGCGACCTAAGGTATTGTAAGGGCGTATTGTAAGGTGGTAAGCTTCATTATTAAGACTGCGGATCTTTATGCAAAATAAAAATTGTCTGCGTCGATTGCAAGAAATAGAAACTAAATTGAAGTTTATTTCTTCCCTTAATGATTTTAATAGAGGATTTAATGATTTTTTCAACAATTTTGAATTTCATCTACTCAATTTTGCTCTAAATGCATAAAGATCCGCAGTCTATATAATCGTTTTTTAATAGTATACCCTTAAGCTGAAAGCTTTTCTTCTGTAAAAATGCATACCTCGCAAATTTAATTGCTTATTGAATTATTTATTTATTTTCATTCAGAATGTAAAGATATGTCAAATTTCATTTGAAAATACTTTCGCAAATTACTCGCTTGATTCAATAGTAGCAATTATTGTTGGCATTTTGATGGACCTTTAACGCAATATTGGTTGACCAACAGTAAAATGAAGTGTCAACATTGTTTCCATTAAATTATAATGGCTGAACTAACAACCCTATGAAAAGGAGTTTTTACGAAAACTATCTACTTTTACAAAACAATTTATATCACGATTGTAATTAATAAGAACAGAAACATTTTTGGTTTTTGAATCATCATCGAGAAACACTGTTATTTTTAAATAATTTACCGATAATAGTGCAAATTAAAATAATGCAAAAATATTGGAATGTAGAAACATTTTTATAGAAATACTTTGGAAAAATATGACCGCACTGTATGATTATTTTTGATATATGTAGTACATGAGCACTGCGATTTCCACATACTGCCGTTTCAAAAGCGAGTGCAACTCGCACACAAATGTCTGCACAATTTTATGGGACCTATAAACTCTCTAGGATATTAAAAATACAGAGTTTAGAATTGTTGATACAATTGATATGTCTGGATGTTGTTGATACAATTGATGTCTGGATATTGTTGATACAATTGATATGCCTGGATATTTTTGTAATCGATTGTATACGGGCGAACGAGTCGAACGTCTTTAAGAAAATGAGAGCGGTTATATTGGATGCGTACATGTTCGTATTTCGTATAGGTCGTCCGATGCCGTACGAGTTCGTTCGTGCACGCAGATCGTTCAAATCCGTTCGAGTACTCGTCCGATCCGTTGCGATAAAATAGAGGCTACGGCTGATCCAGATCTTTCAAACGAATCTCCTACTTAAAATTGTTTGGAATGGACAATGAAAAACTTATAGTCACCGTATTTTCACACAAGAATTTGTGGAACACGCAAAATAAAAATTATCACAACAGGGATATATCTCGGCAAACATGGAAACAAATTAGCAAAGAAATGGGTTTAAATAGTAAGTATATGCATTTTATGTTTGTTTGTCAATCAGGGCAATTCAGCTAAGTGTGTCACATACATTACATATATGTAAACTATTTAAGATATGAACAAATGGTTTTGAGGTATTACGAAGAGAAGGCAACAAATTTCTCGTTAAAATCTATAGGATTATATAAACAAAAGTTAGAAATTTCTGGTTTCCTCAGGTCAGCGCTCGGATTTACTTACTCGCGACGGCCGAGTATGGAAGGCTACGCCCCATACTCGCTATTCGTGGCGCCTAGGAGAACCAGGGCCGCCATGGGGAGCGAGACGCGTGGCCGGGTCGAGGGGGCATGGCCTTCGAAACTCAGCCGTCGCGAGTAAGCAAATCCGGGCGCTGTCTCAGGTGAAGTTCAGGCTATAAACATGGTTATAGCAAAAGGCACTATTTTGTTTTAGTTGAGGCAGTTAAAACAAGATGGAGAGGTTTACGCGACACATTTCGAAGAGAGTTAAAAAAAATCTCGAAGAAACGTTTATGCGACGACGGAGGAATGCCAGTAAAATCATCTTGGCCACATTTTTCCAGTATGTTGTTTTTGAAAGATCAATTTACACCAAGAAAGTTTAGCGGCAGTATTCTTGAGGTAGAATTAAACGAAAGTTCTTGGCAAACGACAAACGCAGAGGAAAATGAAGAGCAGTCACCAAATATGATACCAGCTGAAGAATGTGAGACGAAAGAATGTGAAACAGAAACACCACAATCGAGGAAACGCCGAACAAATATTGCCGACATTTCTGCGAAGAAACGTCAAAAGAATAAAAAATTAAACAGCTTAGAAACGCTACTCGACACTGAACAGAAACGATTGTTTGCATTCGAAAATGCTGGGTGCCAATCAAATCCACAAAATCTTATTGACGACGCCGATTATCATTTTTTACTAAGTTTATTACCATATCTGAGAAAAGTTCAAGTAGACAGAAAGTTGATAGTACGGACGAGATTGCAGCAGGTCTTTTGCGACGAAGAGGACTACCAACGACGATCACTGAAATTTTGCGAGAACCCGCCATCGGGAACATCATCGAATAATTTGAATATACCGTTCTGAGTAGGTCAACGTCCATTTTCATAGATACCATATTTTACATGACGTATCAAAAATAGATACAGTAAAGTCGCGATCTAGCTCCCTGAGAATCTCCATGATCACTGTCCCTTCGCCTACCCCTTCCATTGGGGGACATTCTTTTCTACGTCCGGCATTCTTCGTACTTTCGGCGCGGCCATAAAAAAATAGTTTCCCTACATGATCTCTGTTCCTGCTCGGAGCAGGCGATGGGAGCTAAATCGCGCCTTTCCTGTATACAGTTTGTAAGTTCTTTATTGTGAATAAAAACAATCGTTTTTGTACTTAAATATGATATATATTAAAACTCATTCTGATAACCGATCGCACTCTGTACATGTGATTTTAGATTTTTATGTTGTTATTTATGACAGTGTTATTCAGGATCATGTTCTTGACAATATTGTACATTGTACATCGAAGTATTTACCTCGAAGTGTCCCGCAAAGTATCTATAATTACCAAAGTATCTCTTAGAATAATGATTTTGCGACATAAATAGATTCGTACAATTTGCATCGACTGGTGAATTAAAAATTACACGACTACATTTATGAGCCTCTATATATTTTTATCTACAGAAAAACTAATTACACCATTCATCTTCGAAACCATTTACTTCTTATCGAATCTATATCTTTATATGATGGATACTATATATTTATGGTTTATAAAATTTGACACCCTGTATATGTGATTTTAAATGGCCCTGTAGCAAGGTCTTCAATCGATTATGTCAATACTGTCATTGAAAACGAGGCGAGGGATACAGCTGCGAAGCAATGAAAAGTCATGGCAGGTTGCTAAAGAAAGGGGCAGCTGTCATTGCCCTCTGTCTTTTTTAGATGCGTGCGTAGTGCGTATACGTGTGACCTAAATGGTCAGCTGACCAGGGTTTAATTAGCACGCGTCGGATGTGGCACTTCCAATTTTCAACTGTTATTAGTTTTGAAAATAAAAATCCAACTTGTTAATTCGTGATAGCGGTGTATAGGGTGTTAAAAAAGTGTTTTGCCGTGGATATACCTTGAATTTCAAGATCAACATTTTTTGAATTGCATCCTATATTGTATTGTATAATATTTGTGTTATTATGTATTAATTAGATTATTATTTATTATTATTCATTATTTAAACAATTTTTTACTGTTCTGCCCGAACAGCATCTGTCCGGCAGAAGCTGCCAGACGGTTTCACATTTTTTATTTCTTAATTATTGAAATTATGGAGATACTTCCATCAGTAATTATTAAATAAATTTCTTTCTGTAATCACGTATTATTATAAAAATTGAGAGTGAGTTGAAGATTGAATTTGAGTGAGAGTTTTGTTCCTCGCAATGAGTACCACAATTTCGACCTTGAAATTCAAGGTAAAGGTCAATTTTGCGTTCTTCTTTTTAAATAACTCGTCACCGATACAAGGCTGTAGAACCACGTCTATGATATCCACGACAAAACATTTCTTAACACACCCTGTACATGTCTCCGATTGTTCCATGTTTGGAGGTACATTTACTGGGCTCTGTTTCCACTCAAATATTCCGACGTCTATATATATAGATCTCTTGCACGTTACTTGAATAGTCTCAAGGAAGACACTATATATATATTTGTTCTACAAGACGTACGCATGTATATATCTACAGATCTACGTGTGATGTCATTCACAGGAGAAGTCGCCTTGGATAGTCAGCTGATGTGGCATCATTTTTAGACAGTTCCTTTAACGGCAGTAAACAAAAGATAAGTAATATGTACTGTAACTATTATCTGCGATACCTGTTGCGGAGTGGAAATTAGTACAACTTTTTATGCATCTCCTTATGCAACAGAAATTTGCCTATCCATTAGCTATTTCAATATTTAAAAATTATTTCGTTAGGTCAGAAAAAAAAATTGTTCTCTTGCTCGTCGGTTACATTACAGATAAATGAACGGATACTATAATGACTAAATGTAATGTGTAATACGTCTCTAAATTGATAAAAGAGAGCGTGTGACTAGAGAATTAGCTTAGGTTATGACTATTTTCATGCATAGTAGAATTGCACAGCATACTATAAATGCAAGAGAGTTGCATGTAAAATATGATAGGATGTAAACGAACTATTCATATTAAATATAAAATTAATGACATGTACAAGTAGTGTAATTTATATGAAAATTAACATCCTTTCGATCAAATAAAATTATGAAAACTTATTTATTTCTATTATGAAATCAGCATTACGTTGTTGTATTAAAACCATGTATTTATATATATTTTCGAATTTATTATCATCAATTATTTATATAAATATGAGTAATAGTCATTATAAACTACAAAAATACAATAATATTATTGTTACATATTGAAAGGAATTAATTTAAATATTTTGAACTTTTTCATCTTGAATATTAACTCATTTGTAGACAGCGGATCTTTATGCAAAATATAAATTTATTTTCTTTCTTAATATGTTTAATATTGAAAATAATATAACAGTTTTAAATTACACATATTCATTTTTGTCATAAGTGCATAAAATGCGCTCATTCCTACTCATTTACATTCACAATGCATGTAAGTGCATACGTATGTATCCCAATAATTTGCTATGAATTTGCCATCAAAACTTGTCGGCAAATCCATGCCAAAACCATGCCAAACTTTGACCTCGAGAAGGCACAGACCTCGTTCGCATAGATCTGCCCTCTTCTCAAGAGCAAGGTTTGGCATGAATTTGGCATGGAATTGCGCCTGTAAACTTTGCACTCAAATACCGAGCCACTTGTTTCTGCATAAGGCTCGGAATTAGTCGACAAGTTTTGGTGGCAAATTTGTAGCAAATAGGAACCAAATTCTGCTCCAAGCACGGTCTTTGTACCAAAATAACCTATTTTTGCTCGTGAAGTACGATTACAAACATTATTGATCAAAATTTGCTTGAAGCAGCTTTGTACAATTACTTGATTACATATATTATGTTTCATAAAATTTATGTTATATAAAATGCCCGAAATTGAATTACCTCCGATACGCGACATTTTGTGAAATGCACACAGTTCGAACATATTCATTTCGAATGTGTTCATCGATAACATATAATATGTACATATATCTTCGAACAATAATGTTTATCGTCAACTCAAAGTGACCTCGATGCGACATTGCGAACTTGTAAAAAATTCTGGAATAAATGCAATCATTTGCAAAATCAAGTCTGTCAAGTTATTTTAGCCTCGACAAAAAGAGGTGATATTACACGTGGCTATCAGCTGATGCGTGCGCCTTCGTGGTTTCCAGACCCAGTTAAATGATGTGGTGCGTTTCGTCAGATAGGCACGAAACTTTTTACAAATGTGTTAACTGACCAACAATGATTTAAACGTGACGTGCATCGTATCGTGTCCGTAGAATATAGTAAGTTTGATTGTTTCCAATATTTTTACATATTTCTCTATTATACATATTCGAAAGTTTATGCATTGTACTTGCCATTATTTATTATAAAATTGTGTATAAATGTTTCCTTAATAATTTATTACATTTTTCATTCAAACATTAAGTAAATCATTATTTCAAATTAATTTTTATTTTATGATTTCTATGCAATTTGTGTATTATACTTATTTAATAATTTATTAAAGTGAGTAGGGTACACTTACATAATGTTGCTCGTACACTTATACACTGTATAGTACACATATGCTTACACATATTTGTAGTACCACATTGAAAGCAAGGGCTTTACTGTCAAATCATGATTAAACGCATTCATTACGAATGTACGCAGCAGTATTTCTTATTTTTTAACAAGTAGTAATTGTTTCACATGAATTCAAGTGTTAGTTATAAATGAATTATATTATATTATTATTATATACTTAAGAAAACAGGTAAGTCTAATAATTACTTATCTTTTGTACATTTAATTTATATTTATATTTAGATTTTACCTGTACGTAGTGACTAAATAGATATTTTTTCCACTTTGTTGCAAAGATACAGAACATGAAACAATGGCAGACAAAACAAAAAAATTGTCACGTTGGTATTTCGGTGGGCTCTCCTCTGCGGGTGCTGCCTGTGTCACACATCCTTTGGACTTGATGAAGGTAGATGCGAAAATTCATATTAATTCTATTTTAATAACACTATTAATAGATTCTAAAGATACACAATATCCTTACATATGTTACAAACAAGTATCATTGCAGGTACATTTACAAACGCAACAAGAAGGCAAAGTATCTGTAATAAGATTAACTACCTCTATAATACAGAAACAAGGAATTTTAGCTTTATACAATGGTCTTAGCGCTTCCTTGCTTCGTCAGCTTACATATTCTACCATGAGATTTGGAGCTTATGAAGTAAATTTATTTTACAGACATACATTTTTCTGAAAAAATCAATTTTGTGTCTGAGTAACTCAAGAAAATTTGTTTTGTTCACCTTCCGAATATAGGTAGGTAAACAAACATTTGAAACTCCCGATCGTCCTATGCTATTTTACCAAAAGTTATTACTGGCTGGTTTTTCCGGTGTTATTGGAGGTGTTCTTGGTACACCTGGAGATGTGGTTAATGTACGCATGCAAAATGATATAAAACTAGCGCCAGAATTAAGAAGAAAGTAAGAATTTACAGTACCGGAGCTCATACTTTTGATGTTATCGGTTAATATTAAATATTATTTCAGTTATAAGCATGCTCTAGATGGGGTGGTGTGCATAATTCGACAAGAAGGTGTACCTAAATTATTCAGTGGTTGTTCTACTGCGACATCAAGGGCTGCGTTAATGACTATTGGACAACTGAGTTTCTACGATCAAATAAAAATTATGATGTTGCAGAGTGGTTATTTTACAGATAATCCTCTGACCCACGTGTTATCAAGTGTATTCGCAGTACGTATATTTTAAATGATAGAATTTTTTAAGACTATTTACAACATGTTTAAAGTTCTTATAAATTAAAAGTTTACGTTTTTATATATAATATAAGTAGACAGCAGATCTTTATGCAAAATAAAAATTTTCTATTTACATTGTAACAAAGTGGAGTGAATTAGATAACAGTATTTGTAAAATATACATCTACTCATTTTTGCAATAAATGCATAAAATCCGCTGTCTAAATATAAGTAATATAGATTAGAATATTACACACACATAAAGTCTCCAAAGTTCATTTAAAGTTTTGTACTAATCCGATACTAAAAGCAAATTATCAACAATAAGTAGTAAAAAATACATAATTACAGACTACTATTACACTTTGTTTGAAACATGTTTTTTACAGAAATCTAATGATTATTCAAGTAAATACATGTTTTGTTTTAAGGCATCATATTCATATTGAATTGTTATGTGCTAATGAAATATTTGTTGAAATCCAAGGGTGCTATAGCTACAACACTCACACAGCCATTAGATGTATTGAAAACTCGTGCAATGAATGCTAAACCAGGCGAATTTAAGGTAATCTTAAAGTTTAGTACACATATACATCCATTAAAATGCTGTATTACATAAAACTCTTTTATAGAATATTGCGGACTTATTCTTTTACACTGCAAAGCATGGACCATTGGCATTCTTTAAAGTAAGTTTACTTATTTATTTATTTATTTCTGTTCTACTAACTTATAATACTAATTATCAGTATACATTTGGAAGTACTGATTCGGAATACTATATAGAATTCTTCAAACAGTTCATGTAGACACACAATTTAGTGCATTCACCTGTAAGAGCTATAAATAGGAATGTTCACAATGAAAGCTACATTGCAATAGTCTCTTTATATTATTACACACTTATCTATTAATAGTATCCATTTAGTGAAGGAAAATTAAAACAGCACAGAAACAATAATACATGTATTTTTAAATGTTTTTTTATATGTATATGAATTTTTCAGTTCATTTAGAAAACTTTTTCAGAAATATTATATTCAAATGTATACTAGACTATATGAAAAGATCATGGTTTGAACAAATATATTTTTATGACAATCCTTAAAATGTAAAAATAATAAATGAAGAAATCTAAAAGTTAATAATTATTTTTTGGTATTGTGTGAATGATCTAGATAATTAATCAATCGTAATTTATTATGATATGTGATTATCGCGATTCTAAAAGTGAATTGATTTTAATTTTTCTTAACAATTTAAACGAAAACATTCAATTCTGTACCAGAAATTGAGTGTTTTTTATGTTACAAGTTGACTTGCCCGTAATTAATAGAACTAGTATTACTATATTAAATTGCTATGATTTAGCAATAAGATTAGCAATGCTTAATAATAATATGTCGATTTTAATTAGTAATTTGTAATAAAACATTTATAGAATGCTTTTGCCAGTCATAGACATACTAAGTTCGATATAGATTATATTTTAGACACTACATTTTTACGTATAACTTAGTGTCAGTAATAACATTCAGAGAGATACTGTTTTTACATGCAACAATTTTCCACAAGACCTTCTTAGATCTTCTTAGATCACTTAATGTTCATCTGTTGTAATAAGAGTTCTTGTATATCATATTTAAGTCTATTTTTCGAAAGAAAATAACGGAAGTCTAATAATAATAATTGTGCACTCCACTTCTATGTTGCAAATCTTAAGTAATAGAAGTGAGGTGGACAGCTATTATGGTTTTAGGTATCTTCATTCAAAAAACAAACCATAGTTTCAGGTATTGGACCCGTGTGGTACTAAATTTCTTTCCTTATTGCACGTTCCTTTCATACTATGCATGTAACATTTAATCCATGAATGCTTAGACAAATTCATTTGGTAGACATTTTTGTTCGTACACTAATGTGCATTTTGTTTACTTTATATTTTACATCTGTCAAAGATTTTATATTAATTTATTATTTAGCCTGCTATTTAAGTATATGTTACTTATTATTAGGTTGTATGGTATATGAATATCGAATTTTTTAATCATTTGCAACTAGATTGTTAAAATGATTCGAGTGATGACAAATTGTTTGTTTCTTGATAAAATCTTGGTAAAGAAAATAAGTTAGGAAATGAATTCCAGAAGCTGTACAATATCCGAGTTTGAACTCATCTAAGTAATCGCTGCTTAACAAATCGCTTTTAGTTTCCCAAATGAAACTTCATGCTAAATCACCGTAATTTTAAATATTTAAGCGAAACAGATTCTTCATACTTTCTTAGAAAATATTTTTATATCGCAAAATTATAAAATAATATGCTGATGCAATATACATAAAAAATTTGGGATTTTATTTGTTTAAGAAAGTCGAAACTTACAAAGGGAAAGAGGAAAGATACACCGGCGCTATGATAATGAGCATTGTGAGGTTATCACCCAGTGGTTACTATTTATAAAGATATTTAACAGTGATAACCGGAAGATTCAACTTGATCACCGGTCACCGCTTGATAAAAGTGTTGGCTTATTTGTTAATTTCATGCTTTCCGCTTTCAGATTCATACTCATTGTCAGTCCGGCTTAAATCCCTATCATAAATCCTTTGAAGTCCGAATAGAGCCTACCATCCGCTCTTAATTTCTGTTAAGGGGATAATTCTGTTTCTAAGTTTGTTTGGAGAAAATGCATTTAAAATTTCAAAGAATTTCTCAAATTTACACGAATACAGAGTATATCCGATTTTAATGTATATACGTGATTATTTCCTTAAGTATTACAAATACAAACAAGCGTTTCAAAGAAGTGTTGCATGGCGTCAATGGGGCGATGATTATTATTTGATCATGAATTTTATAATATTATAATATTACTCGATACACATCACGAAGGGGTTGCAGCGGATACTAATAATACAGTTATTTATTTTATTAAACAAAGTCTCAAAATATACGTTCACAACAAGTCGAAGAATGGGAATACACCTAACTTTCTCATAACTTGGTTTCGAAATATCGTGGTGCAAAAAGTGCGACAATCCTCCTATAACATTATAATCGTAATTATATCGTCATGCTACAGTTAAAATAAAGAATATGTGTATAGGAGGATTGACTGTACTATACTAAAAGATAGTGGTGCAGCGCACATATGTATTCGCTTTTTATCTCTGTTACCGTCCATTTCTGTCGTCAATGTAGAATTATTCTAAAGTGGAACTTTATTGCGAAACAGCAATTAAACGAAAGTACAAAAATTTTTAGTTGTATTACATGTTTAATTAACATGTAAAAAATAGAAAATGTTATTTGGAACATTTAGAATCGTATTAGTGGGAACTGTGATCTTTTCATTTTAAACAAATAAATTATATGGATTAGTGTACTTCAGAAAGTGTTAATAATTTTTTATTCTAGGGTTATGTACCTGCGTTTATCAGATTAGCTCCGCAAACTATTCTCACTTTTGTCTTTTTGGAACAACTGAGGTCCAATTTTGGATTTTACCCTACTAAAAATTCAACTGCATAAACTTTAATTATCTTCTGGAAGCACAAAATATTTTTGTATGTTAAGTCATGGAGGGTTTTAAACGCTCTCCACAGAAGCTGGCTATAACGTTAATATAATCTAGCTAATGGGTAATTGAAGAGCTTGAGTAGTTTGAAATTAGAGTGGGCTCAGACCGAAAGAAACAAAATGGTGTTCGACTGCTTCTTCCGATTGCAGACGTTCGAATATGTCTGAATATTGAATCGTTTTTCGAAGTCTGTTCGTGTTGAATGGACGCGAGAGGATATTCAAACATCGAACCACGATTCGGTTGAAGCAGGTTCATTTCGAGCTGCTCGAACGCTGCCACAAAATGGTGTCATCTTAAATGATTGAAGACCTATCACTAATCATGAGGTATACGCCTTAAAATTATTACGATATGTATTGTGTCTAAACATTCGCTTACGTACATTATTTTTATAGAATTTCAATACCTTGTAATTCCGTAATTGTTATGTGCTACTTTTGAATCAATCAGAATTTCGATTTTTTTCCAGTTTTAGCAAAACTTTTATTGGGCAATTCTTGTTTTTCTTCGTTCCAGTATGGGCGAATTTTTATTTTGGGAACTGTTCGATTATATTTGAATTTTGAATAAGCTCGTGGACATCGTATACTTTATATCTTTGTTGCAAAAGCTTTTGACGTCTTTTTTCACCCAGTAAGCAATCTGCTCTTGATTTGCTATGAATCTGCTGTTGCTATCAAAACTTGTCTACAAATACCGAGCTATCTGTTTCCGAATTAGGCTCGGTATTTGAGTGTAAAGTTTCGAGACAAAATTTCATGCCAAATCGGGGGCAAAACTAGGGCAGAGCCTGCGGACCTAACCTTGCTTTAAGAGTAATTGGGCAAAATAGGTATTGTCATTGTTTTAAGATTTGTAAATATTTAAATTATTAAAAATATATTAAAACTTAAAATTATATAATTTAGAAATTTAAATAAAATTCGGTTTTTCCTCCTATAGCAAGGTTTACTCCGATTTTGCCCCATTTACTCATACAGCAAGATTAGGTCCGCTCTTAGTGCGACCGACCTGCCCTCTACACGAGGTCGTTTTGCCCTCAATTTGGTATGTAATTCCACCTACTTTTGTACTCAAATATCGAGTCATCTGTTTCCGCATTAGGCTCGGAATTTGTCAACAAGTTTTAGCTGGCAAATTCATAGCAAATAGTATGATTAGAAACATTATTGATCAAAATTTGTCCGGAGCAGGTTTGGCTGACTGGTAATTCCTACGCATATCGTTCCTTTTGGATTATTTTTTATTTTGTTTAATATGTTTATCATCAACGAGGAATGATTTTGATGATTCAACTGGTAATTTTTGTTTTTTTGTTTATGAAACCATTTGCGAACAGTTTCTTTTTATAGAGGTATTCTTTATTTGGTGTTTCAGTAGTAACTTTTTCTGCTTCATAAAGTGCTGCTTAGAAAAGTGTAAAATATCTAAACAGACCTCCCCCTCCAATCACCCTCCATTTTTTAGATAGTACAATTGCCAAACAGTGAACAAATTGTAGTGAATTTTTCTGAAAAACGCGTGGAAAGGTAGCCTTTCAACATGTATGTACGTATGGTCTGATACGAGGTGATAGTTATAAAATTTGTTCAGGTTTGAACAATACCATTTTCACTTAAAGTTTACAATTTGTTCTAATAATTGTGGTGCAAAAGCGATCGTTAATTTAAATTAAATTGACTTGTTTTAGTTGTTTTACAAATTCAATTTTATGGGTTCTCTATAACTTTTTTTTCTAACGAATTGAAGCCTAAGAATAATTGAAAACAATAAGAATAACTCAGATAAGGCAATGATAGGATCTATTTTCTATGAAGTTCGTTGAATTTTTGTTAATCGGAACAAATGGGTATTCCTGGACAATCTTTACTTCCCAATTACAGAGAACGAAACAAAAAATAGAAGTTGTTTTCCAAGACGATTGATAAGTACTGTTGTAATAAGAAGGAGAGAAGTGGATTTTATTAAAAATCAACACGACACATGACGCAAATTTTGCCAGAACAAACGAATTACTTTTACCACAAAATAAATCTGAATTTCTTCTTCTTGCGGTAGATCTTGCTAAAGAATTTAAGGACAATAGCTATGACAATATATCGCTACGGTGAAAGCATAAACTTTGTACTGTAGTGTGAAACTTTTATTACAGCTAAGATTTGCAACTAAAAACTCGACAAAATTTCTTGACATGTATCTGAATAGTTTTATACAGGGTGTTCGACAATAAGTGAGAGAAAATTTAAGGGATGGTTCTCTATCACAATATAAGACGAAAGTATTTTAGTTATTAACAATGAAAAATTCGCCTAAAGTACTGCAACCCGAACAACAGAGTACGTTGGGTAGTCTTAGTATCTGTCCAATGTACACCTCTGAAGCTCGGGTTGCAGTACTTTAGGCGGATTTTTCAATTTTTTTATTCTTCGTCTTTTATTTATTTTTATTTTCGTCTTATATTATCATAGAGAACTATAAATTTCCCCCTACCTGTTGTCGAAGATTCTGTACATTCTTATCTGAATATTTGTTAAATTTGAACTTCGTTTTATGTTAAATCAGGAAAATAACTTAAAATCGCATTACTCAAATGTTGTACGTAATTACTTCGCCGATTAATGGGGAAAGTTAAAATTTCGCATACAAACTTTTCTTTGTAAATTATCAAACGAACCATCATCGGTTTAATTGAATTCAACGATACTTTTTATCTGCACGTCCGATTTATAAGCCTTTACTTAAACACTTACAAAACTAGGCATTCTATGATATTTTACTATTTAATTAGTTCCATAACTTTCAGGTAGCTTTATGTAGTCATAAGAATATTTTGTGAAATATCAACACTACATCTTCTTAATTGCAGAATCGGCCTGTTGACATTACGAAATTTTTTTTAACTTTGGAAGGTGTACTCCATTTATCTCAATTTGAAATGTGATAAGGCATGTCTATAATTAATCCATTAAGTGCGTCCAGTTTTGACAAAATCCACTCTGCGTGACGTGATATTAATATTTATACGTCAGATACGTCACATGCAATACTGTTACTTACAGTTACTACTAAAAATATTCTAGCACTAAATCACGTAAAGGGTTAAAATGTTTCAATGGTTATTACTTTGTTAAACACATTTCAGTTTATTAGATATTCATTAGTATTCTGTTTGGATAAATGGAGTCATGTTGTATTTATGCTGTTATATTATTTTTATATTTTGTATAAGTACATAGGGAAAAATTGTCAAAGATATTTATAACTTTTCCAGACAACTGTCTTCAATCGTAAATAATTATCGATAGTGTTAAAAAATTTGTACCTGAAACAATGTGCGTTGTAGATCAAAACTTTGTTTATGTACACAATTTGTTCAATCATTTAGTAATGTATGAAAGTTTAATCAATGATTGTTAGTTATTAGGATGTTCCAGAAAATATTGCATGTTTTAACTCAGAATAATTTTTATTTTAAATCAGAAACTATCATTGAAGGAAAATATTGGAAATGGTTGATTTGAAAAAATTGTTTTAAATTTATATAACCAATATTTTATTGAAGAGTGTTTATTTATTTATAAATTAGATGTTATAGAAAAATCTTTTCGTTATAGATTCTAGAGTAATAGAAGCTCAACCTTGAATTCTATACTTTATTCTACGTGGATCAATATGTTATATTTTGATAAGATACAAATGTAACCAAATCATCGCGATCTATGTTCTTTTATTATTCAAGAAATTTTATTATCCAAGAAAAATTTGTGCAATATTTTCTAGGATATCCTGAATACAAAAATGATTCCAGGAATTGCGTTTGGTTACAACCTGGTTTCTAATGAAGTTTGAAAAAAATTGTATCAACAAATTCTACACTGTTTAACAAACTATATCATTCTATGCTACAATTTTTTCGTTACAGAATAAAATATGAAAGTTAAGATCATTGAAAGCTTAATATTATGAGAGCATTTTGTGTGTGTGAGAACTATAACCACGATGATATTAAAGTGATGAAAATATTTCATCATATTGAATTTTCATGATTCGATGTATGTATCAACATGTAAATACACATAAATGAAACGGTAAAAAAATTGTGGCATAAAATGATAATGTAGGACTTAATTGATGGATCAATTTATCCTATATGAAATCATTACTAAGAGCATTTTTTAATGTTGTGTTCTTCAGCTTTTATTTTTTCATCGGAGATGCATGAATCGTACACATATGTATGTGTAGAGCTTATCGCACACACAAGAAATACCGTTTTTTTATTTTGATAATTCTGTATTGTTGAAATATCAAAAATTGATACTTGTTACTGCCTTTCTATAGGTTACGTAAAAAATAGTTGCCGTACAAATTAATACATTCCATGCAAACGTTACTATATGCATACTTAAGTACTAGTAATACATAAATACAAAACTTTATACTAACCTACTAAATTGAATGACATTCAAAGAAATATTTTTACAGTTTAAGAAACGTTTGATGAGAACATATGGAAAGGTATTTCATGCGTATTTTATTTACCACAAATTATTTTAAAACAAATATATTTATGTAATTTATGAAAATAAATGAAAAGAATGCTATTGCAAATTTGTGTATGCTTTATTATTATTATCTCCTGCACAGGTTCACCAAAATCGGTCATTGACAGTTGAGTGGTGATTCCTTGTAGACGATATGGTAATTATTCATTGAAATATGTTGTTGGGTATATAACAATGAACAAATTATCCTACACATGTTACAGCCGGACAACCTACGTTTGCGAGATAAAATTGTTCAACTTCTATGGAAATGATATTTGATCCCTTCAGGGTTTCAAATCCATTTACCACGGGACCTACTGTACTCTAATCCAATTTTCAGCGGGACCTACTATTTACTACGGTGGGTTCCAACAACACGCGGCGTGTACAGCCGCGTTCACAGGGGATCACACCCGGCGTATATCCAGGCGGTCACCCATCCAAGTACTGGCCGCGCCCAACGCTGTTTAACTTCGGTGATTGGACGGGAACCGATTTTTGCAGCGGGGCAATGGTCGTTGACAAAATCGTTCAACTTTAAACACCCATAACTTCTGAACCAGTGAATTCCTAACAATAAAACTAGGATTTTCAGCATTTTCTCGTCAAAATCTACAGGATTACATAAGAAAAAGGCAAAAATTTTTGGTTACCCAAGGTACAGTGCATCCCTGACATATACAATGTACCTATCAGAAATTGTTGGTAACAGTAATCGTAGCTTTATGAAATCACATACAATTTGTAGCGATTATCGATATGAAAATAGATAAGATTAATAAGATAAATATAGAGATTATCGGATTAATTATTTTATAAAATTCTTTATTTAATACTGTAGAAGAATGCTACTATAAGCAGAAGAAAATTGTGTAAGAAAAAAGCATGACGAATAGCTTAATAAATCTCATGATATCTAACTAACAAAGTGACATCATTTCAAGACAGTGCGTTTAATACTATTGATGGATGAAAATTTAAAGATTCCTCAATTCAATATTTTATGCTGATAATACAGAAAGAATATGGGGTAAATTTCAGTTTGCGGGACCAAAAGTTTTGGACTTTTTAAATACAATCCCGTAGATTTTGACGAGAAAATGCCAAAAATTCAAAAGTTATGCGTGTTTAAAGTTGAACGATTTTAGGCGTTTTTCTCCAATCTCCAGTGAGCGGAGTCGCTGCGTGGCAGCACAAGTACGTTAAACAACTTTTTCCTAAAAAATTTACGTTATCACTACATTTCAACATGGCGACGGCCTTACCTCTCAAAAACGCTTAAAATCGCTCAACTTTAAACACACACATAACGTTTGAAGTAGTGAATTCCTAACGTTAAGACTTGGATTTTTGACATTTTCTCGACAAAATTTACTAGATTATATGAAACCAAGTCCAAACCCTTGGGTCCCATAAGGTGAAATTTAACCAGAATATGAAATACATATAGTTATGTTAAAAAATATTTATATCCAGATGAAAGACCAATAAAAAATATTGAATATAATAAAAGCAACAGGGAATACAATTCTGCTACGTCTATCAATCCATTGAGCAATTTCTTGTGGAGTCATTGTTGTAAAATTATGTAACTGGGCCAGAGTAGCTCTTCTCGAAAAAGGTTTCGGGGGTGGAGTACTATTCACAGTCACGATGCTTCCAACGGAGCATTCTTGGTCTTTGTCTTCTTCGATTTTCACAGAGGGTATGTTGAGTGTGCTTGGAAAACTCTGTCAAAGGAAAATATTTGTTTCAGAGGAACAGTATAAATTAATTCTTTTTTAACAAAAATTAGTAAATAATATAAAAATAGTATATTAACTCACATGTACAGTCAGATAATTTTGGCTTGTGTAATCTCGTTCCATACTATCAGCATTATCAAGCGATGACCAAGAACGCGATCGTTCTAGACCGGTAGTATTCTTTTGGAATTGTTTCCTTGCCAATTTTGGCGTTAGCGTTGATTTTAGAATATATTTGCTGTTCACCTTTTTCAAAGGTACATTTTTCCTACAGGTATAAAAGAGTATAATGATTAGTATATCGTTAGATTGCCGATGTCCATCAGAAGATGGCAGCGATTTCGACAGTGGAGCGCAAGGGGATCTGCGCTAGACATTCAACTTTAGCGAGGGCAACGAGCCCACCGCACGTCTCTGTCCTCTTTTATTTTGCTTTAATCTATCTATTATTAAGATTTAAATATTATCTTTTTAGTTGTTAATCTTTGTTTTTCTTCTATACTATCTTTCCCCCATTACCTTTTTTTCTTTTCCAATTCTTTTCTAGTTTCTATTTCTCTTTCTCTTCTGGCGGGCCGTTCCACAATTTTATATTCAAGATCTATATTTTATATTCTCTGACGTGTGTGTGTGCGTGTGTGCGTATGCGTCCTATTTATTTATTTATTTCTATAATACTGTCACGTTCTCATGCACTAAGCATGGAATGCGCCCGATTTCTAGCGCGATGTCTAGAAATCGCTTTCCGCCGCTGCCTTTGTCTGTCGCACGGCCGACCGGCCTCCCCCCCCCCTCACTCCAACAGGCCACTTAGCTTCACTGCCCGCCCATACATGGTTTTTGGGCCTTACAGTTTCTCGCTGCAGAATGCTCGAAAGTGGAAATGCGCACGGCCGCCTACAAGTACCGCACCAAGTGATAATTAGTTAGAATTAAAATTGGAGAAAACCCCAGTGGGATATAGTTTTCAAAGTGCGCAAAGTTCGCTGTTTTGCTTCCTGCACAGAGAAAACTTTGACCACTGCCCCGTTCGAGTCCCATCAACATCATGCCGCCAAAGTAGAAGAACATCGTCGGAAGACAACGAGGAAACAACACCACTGCCACTGTTCTCCCTTAGAAACTCTGTCTGTAACTTCCCTTTCGTTTTCACTTATTGAACAATATTAGAGTCTACCCCTTACATACACCTTAGAATCATTCCCTTTCGTTCTAAACACTTAAAGTTACTCTTTCTCCATATTTTATTAACTTTTCTCTTATTGTATATTACATTAATAAACTAGTTATTTATCTTGAAACCTGCGTTCATGCTCAATGAACACCACGTTTTTGGTTCTCCATTGCGATATCACGAATCCCACCTCGAGAACAGGTTGCCGCTCGTCTGTTCCCAATCTAAGTTACAGGCATTCCCAAAAAGAAAGCCATAGCACGTAAAATACTATTATAGAAATTTGAACAATACCACTGCGCTAAAATTGAATCTAACGCTTAAATTCTGACGGGAACCGTCGACATAGGAGCTCAGCGATTCGACCAATAGCGGCAGACGTAGAAGGCGACGTAGGGATATCACGTGGTCCCTACAAGTTTTTCACTGTCATATTCTGATGGACGATCAGCACGTAAAATCTAGCATATAAATATCGTACTTTCGTCTGTAGATAGTATTGACAAATGCAAACTCAACCATTGCTGCAAATAAAAATATGGTACACCCTAGAAACCAAATTTCACTGGCTTTTATATAGGAGACCTTCGGTAAAGAATTTTCAAGTTTCGACGCGAGAGTCATAAACGTCAAGATGGTGTTCGTCCCTACAAATATAAATGACGTGTACTTTATTGTACAGTTTGCACCATTTCTATGGCTGTGAAACATTTGTTACCTAAAACAATTCGTGGCGGACTCGCATCCATATGCAGCCAAAAAGACACCCAAGAAATAACGACTATTAATATAGATGGGATATAATAGTCCATCACAAAGAATCCCATTTCACGAGCAAGCTTAAATGTGATACTAATTGAACTGAAGTTACCAGCTGTAGGAGTAAAAATGTTTACTACAAATAGTTTTAAGATAGAATTTCTCGTATAAATGTAAAAAGATACATGCCAAAATGACCGTAATGCTGTTCGGACGTAGCGTAGAACACTTCCGTTGTATTCACCCACTTGTCGACAAGTTTGTATTCGGTTAAATGTAATTCATCCGCAAGAATTATTGGCTCTCGATCCCAAATCAGCTTCATGTCGTTCACATTGTATGTCCCTGTAGGTAAAAATTCCATTCATTCCTACGATCACAGTAGAGTAAAATAGCTGACATTGTAGTAGTACAACAACAATGACATCCTACAGCTTTCGAAAATGAGCGGACATTCCTGCACGTCGAATGGAAATTTTTCCAAGCGAAGACCACAATTCAGAGTAACTTGTAACCTATAAGACGAACAAAAAAGATAGAACCATCATATTATGTTTACATTATTGCATATGTATGAGCTATTAAAAATCGCGTAGAATATGCCACATGGTATCCGATTTTTTTCAGACTCTCACGATTTGTTGTAGAACTTGAGAAATTAAGTTTGGATATAGTGCGGTATAACCCACACAGAGTTATCAGCTGAAATTTTGAGAAAGGGGGCGGGGACAGAGAGGAGCCTGAATATAAAATTTCAATGGCGGATCTTTATTAGTTTTTTAATAAACGATCTTGAAGCGCGCGAAAATATCAACAGGTGTCAGTTTCATAGACCAGTCTAGTCGTAAAGCTCGAGATGGATGACCCTTTATTATTCGTTCAATTTATGAGAATATTGATTACAAATAAACGATTCTATTCCAATATATGGTCAAACTTCATCTCCGGGAAGCAAACATTTTTAACTTTTGTTCGAATAATCTTACAGATTATGAAAATCCAAGTTTTAATCTTAGGAATCCACTGGTTCAAAAGTTATGCGTGTATAAAGTTCAGCGATTTTCAGTGTTTTTGATACGTAAAGGCGCCGCCATGTTTCCATGCGTCATCCCAGCGCTTGCTGGGACCACGAGCACGCGCTGATACCAACATGACGGCGCCCTTACCTCTCAAGAGCGTTTAGAATCGCTCAACTATAAACTTCTCGACAAAGTCTACAAGATTATACAAAAAAAAGTGAAAAATTTCTGGGTCCCTAAGCTGAAGTTAAGCCTAAGAGTGACATCATTTATATCTCTACAGTATCAGTGTATAGTTATTAGTATTTTATATATAATATTTTATATTCATATATTTATATGCATATTTTTAGCAATCTTTCACCATCCTATTCTATAAAGTCAACTTTACAAACCTGGTATTTAAAGTAACGATCCCTGTTGAGTTTATCGAAATTAGTAGATCTTTAACATTGTTCCCGATTAGAGCTGAACTACGTTCATTGGAAACGTACACCGTTGGAGTCCATATTATATCGTGTGCAGACCGCCCGCCATATATTTGGTTTAAGTCAGGTGCAATATCTGCGAATTTTAACCTATCATCCAAGTATCTGTACTGCAGTATCATGTAAACGTCAAATTGCTGTAATCACAGTGTTTAATCACGTGCATATAGAAAAGGCAACTTCCACACATACTAAATTATTTGTAGGGGCACGGCCGTCTCTAGTACAGGCCGGAACATGTGATGTGGCAACACTGCATAGAGACAGAACATCAGTCCGATCGGCTGGTCACGGTGATATAACGCGACCAACTTCAAGTAGGACTGAGACAGCGTTGCCAAATTGACCTGCACTAGAGACGGCCGTGGTAGGGAAGATCAGAAAACAAATTAAAAGAGAGCAAAAGTAACGTTGCAAATAATTCAAAGTCTATTATATGCAAAACTACAATCGAAGCACATACGCCTATGTTCTAATAATATATATATGCAAATAATATCCAGGGTGCCCATTTTAAATTCCCACTGCGAATATCTCAAAAAACGAGTGAAATGAAAAACTGATTTAGGTAGAAGTTGTATGGTTTCACTTTTTATTATACAGGTTATCAAAATAAGGCTATGGATCTTTGACAGTTTGCTACAGCCAAATTTGTTCCTTCTTTCTTTCCAGATTTTACAAGTGAGTTGAGTAGGTGCACAATTATTGTGTCACTTACCAATGTTTTAGCCATGTTTGACTTAATCGTGTAGATGTAAGCTCTGATGTACACTTTAACCGGGTCCGTAGCATTAATTTCTCCAAGCGGTCTAGCCATCTTGTCATAACGACAAGTGCTTGATAACTCTTCTAAAAGTTCCGTCTGTGTCATAGAGTTCCTGCTTATAGAGTTACTTAACTTTGGACAGCTTCCCAATCTAGAAAATATGTATATGTAAGTCTACAAACATAAGGCTTCGTACAGACAGCGCGCCGAACCGCGCAACGAACCGCGCGCCAAACCGCGCATTTTATTGAAAAATTAACAGTATTCCTAAGAATTTTCCCTCATTTTTCTATGAAGGATAAAATGAAAAGGTAAAATCTATGTGCGAAAGCCACAAATGTAGCATATAAAGGAAGAAGTTCTTTCGAAAGAAGAGCCTTGAATTAAAATTCCAGCCGTTGCCGCGCAGAGTTCATTGTTGTTTTGTATCTATGCAGATGACATAATGTAATGCATGTGACTCCTCACAGTACGAAAACTAATTTTTCAGCACATGATGTCTAATAAGCTTAAGATCGTCTTAAAAAAGTAAGACCATCAATTTACAATTACAAGTCATCTTGTCTATTTGCAATGTTATCCTCGTAATATTTTCATATGACGAGGTAACAAATATTCTAACATACATTAGTAACGTAATTAAACATTTTCGTCATCGGCATAGTATTGTTCAAAATTTGCAACATTATTTTTCATCATCACCGTATTTCATATTTCAATCAATGGAAATAACTAATGTATGCTAAGCAAAGCAAAAATATAAGTCGGTGCTAATTTAGTAATCGTAAGTATTAGATAGTATTATTCAGCGCACACTTATTATAATTTTTCGATAAAAAAAAACAAACTTTGAATTTCAAATTGCTTTCCGTGTAACATACATTTAATCAGCTTTTTAAAATATCGAAGCAATTTCCATTTGAAATCTCTGTTGTGGTGTCCATGTGATTAATTATTGACAACAAGTTCCCTACTTGTTATTGTATGTTTTTTTGCCAAGAATACATATGTACATGTACATACTACAGTAATTTCACATTCTAAGTCAATTCTCGGTTCTGTGTTGTGACATAGATCGGAACAGGACACTATTTTTTTATGGCGGAGACAATACTAGTGCAATACTGAAACTTCTTTATTTTTTATTTATTTTTAATGACATTTTACCAATATATTTGGGACATTTTTCTGATTAAAATGACACCAAGCAAGATAAAATTACTGTACATGCAAAGCATAATTTATAATTTATCATATATTTAACATATGCTATAGTTTAAATAAACATTAACTATCTTAAACATTAATATCTTGAAAATCATGTTCTCAAAGAATTAGACTAGAATTTTGCAAATTAACGGAGCTACAGCCCGTTGACAAATGAAGACAAATATCTTGAGTAAGAAGAAAGTTGAAAATAAAAATGTTAGCATCGCATTGGCATTTTAAACAATACAATAAGTTGTAATTGGATTAGTAGTGGTTCACACCGATATATCCGATCCGACTCGGATTACACTGCTCGGTGTCTGAGGCAGCTCGAGCTTCTTGGCCCCTCGCGGGGCATGCCCCCCAGTGGAATGGGTAGGCGAAGGGACATATTCGGTCCGGACGGTCTCGCCCGCCGGACTTAGAATGGGACATTACTGTACATAATGTTTAATATTCAAAAATTGAATTGTTCACTGAAGAAAATGATAGGTTTTAGGAAGAAATCACTAGGAAATTGTTGAATTGCCCCCCTGTGGGGCGTGGGCCACCTAGACCCCGTTGGGAACCCAACTTTACTGTATAATGTAACCAATAACAAGATAATCTGTACAATTTCTTCAAGCCTTTAATTCACCGTCACAGAAAAATGAAGTTATTGTTATTGAAAAATGCAATTATTGTTATAATTGAAATTAATATTAATATTAGTATCGCAAGTAATATATATTGTATACATATGTGATTGATTATGGAACGGTATACATGGAAAGAAATGCAACATAATTCAAGAATACAGAATCTTCGATTTTGTAACGTTCATTTGCAAACCACAGGAGGAGACTACTAATTTCAACATCTTGATCTTATCTATCCAAACGCATTAATTTATAGGATCAAACATCCGAGTGTTTGTATAAGTTATCTTTTTTGGAATGTACATTATCATAACTGAAAACAGAATTTCCTTTTATTTTTCTATAGTACATGCACGTATTCTTTTACTTCTTGTACTCGAAGAAAAACAGGTAACACATTGTTTGAACTTATTTGCATTATTATAATTAGTCACACTTATCTGGCCAGAAAAAAAACATTTCATGCGTGTACATTCACTATAGCACGAATCGAGTAAAATACGATGCACTAACACATACGTCGATAATATAATATTTATTATAATGTAAACAAGTGAGAGTATCAATAAAACAGATGTAAACTACACTGTAATTTAAAAATTTAAACTACACTGACCAAATCTCATAAACAATTAGACAAATCGTTAGGTATAGTATCAAATTTAGATGCGAGCATGATTTTCAATTAGTTCAGAAAGTATAAAATTAGAAAATTAAATTTGTGTGTTGTTCTTATTATAATTGATCTAGTTTTCCTATGTACATCGCCATGTTAGGTAATTAGAAACGTTTCAACGCTTTCAATATTTGTGTTACGTAAAACATATTTTATATTTGCATACATTTAATAGGCGCTGCGTCAAAAGATAATTATAAGCATTCCGTGGAAATTGAACTATACATGTATTTAGAAGTGACAATGTTATAGTTAATTATAAGCAGATAGAATTGGTAATTAGAGTGAATAGTAGAATTACAGTAGATATAACTTACATGGCGGACGAAGTCAAGTGTAATATTTGTATGAAATAAACAAGAATTCCGAAAGCATGATCTTTTCTTCTTAAAAATGTTTTCAGTTCCATCATCACTGCTTCACTAACAAACTCAGACTAATTCACTGGAAACCAGACATTACCCAGCTACTTCTCCCACTTGCGATTCGTTTACAATGCTACACTCTGGCGTTTGCATATGATAGGGAACAGAAGATGGTAGCGCAAACAATAAATGCACGGTACAGCTACCTACACATTAGCATCTTTAATATGTATATCGTTGCGCGGCAAACGAAATTATTCATCATATATATTTCATTCGGCGATTTATACGATGTGGATTTAACACACATTAAACTACTTTATTTTAATATTTCATACTTCTACGAATTCCTTGTACTGTTTTTTTACGAGATCACGGTTTATTTAACATTTCTCTGGAAACATGAAATCGCGAAACACCTCAAGAAGGTTTTGATGATTCATACTGTTCAGGATTTAAGTCGACTAGTACAGATGGCTTTAACATCCGCGTGTAACTAACATTCAGTATAATTTTCTAGTCTGCTATAAAAATACAGATAGCACCATACGTTCATACGACGTCCGTTTTATTTCCAGTTTACGTCCAAACATCCTACGTCCATTTCGGACGTCTCTAGGACGTCCTTAGGACTTAAAGTCCAACCCTACTGAGCACAAAAAGTGATTAAAATGTTTTAGCTTATAAAAATGAAAGGGTTCTATTTATTTATATTTTGTACAATTTTTATTACAATATGTGCTTGGACAAAGAAATTTATTGAATCAGTTTTCGTGTAAGCAGCTTCATAATTTCGATAATTGTAAAATGAAAAATATAAAATCGGTCATTTGACCGGCAGTAGTAGTAGTTCGATGTTTTTCGGACGTCTTTGGGACTTAAATTTTGGACGTTCCAGAGACGTCTTTGGGACTTAAATTTCGGACGTCCTGGGATGCTCACTTCTTATGAGTTTCAGTCAACTCATAATTTTAAATTGAGATGTCGCTGTATCTAATATTATATTTTAATATGTGTGTGTACATAAAATAGGCAATTTACGTTATAAAATATTTGCATTCAACAAATTTTCTTCTAAAAATTCACGTAACCATAGGAAAATTCTGCCCACAACTGCTACAACATGAACTTTTCTTATATCAAACAATGAACTGATGATTCAGTGCCTATAATATTATTGTCGATTATAATACATACCGTCAGTTAACCCCTAAGTGGTCTAGTGTTGAGTCAGATTATAAAGTATATATCATTCTAGGACCTTTCTAAAATTTTGTATAAATTTTTTGAATATCTTTTCAGTATATTATTTAAGACTAAGTAATCCAGATGTTCTAAAGAAGTTAAAAAAATGTTGATATCAGCAATTTTCGTAAAATACAATAGGGAAAGTTAGTGTATAGTTAAGGGTTATGCCACTAAATTTGTTTAATATCATTTTAACCAGAAAAATCCCACAAATAAGTTGGCGAAAGTCACATAAAACAATAATGAAAAATAAAGAAGTTTTGCTCGAGCTTCTTGACCCCACGTAGGGCATGCCCCGCAGTGGAGAGGATATTCGTTTTTCTTAGATCGTACAGTTTACGTTCTCTTAGATCAAGGCTTTATTGTAAATGTTTTTTAACACTCATATCACTTTAGAAAGTATCATTCTGTGTCAACATTTTTTAAAAATGTTCATGCAAATGCTCGCATGACTCAATATAATTAAATCATGAGTTATAAAATCCACCATTACAAAGTTTCAAGCCGTTTATCTTGGAATTTCATTTCTGAGAACGGTATGCGTCATAACTAGACTGCGGATTTTGTACATTTATGACAAAAACAAGTTGGTGTAATTTAAGACGACAGAGTAAAGGGATTTGAAAATGTCAATAAATCACTATCCATTTATTAAGATTATTAAAAGAAAAGAGAAGTTTTTAAATGGCCGTTGTTTCTTGCAGTTTCTTGCAGTTGACATACTTATTTTTATTTATCATTGATTGAAATATAACAAAATATGGTAAAATAAATTGAATTAGGTGTACAAATTAATTTTCAAATATAGTTATTTTTATATGTGTACAATTTTTATGAACTACTATTTAATAATACATTTTCCCAACAAAAAATATATTAATATTGATTGAAATATAACAAAATAAATTGAATTAGGAGTACAGACTAGTTCTCAAATATACTTACTTAATTTTTATTAACCATTATTTAATAGTGCATTTTTCCATCAAAAAACTATATTAAGGTAGATAAGGTAGAATAAAATGAATTAAACTGCTGTAAAAATAAATTCTTCTGCACTGGTTGAAATTGTGCTTTCGCCAGATGAATTTTCGTCTGATATCAATTTTCTTAGTCTTAGTGGCAGTGTTTTATGTTCCTTCTTATGGGATAATCTATATAACTATTTGTGAGTGGATCTGATGAGATTAACAACATTGTCAACAAGTCTGTGTTTGTCGCAACTCGTGATAATTTCCGAGATTGTCTTTCCGAGGTCTTCCTTCAGTTCCTTTCAAAGTAGATGATTTTTTCAAAATATATATGTTTGTACAATTCATTAGGACGATTGTCTTTTTGGAAATCGTTCCAAATTAGTGAATTCGAAAAATAATGTGTATACAAAAAATTGACATAGATTGTCTACAATAGTTCCCAGTAAAATATACTGCAAGTTCTTCTTCTTCCATTTTTTTTTTAGTTATGCCCCATTCATCATATGACGACGCAGTTAAAGTGAACGTCATCTGCACGTCATCTACAATGGAAGAGTTTTGCAACTCGACTAATTGAAAAACAATAATTCATAGCAAATGGAGTTGTTGCACTTTTATAGTAAACAATCTCGCATGCAACATTGCAGTGATTGCGGAAATGATATAATTGCTTATTTCTCGATAACGACAATATTTCTCGTGAAACTTGTGTGTGGGAAAATTATTATTAGACAGCGAATCTTTATGCAATATAATATTTTTATACATCAATTGCAATCTATAGAAGCTAAGTAAAAATTTATTTTGCTTAATAATTTTGATACGGCCAAAATAGTATATCGACATTGTTAAACTCTATTAATCTTTTCATTATTTTGAATTACACCTCGACTCGTATTTGTCATAAATGCATAAAATCCGCAGTCTAATTATTATTATCATTCATTTTTCGGAAGCAGATTTTTCAATGGATTCAATTTGTGTATTAGTAGTGAATCGCGCGTGCATTAACGCTGATAACGGTACTGATAAAGTATCATGTGACCAAATCGGTCTGCTTCAGTTTTTAATATAATTTCGTGGCGTAAATCACAGAAGGCATTATTTAATCACTTAGCTTTTGTTCAATAAAAATTTGCGGATGTTTAATCGGATGCAAGTCGAAGATAGAAGAATACAATACTTGTAGAGTACTTGTAAGCTAGTTGCTATATGAAAAAATGGTTGAAGCGGAAATGGTATGATTTCAAGAGTAGCATAAAGTGCAATAATTAGTTTTTTCTATTTTATTGTTATCGAGATACTAGAAAGGTCACCTTGAGTTTTTTTTTTATTGTAAATGACAAATTTTAATTTTGAAAACAATAAGGTTGTATGGGGTGAAAATGTAACAGTCACCGAGTTATTGTCCATAAAAATGCTCAAAATTTTCACTGCAATGAATACGTTTGTGTAATCGATCGATAAGTGCAAGCAACACACATACAGCAATTACAGCATAAATTAATAACCTTTGAAGCATATTTCCTTCTGCTACTTTGCAGCTTGATTACTTTTTTCGGAGACATCTAAAAAACGCGATACCCACGACGTTTGAAGATATGAAAAATCTTATCATTAGAGCATGCAAAGCTATAATTCAAGAAGCACTCCAGCGTGTATCACTTGCATTTATGCCAGAGGTCGGCAAGAAATGCTCGTTCCAGCCGATTTTCGAAGGCTCCGCCTTCTGGCCCCCACCGTACATCTTGTCAGTTGCAAGATGCAATGCATTTTTCTGTAAACGGTTCTGAATTACCGACTCTGTAGATAATGCCACCAACGAGACACTATTAAAGACAGCCAGCCTTATGGGAGATCATGTCACTCGAATAATTCGGCGTTTTCTTACGATATGAAACTTACGATAGAAACAGAAAGCCATCGACGTGATCTCGTCCGTGCAGAAGGCAAATCGTCACGGAACCATATTGATTATCATGAATTGTTACATTCTGCACCGAACGTATTCCAAGTTAAGCAGATATTTCAGACGATGTTTTAGTGTTGGTTTTCAAGGTTTACAATATTAAAAACAAAACTCAAGGACAAAAATTCCTAGAAATATTGTACATAATTAAGAAAGTATTGAAGCATAATTTTAGGAAAATCGACAGTTCCGACTTTAAATTTTATATGAGTAACCTCAATTTGTAATTTCAAAATATTTGAGAAACGAGAATTATATATTATTTTTTTATACATAAATGTTCAAAAAATCGATGATCTGTGGGAACCGAGATATGTCGAAAAACAGAGTAAGATTAAGAGTTAGATCAAGATTTTACTGTAAAAAATTAAATGGCAAGGTGTTCAAGGGAGCGCTTGTCGACATCGTTGGCAAAAGGAATTATTATAAACATTAAACAGTTAGAATTAATAAATTTATCATAGTATCATGTTGAATAAATTAATGCGTGCAAATGTTCATGGTTTAAAAGTTATTCTCTATCTCGAGTTTTATTGCCTATTTTTACGAAAAAATTAGTTGGCAAGTTGGTCAACGGAGTGCTCCTTAACATCATTAGCAAGAGGAATTGTTATAGACATTAAACAGCCGGAAATAATAAATTTATCTGTGAATTGTATTGAATAAATTAATGCGTGCGAATGTTCATGGTTTAAAAGTTATTCCGTGTCTCGAATACTATTAGCCACTTTTACTAAAAATTAGGTGGTCAGATAGCCAAAGGAATGATTGTCGACATCGCTGTAAAATGGAATTGTTATAAACATTAACCAGTTAAAAGTAATAAATTTATCAATAATCGTTGTCACGGCGATCGACATCGATCGATATTCGATGAGGTGGGGACGGTCGCGCATCGCTGCGCACGTGTCGCCCGAGCTCGGCGAGAGCACTCTATCAGTCAGTTACTCGTGCTCGTGGTTACTCGGGCGCGTCGCACCTCGTCGCGCGTGCCGGCACGAGCGGTCGGGCTCCGGGGCCAAGAGGACCAGGGACTTAGCAGAGGTGGACCAGGGATCATCCAGTCCGAGGTCAGACGTCAGAGGTAAGTAATATTCTATTATTCTTCAATGCTTCCTTTCTCTACTCGTGGGCCACTTTCAACAATCCTGCCCTTCGACTGTTCTTTCAACGAACACCATCAATTATTATTTCTAATGTTCTAATTGGAATTTCAATCGGAACTTTCAGTCTTCGCTACTTTCGAGTATTAATCGAAACATAGAGTTTCTATTTCGAAATACTTGTTCATTCAATGAACACGACAATTTTTATTCATCAATTTCTAATTGTTTACTTCTGCACTTCCACAAGTTCCTCTTCTAAAAATTTACACATCTTGTTTAAAATTGGTATTCCTCCGATTGGAGGTCCCTCAGTAGCTCACTCACGGATGGGACCGTGGCAGAGCACGGTCTTCTGCTGTGTCGGACCTTGCTTGTATACCAGACCGATTGGAGCCGGTATTCTGCGTCGATACATTGAGAGGGGTGGTTCATTGAGACCTGTTCACTCGTGTAGCTATGCTACAGTGTCCTCTGTACTCATCTTACCCAACTCATATGTTGTGTCATCTGTACTCATCATCTTACCCAAGTTCTCCACAACGCTTTGCGTTGCCTGGTGACACATAGTTGGTGGGGAAATGGGATATCGTTTTAACACTTCTCGTGGCCACCTCTCTTGGTGAGGACACGTCGGGTATCGATTCTGGCCGGAGTTGGGCTGCAAGCATTGTACGCGCCGTGTCACATTCTAACCGGAGCCTTCTGCTCTGCTTCGCTCTTGTTTCTCACTTTGAAAGAATCAGATCCTTCTGTCTGATTCGCCTTTGGTCCCCCGTGAATGGGAGACTTCTTCTCCGATTCACATATTTTGCTCCGCAATAATTACTCGACATACCTGCGTAATTTAGTATAAGTTCGTCGTTGTCAGAAAGGGAGCCCGAAGGAATATTGCATTCGTTCTGACTCCCTTTCCGGGTCTCTTGTGCAGCAACCTCCTCGTGGTGAGACCTGGGCAATCGGTACTATCCTCTATTTGTAAGAACTTCTAGTATCTTATGAATAAAGAATAATATCGAGCTAATATCTGCACCCTTCGGATTTTCAATAAAGATCTTGTAAATAAATATCTATGATTATTTCAAATCTAATCTCTTCCATAACATTTTGTAATGTCACTTTCCCTCAAACAAAATATATTATTCAAGCTAGTTCATTTGATTTTAGTATAAACGCGAATAAGGTTACTTCGAGCTACTATTTCTCTCACTTTCCCGAAGTGCCCCTATGCAAAGTACCATCCCGTTCCATTAGTTTAAGCCTCCAAACGTTTGAAAATTCCTATGAGGAGATATTCTAAAATCAACCCGAACAATCTTCAATGGAAAATAAAGAATATTACCCGATGAATAGTACCCGAATATTCGATAGTAAAATTAGATTAACATCTGCGAAAATTTTGGGTAGAGAGAAATCTTTCAAATTCGACAAAAATTAAGTTTTCTATTAGGAGAATATTATAGTAAAAGAGGTGGAAAGAAAATTTGGTGCCACCTCTTTCTCTATCATACTCTCGTAGTAGAAAGCCAAAAATTTTCAAAAATCTCGAAAATTGAATTTTGTATTAGGAGAATATGATATCGAAAGAGGCCGACACGAAATTCGGTAGTACAACTCAACGGCAAGCCAGACGGTCGAAAATTTTTCGAAAATTCAGAAATACAAGTCAACGACAAGCCAGGCGGCCGAGAAATTTTCTACAACGTCGAAAAATCGATTTTTGTATTAGGAGAGCATGATATCGAAGGAGGTGGCACGAAATTCAGTAGTATATCTCAACGGCAAGCCAGACGGTCGAAAAATTTTGTTCTTCAAAGTTTAGCTATTTCTGCAATTACAAATCAGTAGTGTAACTCAACGCAAGTCGGAACTTTGGGAAAAATTGATGGTTAAATAAATATATACGCAGATACGTATTTTTGTCACATTGTCTTTATTTATTCATCGTAGATACATAGGCACATAAAATGTTTATATTTTACATGTACATAACTTATATTCTAAATATCTATGACAAGAATGTAGACTGGCTTATTGTCAGAGAGACTACGGTACACCGTCAAACTTCTACTGGAATACTGCAATACTGCTGGTTGCGTTTACAGGCGACTTTACATCTATGACTGTCGCGCGCCTCTATGACGTACGCAACGTACACCTCTGTTGGACGGGTTGCCGTACTTTAGGCGGATCTTTAATTGTTAATTACTAGAAAACGTAGCTGAGAACCTCTCCTTAAATTTTCTTCCACCTGTATACTTAAAAAATAAGCCTTTTTCTTTTAATTTATTCTACTGATAGAGGTTCTATTTTGCAATAAAAATGATATACGTATACTTACTTAACATAAATACATCAGGCGTGCTGCTGTTTGATAGAGCAGTGTGTGTTCATCTGTCACAGGACAGAATAATTATTTCAGACAGAAGAATTATTTGACAGAATTCTAACTAATGAAGAAGAAATTGGAATTCGTGATACATACATTTTTCTTGTTACTGTCTACGTAAAGCCGATTATGTAATATGAGCTCCAGTATCAATGGAAATTTCACGTCAAGATTTATAACTTTTAAAAAAATTCTGCATATCGTTATATTGATGAAAAATCAGCAGCGAATCAATAACAAATTTTGTAACCATCTATGGTATTTATCTTCTGAAGCAGCAGCATACAGGGTGTCCCAAAATTCCTTCGTTTCTCGGAAATGGGAGGTTCCTGACGTCATTTGAAGCGACATTTTTCTTTGCAAAAATGGCCGCCGCGGCTTTCTTTAGGAGTTATTAACGAAAAAGAGTCCGGAGAGAAAAGAAAACGGAGTCCGACTCGGCGACAGGTTCCGCTTAGCGCGGCGTCGCCGTTGGCCGAGCCAGAATCAATCCGCTGTTGCCGCGCTCTGATTGGCCCGTGTTTTTCGTTAATAACTTCTAAACAAAGCCACGTACGACAATTTTGCAAAGGAAAATGTCGCTTCAAATGACGCCAGGAACCTGCCTTTTCCGGGAAATGAAGGAATTTTGGGACACCCTGTATATTGAGACAGATGAACCTTGCAAGAGATGTAAAATTACTCCGTATGATGTAGAAATTTACAGTAACAGAAATATCAATTATTTCATTTCCCAATATACAACAAAATTCTTTGAAAGATTTCCAATTCCCACAGAATTTTTAAAACAGATTCCGATTTATGGGAAGATGAGATCGATTTTACATATGGATTGTGCATCGACCAATATTTAAAAGTTGTAAACGACATAGCTGAACGTGGTGTCAAACTTATACAAAAATATAATGAAACAGGGCTGTGCGGTAGATTTCCTCAGTAATAATGCAAGTCTTCGAAACGCCGGCCCGTAAATGTTTTTTCTTTAAAATGACCTTCGATTGTGATTTAAAAAAATACATATAAGAGTAAGTAAGGCCCGCCTTAATGGGGAGTGTAACAGCTATTTTATGTTTACCGTTTTATACCCGAAGATGTTTGTAGTTGCGTAGTCGGCCGCTTTACCATGAGTCGTGTTTGATTACAGCCAACAAGGGCCAATTTGTTCTCTCGGAAGTCAATTGGCAAACAGTTCTGTGTGTAGTCTCTCGATTGCCGCGTTGACAAAAGCATCCCTGCATCTCTTTTCCCCTCGATTCTCTCTCTCTCTCTCTCTCGCTTGCTGGTTCTCTGTTCATTCCGCAACAGTGCCATCAACGTTCCCATCTTATTTTGTTGCCCACCAGCCAGCATCTGTTGTTCTCTGTTGGTACCGCTCCTCGGTTAGTTCTCCTTTTCCGACTCTAATCTCCGGTTGACCCGTGACCCTTGTGTGTGATAACCCTTCCATTTCCCCGAACCGTCCCGCGTTTTCTCTTAGGAACGCCAGCTATCTGTTGTTTCCAAGTAAGAACGCAACGGACATCCCGAACAGAATCGGATAGAGTCGGTTTAATAGGGAAACCGGGATCAGTACGACGCGATGTTTGGTATATCGTGGAACCATCGAGCATAATGTCGCGATCCGATCGGTTCGCTACCCTTCTCGCTCTCCTCTGCGCGCTTGGGTTCGTTCATGCGGTATGTGTTTCTCATCCCTTCTTGATTGTTCACCCCCGCTGTGCTTTCTCTCCGTTCGTGATTTTAACACTGGGTTTACGGGACCCGTCAAAATGACGGGTTCTAACATTATTAACTCCTTGCCTTACGACTTAGTTTACGATTTCAGTGATTAAAACTTTTTTTGTAATTCTTAATTTCCTAAAAAAGGAGAAACTTTGTTATTATTATTATATTTATTAGAAACGGGCCAAGGTCCTTTTACATAAATGTTTACAATAGAACACACAGACTTAACGTAAATTAACTAAGAAGGGACATGCACAAAAACTGTTATTACTAACTGTTATTAAACATTTTAATAATATTTTAATAATCTCTTTATATATATTGTACGCCTATATGTTCCCCAATACCTGTACATTAACAAAACCAAAATAGAATTTTATTTCGATTTAAAGGAAATTAATAGTATACATATTTATTAGACTCTGTTCAGAATCTTCATCACGAGTCTGACACAATATTGTAAGGCAAGGAGTTAATTTTTGATTAACACTTTACCTACCGGAATCCTATTAATAGGATTTTCAGTAATTGTGCTGTACCAAAAGAAAGAATAGAAATTTTCTTTTATATTGAATCTTATAAAAACTATTGCATGACGTTATTGAGGGTGACTTGTTAGTTCACGATGAAAATTGCTGTTGCTATTGAAGGTTCCATTAAAAAGTGTTTAGCTATGTACCATAGATTTTTCAAAATTATGCAATAATCACCAGTTGGTGTTAAGTTTGTAAAGATGCTTCCCTGAGGAATTATGTACCAAATTTATTTCTTTGGGTATATACTATTGGAGAAATGGCCAAAAGTTTATATAAAATAATGTGAAATAGTTATTCCTAGAGCTCCGTAAACCTAGTGTTAAGGTCTTGACGTTTTACCGCCGCGCGGTGGTCCGGGAGCCCGCTTTTTGTGGCCAAAACTATTGTAGCGTTATTTCAAGGTTTAATGTTATATTATTATTAGACTGCGGATCTTCATGCATTTATAGCGAAATGGAGAATATGAAATTCGAAATTGTTGAGCAATTTAAAAAATTGAAGATGCCAATATATCATTTCTCCTCTATTGACATCATTACTAGTTTCTATTCCTTGCAATCGGTGCAGACAATTTTTATTTTGCATAAAGATCCGCAGTCTAATTACACGGTCCAACAAATTTCAACCTTTTTTGACGTTTCGATTCTCAGTATGCGATTCTTATAGAGTTTTTCGCGCTGATTCCGAATCTGCCCTTAATTTTTCTTCTAGACGCACAGTTTTTGAGAAATTTAGTTTGAAAGAAAGACATATTTTTCAATTTTAAACAAATATTGTGATGTTATTATAGAAGATATTAAATTGTTCTTTACAGCAAAAGATTCTGTAGACTTTCCCGAATGCAGTGATATCCAATATTAATACATTATGATTGTTTAAACAAAATCGAACTATACCACGCAATAGAGCAGACTTTTATCTTGAGAGTTAACCTTACCTTTCAAGTTTCCAACGTCGACGTTTTTTTCGAACCAGAAAGCAGAATATCTTCGCCCGACATGAGTTGCAGCCAGTGGCGCTCACCACTAGAACTTCCGTTCCACGGGATACAGCGCGGCGAACGCCCGTTCTAGTGGTGAACGCCACTGGCTGCAACTCATGTCGGGCGAAGATATTCTGCTTTCTGGTTCGAAAAAAACGTCGACATTACAAACTTGAAAGGGTGGTTTCTCAAGATAAAAGTCTGCTCTATCGCGTGGTATAGTTCGATTTTCCGCTGGGCCCTTATTTTTTGAGATAAACTGAAAAATATCCTCAAAAAATGGTGCAAGAGTGGTATCTCTCCGTTTTTAATGACTGTTTAAACATGTTTAAATTGCAATAAACAAAATTTGCAAAAAGATCCTTGTTGTATTAAGAATTGAAGTCAGCTTAACTCTTTTTACCGAAATTGTATTCTTTTTTCATCACTAATCGACGCAACTCTGTACTCTGTTAAAAAAGTATTAGAAGTCCTAGGTCAAAAATGAATCAGTTTAGAAGATACAAATGTGTGACGTCATGAAAAGTATTGCTGTGGTAATTCCGTGTGACTCACTGAACCGATTGCGTCCTATTACGCGCCGTATTTAATTGTATCTTAGCTTTGCTTGATTCTTCTAAGCAACAATATATTTTGTTTTCTATAAATTTCGTGACGAATTCTCAGACATATAACTAAAACATGTTCCGCATGTTTCAACGAATGGAAAATAATGTCTAAAACATTCCTTTAATTTTGTTAATTATTTTGGTGTCGTTATCCCGATTACTCGGAAGCTATTTCAATAGTTTTCTTGCAGATCTTTAATATTTGAAGATCATTATCTGTGCAAAGGAAAACCTCGTTACTATTCATTAATGCGATAAGTGCTGATAAGTTAAAATAACATTACGGAACGTGAACCGCTTGAACCGTCGCGTCGCAGACTAGTTACACAGTCTTTCGTAAAACATCGTGCAAGATGTGCGCATAATTTCACGAATAGATTACAAGACTATAAAATATGAATAAATAAATTTATAATTGATTGTACAATTTATAAATTTAAAATTGCACCTGGCGGGTGCATCGTTGCATCCACATAAAAAATAAGGCCATAAGAAGTTAGGACGTATTATGACCAGACTCCGGATTTTATGCATTTATAACAAAAATGAGCGAGTGCAATCTAAAACAGTGAAAATATTAAAAGACTTTGAGAGTATTAATATATTATTTTCATCATATTAAAATTATTAATGAAGAATATAAATTTATATTTAGCTCCTGCGTCTTGCAATTGATGCACAAACTTTTTATTTTGCCTAAACACCCGGAGTCTAATTATGACATATGATTTTTTCTTCTATCGTTTTTTTCTATATTTTTAAATATAGTACGGTAAAAGCCCCTTTACTATCCAACAGCGGTGTTCTGCACGGACAGTGATCGTGCCGGGACACTATCTTTGTTATTTATGACTGCGTCTACCGCGTCTACCGCGCCGTGACTTCAATCGAGAGCCGAACATAAAGGACAGAATGAGTGGCCGAAGCGTGTCAACGACGGCGACCGTCCGCGTCTCTTTTTTTCCCATACGCTGTCCTTCCTTGCGACCGAAACTTTCTTCGTCGATTACACTACTAAATACAATTGAAATTATATCGTGTTTGGTCTTGTTTTAATCAAAAAATGCCAGAAATACGTTATTGAAAGTCCCATAAAAAATTAATGAAAATTAAGAAGTTTGAACATTCGATTCATGGTGGTCAATGTAGTGGTGTTCACACCGATATACCCGAGCCGACAATAATCATCGCCGCGCTGCGGCGCACAGTGGGCAATTCGGACGAAAGTTTCAAAATCAAAGAACTTTCGATAGAAATAAGATAGAGCGATGAAAATTTTTTTTAAATTGAAGCTGAAACTTTGTAGAATATGGGAAAAATAGGGAGATTATGGTACGAACGTTTTTTAACCTTGATAAAATTCGTTAAACTTGTACAATTTTTTTTAATACATGCTATACATCATTTCTCGTAGGTTTTTTCACGCTGACTTCAAATCTGGTTTCAAAATTTGTCTACGATTTTTGGTTTTTTCAACAAATCGATTTTTGTGACAAGAAATTAATGAAATCATTTTTTCATTGAAATGATTTTATGACACACTAATTTGAAGGTACATACATCGTATTCTAATATATAAAACACAATAAAAATAATAATGATAAAGTGAAAAAATCTACGGGAAATGATATATAGCATGTTAAAAAAAAATTTTTTCCGCGCGTAGTAACGGAGAAACCACATTTTCTTGAAATTCTACAAGTTTAACGAATTTTCTCGACGTTAAAAAACGTTCGTACCATAATCTCCCTGTTTTCCCATATTCTACAAAGTTTCAGCTTCAATTTAAAAAAAATTTCATCGCTCTATTTTATTTCTATCGAAAGTTCTTTGATTTTGAAACAAATTTCGTCCGAATTGCCCACTGTGCGGCGCGGCGCGGCGCGGCGCGGCGTTGGCAGGCAGTGGAGTGGGTAGGCACTGTACAGTGATCGTGCCCGCGACCCCGGACAGTAAAGAGGCTTTTACTGTAACTCGTTCCAGTTCCCAGAATCACCCTTTATATAACTTTATATAATATTTGAATCACTGTATAATTGTTTTAATTGTTACTTATTTTATGGTGCAGATTTATGATCCTAGGGAAGCGACTACGAAGCCACCATATCGCAGGGAGCCGGTACTTCCTTGGTACTTGTCTGGTCAAGACGACCAAAATTCAACCGACGATCAGTCGCGTTCTCCAAAATGGCAAGTGGATCCCGATAATCCTATTCCTAAGAAACCATACGTAGTGAATGCTGACACAGAGACCTGGAGCCCTTGGAGAAAAACCTCAGCAAGCGGAATCGAACATAGAACAGAAATCGCAACCGATCTTCAACCACCAATCAATTTTAATCAGGATCGTGATTATCTATATAATTCCCGCGATTTTGAACAACGTCAAGATGGCAATCCAGCTGGGCACAAAGGAAACTCGGAGAACGTGAAAAGCAATCAGGATTTCTATGAGGGAATATCCCTTGATAACACGGTAAGCATATTACGTCAATTAAATATTAGGTTGCGCGCGCAGGGAAAGTTCTGTCGTATTTTAAAGAAAACATTTGAATCAATTTATAAAAATATAATGTTTCATATTATTCAATGATATAATTTCCATTATGTGTAACAACTTGTTGCCATCTTTCAGATAACCTGTTAATTCCTGTTTCTCTGTTTTTGATTTACAAGCAAAAAATCATTTATCAAGTTTTGATTTTCCTTGCAGAAACCTCGTAAGGAGGAGCTTTCTGTTTCGTCCAATTTGAAGCTCACGGTCGCCCGATACGATCCAAGGCTAGGAGTACAGTGTCCGGAAGCTGATTCGACTGGACAATTTATCTACCCTCCGGATTGCAAGTTTTTTGTGAATTGTTGGAAAGGAAGAGCATTTGTTCAACCATGCGCACCTGGGACGCTGTTCAGTCCGGACACTCTGGAATGTGATTTTCCACACAAAGTCAGCTGTTACGGCGGGGAAGTTGCTGATTTTCCTTCGACCGAACATTTGGAGTCGTTCGGACGAGAACCACTTCTATCCAGCTCGCATACCTTCCTGGAGCATGAAAGGCTGCAGGTCAGTTCCCGCATAATTATTACTGCGTGAATAGTATGGTGGTTATACTTCAATTTCTGGGACCAAAACTGTTGCACTCTTTTGTTATACAATCCTGTAGATTTTGACGAGAAAACAACAAAAATGCAAGTTTTAAAGCGCGGACTTCACTCGTTCAAAAGTTATACGCTTGTAAAGTTGAGCGATTTCAAGCGTTTTTGAAAGGTAAGGGCGTCGCCATGTTGGTATGTATTCAGAGTCGCGCGTCGTCTAACGAGGAGAGTCGCTAGATGGCACCTCAAGCACGCGGTGATGTCGCTAATGCAGATTTGCACATTAACGTTTGATATTATCATCAAAGAGGAAATGAGAGTGGTCATGCCCGTGTTTTTGGTGTCCCCACTTTTTCTCCACTGTAATTCTGATTTATGCCACAGGCTAAATAAAAATGAAACGGATTCTGATTCGTGTTGAAAATGATGTAGGATTTGTTCCAGACTAAAAGATGATGCAGGTTCTGTTCCAGGCTAAAAGATGATGCAGGAAAAAGTGGGGACACCAAAACCCTTATCATTCAACACAGTTTCAATGTTGATCTATTTCTATACATATTCCAAAGAACAAAAACACCTTTCCTATTCCATATCGTTCCATGACTCAGTTTTCGGCGAATTAATTAATTAACAGCTGCTGCATTAGGGATATTGGTTGTAGTGCCACCTCGCTGCCGCGCTCGTCAGACCTGCCAAAAACATTTAAAATCGGTGAACTTTAAACACACATAATTTTTGAACCAGTGGAGTCCTAACATTAAAGCTTGGATTGTCGTCATTTTCTCGTCAAAATCTACAAGGTTACATTAAAAAAGTTAAAAAAATTTTGGTTTCCAGTGGTGAAATTGAAGTATTTACCTATTCAATTATGTACAGGAACCACGATGCCCTCCGCACGTAACAGGTTTACTGCCTCATCCGTCAGATTGCAAAAAGTTTTTGCAATGCGCCAATGGTGGCACATTTATCATGGATTGTGGTCCTGGAACAGTGTTCAACCCTGCAGTCAGCGTTTGCGATTGGCCACATGCTGTAAGAGGTTGTGAAGGTAATAAGACGATAAGCAAAACCGATAGTACCTTTAACGAAATGAAAATCGTTACAGTGAAACTTAGTACGCATAATAATTATTGAACAGATTCCTTTAAGACTAAGGAGGATAATACAACACCATTGGTTCCTCCCGAATATGGAACTTACGGTCATGAAAAACTGAAGTACAATGAACATCAACCGGTGAAAAAGATTGCTTGTCCTCCACATCATACAGGACTACTACCTCACCCAGATACGTGCAAGAAGTTTTTACAATGCACAAATGGGGGCACTTTTATTATGGACTGTGGTCCTGGAACAGCCTTTAATCCTTTAACGAGTGTCTGCGATTGGCCATATAAAGTACCAAGCTGTAGCGAAGGTAACACTGTACTGGAATTCAATGCTGTACAGTAAATTCCTGCTAGATAAAGGATTTTGCACATAAATACAACAATAGAGTGTATAAAGTACCCGCGTTAGATCTCTTTCCAACTTTAACAAGCATTTACACAACTATTAGAAAGTACAAAAGAATATAATTGACTATGTAGATATATACATGAGAGTCCTCTCTATCTTTTGACTCAACCCTGAACTGTCTCGCATGTCTAGTTTTTGCATGACACCTAATTGTTTATCAATGCTTTTCGAAAACGTTGCATGATAGAGCAATTTTACTTTCGGATTCGGATTTAGAATGACAACCTCTATAAGAATCACTCAACAGTAATTGCTGAACGTGGAAAAAGTTAAATTTTGTTGGACTGTGTAATTAATACAATAGCTAAACTGATTAATCCTATAGCTAAGCAAATCTTTGATATCACTTACAGAGAAGGCAACAACCGCGAGACCATGGTCATCGATTGGTTCTTCGAACTCAGGAAAATGGGAACATGGCCGCCAATATAATTGGACATCTAAGGCGACGACAAGTCGTCCAGGTACAGACTGGGAAGCCTTGCGCCCAACATGGCGACCAAACTGGATGTCGAATACTTGGCCCACCGCAAAGCCCCCAGAAACAGTGCCGCCCAGTCCTCCAGGTCAATATAGTCATGGTGGTAATTACAATAGCAATGTTTCTCCTCCTACTTTGGATGCACCACCGCGTTGGGACCACGCAGAAAATTCGGGTTCACTATCCGGACAATGGCAACACAGTGGAAACCACGACGAGACATATCACCACCACCAGCATCAACATCATAATCATCCTCATTATCCACATGCATCGGTATACGACTCTAACCGACGCACTGAAAATCAACAACCGGCTTCTCCGTACGGTTCCTCTCAACCCCAAGGACCCAATCAACCTACTTCCGATAGCAATTGGCATTCCAATTCTGGATATCATAGACATCATTATGTTCCTACTCAACCTGCAGAGCCTAGCTACTTTAAACCCAGCGAAAGTTGGCATCCCAGTTCAGGACACCATGGTCATCCTCATGGTAGGCCTCACTCTGGTCCACATTATCCAGAGTACGACGATTCCGATCAACAAACGCAACAAAGACCATTCGATCAAAGAGAGGATTCTTCAAATACTCGTCTCCCTACTCAACCAGATCAGTTCAGCCATTCTGTTCCCAGTGACAGTTGGCATTCCAGTTCAGGACACCATGATTATCATTATGGCAGACCTCATTCCGCTCCACGTTACCCACAGTACGATGATTCCGATCAACAAACGCAACAGAGACCATTCGATCAATCAGAAGATTCTTCGACAAGTCACGTTAGATTCGATGAAGGAAACTTATCGCCGAACCGAGGAATCGAACAGGTCTTTACATCTAATAGGAAAGAGTACAGCAGAAGTGGTTCCGAATTGTCTCCCCCACCAGGTGAAAATATTTACGTGGACAGCACCCGCGAATTACCTGAGGACTCGAGACCGAATGGTAACAGACAAACGACGCGAGACAGGACAAGTTGGACTCTGTCGATTCCTAGTAGTCGGAGTCATCAGGGGCCATCATCTCAACCACAAAATAGACAGTGGGATCAAGGTAATCTTTTAATGAATGTTTTAGTCGTATAGGTTCATTTTCAATACGCTATTAACTGGTATATCAATTCACTAATTGATTGTTTGTTGTTGTGCCTTTAATTTATAACCAGTGTTGTTAGTCTTGCTTGTGCCTGTGGAATTTTGCATTTGAGATTCATTCTAACGATGATTATATAATTACCGCATGAGCGTCGTTGATTTAATTTCTACTGCTTGAGCCTGGTAAATCGCATGTTTAGTGTGAATAATAAATGGTTAACAGATGAATCAGTTCCTTATGAGTTCTTACAAAATGTGTCACAGGTAAGTTTGTAATTAACTCGTTAATTAGGTTTCTTGTAATATATTATACAAGCGCAGACTTTCGTTCTGTGAAAAGATCGTTTTCACAGTTGCACAGTACACAGCTAAATATACGTTCCACGGGAGTTTCTCTCCATTCTCCGTGGTGTTACGAGATGGGAAGGGGGGCCAGTTCGGTTTCGAGATCTTGGCCCCTCTCCCCATTAGCCTAGGGTGGGTCATCTAGATGGACATACCTAGATCCCCGGATCGCCCTGAAGGGGCGTCCGAGGGCCCGGGTGAGTGCCATATATCTCCGCCTCCCCCAGGGGCGGCGGGGAATCCGTAACTAGGATTACCATCTCATTAAATAAAAGGTAAATATACTGTGGCAGCATCTCCTACGCTCGCCACAAGATGGGCAAATAGTGAAGACCTTTCCCGCTACTACCTGATCCGTCACCGATCCCTATATAAACCGTCCTCAACCGCCTTCCGATCAGTAATGGTATATTGCACCGGTTTCTCGCGCATGCGCGACGATTTTAGCGTCAGTAAAGTACCAAGTTGGGCTAAAATGGGGTACCTTGGTCACCCCGCATATTTTCGCAAAACTTTTTTTTTCGATATTCAAATATGAATGTTTAACATGCGTACGTTATATTAAAATTTTATGTGTATGTACATATAATATATAAATATATTATAGTTGTGTATATATGTATAATATACCCCAAATAGCACCCAGACATCCGATGGATGTCCAGTGAACCTCTGTACATCCCACGAACGTCCGAATAATGTCAACGGACGTCCGGTGCTATCTGGGACTTACTCTTTTCCTTTATTTTGGGGATATAGGGAAGGATACTAAAATAATTTCAAACCAAATATATAATAAAAAATAAAATATTTTATTTGGTAGAAGAAACTAAAGAATACCAGCATTTGCTGCTAGGATAAGGAAAACTACCAAAACCTTATCAGTACTCACAGAACAAAAATTACATTTATTAACAAAGCAAAGTATATATATATAAATATCTCATTTAATAACAAAATTTCATTTTTAATCCATAAATAATAAAACTTTTAAATATAACAAAATAGATATTGCCTACTTTCCCCACAAACATAAGACGTATAGACCTATATATTTAGTCGCGCATGCGCGAAAAACCGGTGCAATATACCATCACTGCTTCAGCGTCTGAGGCAGGGCCCGCTAGATAGTCTTAGCGATGAGTCCTTTAGCGGGCCTCCTCTCTCATAGCTCTTCAGCTGCCGCCAAAATACATAAAGAAAAACTGGCTGGATTGATTTTGGTAAAATTATAAGAAATGAAAACAATGAAGCATCAGCGGTACTTTAATATTTCTTAGGTACCACTAGCGAGGACCGTTTTCGGGAATCAGGACGTAGGATCAATATATATCAAAGCACTGCTGATAAAGAGGCAGATTCAAAACTGAATCAGTGGTCATCGAACACCAATATTCTTCACCGTGCAAATGGAAAATATCCGCCAGGTAGGGAAAGTAACATATTTGAAGGTCTTGTATTCTATTGTTTGCTCCTGTTATATAATGTGTTCCCTTTACATTCGTAGGAGTTAAAGACGCTTCATTTGATCCGTCGAGAATCGCTCCCCCAAGCAACACACAAGTAAATGTAAATGGCACACGGTACCATTTCATTACGAAAGGGATTCAAGTTCACCAAGGACACTCAAACACAAAAACATACGGACCAAATGACCCTCGAAATTCAAATCAATTCGATAGAAACGATCAGAATATTTATATCGATTCTCAATCTACCATTCCACTACCCTCTACGGAGCTCCAATCGCCGTATCAAAATCCTGGCAATCGTTCGACTGGAGTGAAAAATGTTTCCTCGTTCGAACATGGGCACCGTACTTCTAAGTATCATCGAATGAATTCACCTTCAGGGAGTTCTGATGATCTAGCAGGATCCGGTAATAATTGATTGATAGCAAAATAATATCAAATATGTCTGAAGTTCCGAAAATCAGTCAAATCGAATTGGGCTGTTTGCACATAGCCTCATTTTGCATTCGAAACGGGATTCCCAAAACAGGGAATGTATTATATCATACTAATATCGTTTCTTACCTTACCGACGAATTTTGGGAAACATGTTTTTAATACAAAATGTGGATATTAAGTTTACTTTTAAACTTCGTCAACCTTGTTAATAATTTAACAGACACAAGATACCATCGGGTAATAGTGTCGGAGACGAATGTTGAGCAGCCAAATTACCCTCCTCCTAGTCGGTCGTTGGTACCTCCAACAAATGGTGCAACTTTATCAGAAGAAGGCAATTACTACATACCTTCTGACCTGCAGCCGCCGTATTATGATCAATCTCCAGTAAACTCAAACTATCCAGCTAAGCCAGCAACAGATCTTCAACCACCATTTCCCGAACCTTCGCAACCAGATCGTTTCTTGGTACCCCCGAGTCCTGATGCATCAATCATTTCAATCACTCAACATCCGAATGTTCCAATGGGAAACCGTGAGACACTGCATCATCAAGGAAATGATCGTTTTGGTAACGCATCGGACGTTGTTAAGACTACAAGTACCAATCGAAAAGTTCCTGACATGCATCTAGTCGTCCCTGTGAAGAAAAAGGTTCAACGGACTTTGGAGAAACCTCCGATGACAGTTATCACCACTACCGAATCAAACGTCCCCAGCGTAGAAATCGGGGTGGATGACAATGTCTCGACAACCGAGAGTTCAGATGCAGTCGAGCCAAATGTCGATTACGACATAGATGTGTTGGATGAGAAAAAAGTATGGAAACCAGTGTTAGTTTTCCAAAACAGAACTCCAGTGACTACGGAGTCAACCAATATAATGAAAATCAATCAGAAAAAGGCCGATGTAGATCTGTTCAATATTGAAGAACCTCCCTTTGAGGAAGGTAAGTCTACCGTTCGAAACATTGAAATATATGTACCTCTAATTTGATCGGAAATTCAAGCAGACGAAGGTAAGCTGCAACTTCATTTTGGACACACCTTTCACATTTAATCAGTCACGCTTTTGGCATGAAATCCTTGGAATGACAGCTTAACATTGGCTTTGACAACTGGCGGCAGTACTTTTTAATCTTTAATCATTCTAAATTTGTTGAAAAATATGTTAATTTTTCTTTATATATCTATAAACATTCTTACGATAATAATTTTCCAACTTCTGTTCAGTTCGAGATATGAGCTTCTCGGGTTTTGTTTAAACTTCATCTTAGGGAACAAGAAATTTTTACTTTTTAAAATATATATGAATATAATTCTGTAGGTTTTGACGAGATAATAGCGAAAATCCAAGTTTTAATGTTAGGAATTCACTGGTTCAAAAGTCATGGGTGTTTAGAGTTCAGCGATTTTAAGCGTTTTTTACAAGTAAGGGCGCCGCCATGTTGATATGTACTCAGTGTCGCAGGTGGTTTCACGCTGTGGGGAATGTTTTAATAAAAAATTGTTTAATCAAATGATAATATTTATCGTCACACTTATAACTCCGTTAAATTCAGTTATTTAACTATTTACAAATGCGATATTTTGAGGTTGCAATAAAGGCTATAGCCGGGTTTGGTAGTGAAATTCGCCCCCGGCGGGA
>CM052249.1:4585660-4601334 GCA_028455795.1 Lasioglossum marginatum
CAGTGTAGACAGATAGGACACCCAGGTACCAAGGGTATCCAAGTTTACCATGTTTATTTAAATATGGGTATAGTGGTGTTTGGGATCCTTCAAACTTGGTAAACGTTCTTCAGTTGGGTTCGAAGGTGTTTGGATGCTTTGGATCAATATAGCTACCAGAGAGGATTTGAGAGTGCACACGCCTGGGGTCTTTTCTGCTACCACTTTTGTCAATGTAGACAGAAACAGAGCACCCAGGACCTAACCCAGGGTACCCAAGTTTAGCGCTTGAAACAGAACCCATAACATCCTAATTTGGGTTTATGTCCTGTTCCGTGCTAAACCTGGGTATGCTCTGTAAATGTTCTTCAATTACGTTCGAGGATGTTAGGATTCCGCCACCGCTTTTGTCAGTATAGACGGGACTCAGAGACAGGGAACTCAGAGTCACCACTAAAAATTGCTGCACCATTATTCAAAATATATTATTGTTTACATTATTAAATATGTTGGGATCTAACCAATTACTAAACATTTAAATATTGTATGAGCGAATATATCAATTTTATACCCATAAAATGAAGAAAATCATATAGAATGGAATTATTCTAGGTCGGAAGGAATGTTTAATTTTCGGATTAAGATTAATAAAAGGATTAAATACGTCGTTGGATTCGTCTTAGTGTCAGCTATAACGTTATTGAATAAAAAATATATAGTGATAAATAAATAATCAAGATGACCTCAATTTTTTTATTAAAAAAAATTCCTGAAATTTTTTATATTGAGATTTGTAGAAGTCTGAGTACTGAGTAATTTTTGTAAAGTCGTGTGAGTAATGAATAATTGAAAACTGGCTGAAAAATGGTATCTGTAAAAGGTTTGATCTTTGAACGCTTATTGTAACGAGAGTTTTTAATAACTTTTATCAATATTATCGTTTTTGAATGGACATTTGAGAAAAGTTATTCGTTAAAAATCAATATGAGAAGTTCGACCTGGCCCACTGTGCGGCAGGCGGAACGTAATGTTCGTCTCCATTTCTCTCCGGATCCGCGTTCTTAAACGGAGAATTAATCGCTTCGAAGGGTATTTCCGTAAGAATCGGGGAACAATGCCCAACGGTAAACAATCTCTGCGATATCTAGAGAGAGAGGCAGAAGGTAGAAGTAGGCGGCAGCGTGCAGTTACGGTCGATACTCCACGTGCACGAGCGATCTGCGGATGCTGAAAAGAATCACGACTACCGTTTGTTCCTTTACGCGTAGGAGTGACGATATTCTACCGTGCCGAGGGGAAGAGGAAAAGAGAATGGCGGCACCGGTGGTCCTTGACAATGAACTGGTTTTTGGGTCTCGGCGGCGGACCAGTTGAACGCCGAATAAAAAGGATGCTTCGACCGAGGGCTATCGAACGAATAAATTTCTTACGCATTTGCGATAACGGCCGATCCAAAAATAAAATGGTTATCCTGTTCGAATTATGCTGTTTGACTGCCAGTACAGTGGTCTCGAAAATTTTATAAAATTAAAGTAATTTGTTTATTTCTATCTGTCTTGTCTTCTATCCATCTATCTGTGAATATCAATCACAATCAAAATTGTTTACGAATTTATTTTCTTTCGTACTTTTTTGGGTGATTTTGAAACGTCTTCAATCATATTTATGAAAAAAGTTCCATAAAATTCCGACTGATTTCATAGGTTTACTCGTTTTTATGGAAACATGAGACTCAAAATGTTAATGATAAATTCTTTTATAAATTTTTTATTCTTTTCATTAAAGTAATGACACAGCATTTTAAAATTTTACTGTATTTTCCACTATTTACTTTTGCCATAAATGTATTATATCCGTAGTCTAATTATTGTTCTACTCTGATCATTGCATTTTTATTTTGTTTATTTAATTTCAGCGTATTAAATTTTAGGGGCCATTTTAAACTAAAATTTAAAGTAAAAAAAGACTGGAATATTGCATCATTTAGGGACGTTGATTAATTGTTTAGTTGAAATTAGACTAATCCTGAAAAAGTGCTTACACATTTGTTTACCAAAAAATATAAATAAATTGGAAGTGCATAACTAGAGAAAAGGGGACACCGTATTAAAATCAGAACGTATTAATATTAACATTAATAACAATAATTATTGATTATTATTATTACTGCAATAATGAATGTTACATTCTGTATACCTCTATAGTAAATATTAATAATTAATCTCTTAATTATAATTATTATTGCCTAATTGGCTCAATTGTAAGTAATAGATAAATTAATATCAATAAACATATAAAATTTTGTTCATATAAAAACATATAACCGGTTGTTTTTCGTATATGTTAAGTAGCTCACAGCTGTATTTACATGATTATCCTTACAGAATTAGGAGGCTTTCAACGTATTAGCATTTGCGAAGCATCTAGCCATAACCATGCTTCCATGATTCGCGTTAATCGTGTTAGTAGTTGAATAGCATTTTAATATTTCCAGTGTCCGCGGGGAAATTATTTTCAGCTTCGAAATATTCTCTCCGGAGCTTGTTCAAAAGATTCGTGATAGTGAGCATGAAAGCACATCTGGTTTTTCGAAGTTTTATGCGCGGTAGTATGAATGAGGTATTCTGAAAAGGCAGCCATTATGTGCGAACCAGGAAATTAAAACAGTTTCAATCTAGTGGTCTCGTCGCAGAGATACAAAATAATTAAAAGACACTTCGCTATGCAATCAGGAAAACAAAAATGAATGGAATATCGAGAACGGAAATATGGCAATTATTTAAACTTTTTAAATTGCTAATTTGGAGCAGCTAGAATTAATTCTCGTATTATTCCAGGAAGTATTACAGTAAAGCTTTTATGTCCCAGATAACACCCGACGTCTCATAGACGTCTGTTTTACGTCGTTTTTAGGTCTCAACGGCCCAAAAATATCTCTTTAAGATGTCTTAAAGACATCTACTTGGAGACGTCGTTTTTGCGTCTGAAATAAGACGTCTTTCGGATGGAGTCGGTAACCTAGTGTTTATTGACGGTATCATGGACAAAAATCATTATTTAAATATACTCAAAAATAATTTAGTTCAAAGTGCTGAAAAAATGGGGCTTAATAATAATTTTAAGTTTTACCAAGACAGCGACCCCAAGCACAAGTCACGTATTGTGCAAGAATTTTTATTACACCGCTGCCCAAAAATTCTTCATCCGTCGCCCCAATCACCGGACCTTAATCCTATCGAGAATTTGTGGGATGAATTGGATAGAAAAACTCGAAAAACTCCAATTACATCGATAGCCGAATTAATACAAAGACTTGCAACCGAGTGGTCGAATATAACTGTTGAATATTTAAAAAAAATTACAAATAATATGCCAAACAGGTTAAGACATGTTCTTAAACAAAATGGTTATGCCACGAAGTATTAAACAAATTTTGTAATGCTAAATTACATTATCTAAATAGAAAAATTAATATTGTCCGAATATTTTTGTGAGCCACAAATGGTACATTATTTCTTTTAATCATTTTTACTATGAAATGTATGTATATTTTTCAAATAAATTATTTATGTTTATCAACATTAATAGATGTATTATTGCTAGAAACAATTCCCAGGACGATTGTTTTATCAACAAACGAATTATCAAATCATAAAGTTAGTTATAGCTAGTGTCCGAATATCTTTGGGAGTCACTGTAAATCTTCGGCGTTACCAAGATAAGATCACGGTCTCCTCGAGCAGATAATTCTCGAATGAGCGAACAATTTATGTTCTGTAATTTAGAGGAATCGAGAGGTCGTATCTCTGACTCATCGACAGTTGGTGTAACCGCCCGACAAATCACGTTTCGCGCGTCAGCGCCATTTTCTTCTTTTTAATCCCGCTGCTCCTTTTCGCGTGACTTTTCTTCGCCCGGAGCGAACATTGTCGCGCTATGTCGATTGCCGCGTGAAATATTCGATATTGGATTTCCAGTGATTTCTGATCGCTAAAAAATTAACATTTGCGTTCACTGGCTAGTCATAATGTGCAGCGTAATTGTATTCAATTAAATCCGGTATTTTACCTACCGGAAGCCTATTAAGGGGTTAGGACACAGTAATAATTTGCTTTTCAGGAATTTTTGTCTTTCTTCTATAAATTTTGTCTTTATCCTATTTTATCTAGTCGATTTGGACGAGAAGATGTGAGAAATCCAAATTTCGATCCTGGAGGATCAATGGTTCGAAAGTTATAAATGTTTAAAGTTGAGTGATTTCCAGTGTTTTCTTTCCCAGAGCCGCTAGATGGCAGCACAAGAACGCGATAATGTTGGTAAGAGTAGTTTAAGGTGTTAGGACACAACAATATTTTGAAAAAATTTTTTTTTGATAGAAAAATTACATTCGTAAACTTCAAACGCGTTTTTCAAAACGGTGTACAAGATATCTCGAGTTCTACCTTAGCGATTACATTAAAATTTTACAGTTATCTTCATTATAATATCTATTAGGCATTGACGATCGATTTTTTTTCATTTTCCCATTATTTTGTTAAACATAAATAAAAAATTAATAAATTTTCTACCGAAATTCACTCTGTATAGTTTCACAAAACGGTCTAAATAATGAGATAGATGTTCTAAACAGATAGAAAAAATTTCAATTAATCTGGCTTTCTAGTTTTCGAAAAAAATGTACCTAAATAAAAAAAACATGACTTTTGGGAATCGATATCAATCTTTTCAGAAAAGACTCAAGAATTTTTTCATTTTTTTTTATTGTTGAGCTTCCCCTTAATGGGTTTCCAATAATTGTGCTGGACCAAAAGAAAGCATAGAAATTTTCTTTTACATTGCGATCTTAAATGAAACTATTAGATGACGTTATGGAGGGTGACTTGTTAGTTTACAATGAAAATTACTGTTGCTATTGAAGGTCCAATTAAAAAATGTTTAGCTATGTACCACAGATTTTTTCAAAATTATGCAATAATCACCGGTCGGTAATGTGTTAACGGTGAAATGCGTTAGTTAAACAAATGGTACCAGTGTTGGTAAAATTAATTTAACAGGTTCCAACAATTTTTAGTTCTGCAATTGAATTCAGTAATTAGTAGACTGCGGATCTTTATGCATTTAAAAAATTTAAAATAAGGCATCTTTATAAAAATTTTCAAAAAATGCTGGAGTATCAAATTCGACAGAATTTAGTATGATTTTTATTTATTACAGATCTAGAAATACTATTGCCAATGAAAATGGGATTTTATTTAGTCCCACTTTCTTAACCTTTGTCTACAAAAATTTTTTAAAAATGCTGGAATGTAGAATTCGATAGAATTTGGTACGATTTTTATTTATTCCAGATCTAGAAAGGCTACTACCACTGAAAATAAAATTTTGTTTAATTCCACTTTCTTAAAATTTGCCTAGAAAAATTGAAAATTGCATAAATATCCGCAGTCTAGTAATTAGAGTAAGGGGTGGGCACATTATTATATTTTTAGTGTAACACTCTGTATATGTAGTTATGTTTTGCAATATCCATAGCGAAATATTATGCTCCCATTTCCTGTATTGCCGAACCAATACGCCGAAAGCAATAAGTGCGCTATAAATGCAGAGTACCATAATACACCACGATGCGTATGGATTCTAAAAACCACTAAAACACGTGCGACCCACTTAAACATCTTTAAATAAACATATGTCTCAGCACATGTTGCTGCATATGTTTGCAAAAGGAGAACAACGCGTGAAAGCGGTCAATGTGGACAATTGTAGCCTAAAGCGGTCGCCAAGCAGACGCGATGTTAAATAAACAAACCTATAAACCGAGATCTGTCCACGTGCGAATTGGCTTCGTGATTACACTTTGCAAACAGAGGATAGAATTTTCTATTTGTTTAATTGGCAATCCCTAGAGGCATGTTCAAAACTGGAATATCCTAAGAAAATATTTTTAACAATGCTATCCACTGTTAACATAATCACTAAAAGATATTTAGCTGAAAAAGGAAAAGTTATATATATAAAATAATGAAATTCACACAAACTATCTAAACACACCCACAATATTTGGAGATAAGAAATAAAAGAGTGAGGTAAAAAATTTTTTGATTGGAACTACCTGCTTGTCTGCCAAAAATGTCTCTTTAAATACAAATAGTTTTTGTAAAAAAGAATCGCGGATATCACTTATTTTCGTACTTGTTAGTTAATGAGAATAAAATAATTTTTGTAGATGTTATTAATGAAAATGAAATGATTTCTGTACATGTGATTAATGAAAATGAAATAATAATTGTATACCATTACGGTGTGTACATTAATGAAAATAAAATAATTATTGTACATGTGATCAACGAAAATAAAATAATTTTCGTACATGTCATTAATGAAAATGAAATGTTTTTTGTACATGTGATCAATGAAAATGGAAATAATTACTGTATATGTACATTAATGAAAATGAAACAATTTTTGTGATTAATGAAAATACTAATTCCATCGAAAATATTCTAGACACTCCGAGATACTGGATTTGTTTGATTGGATAATTTTCGCGAGGAATAGTAATTAACATGTAAATGTCAGTGGCGCAGTTAACCGACTCGCTCCGTAGAATCCCGTTAACGCAACCCTTTGAGAAGGTTCGAGTAATATCGGGACCAACTCGGAAATAAAAATGTGCATTTCCGTCGATCCGACCAAGTTTTAATGAGAACCGTATTTAGACACCTGTCGGGGAATTCTATCTGGTATGTCACGTCGGAGGTGCACGCGGTCGTGGCAACACGAGCACAGAGAACTGGGAAGCACAGAATGGACGAATGCAGTGGGAGAAACGGGGGAAGAAGACGCGTCGCATTACATAATAGTTGGTAGTTGGCATAGTTCTCGAGCAAGAAGGCGGTCGCTTATTCACGCACGGAAGTCGCACCAGAGTCACCGGGCGACAAGGCTAAGGGCGTGTTCACATGCTGCTCTCCTAATACGCGTACATATATGCGGCGCTGAAATGAAATCCGGTCTGCGATGGAAATGCTGCCGGAATTTTCGGGAACATGAAATCCTTGCGGTCCCACCGATCCGAGCGTAATCAACAAATAAATTGCGTTCCTCTTATAGATCGCATGTTGAAAAGTGCACATTCCATTTTTAATAATTAATACCACACGATTTCATCCCAGATAGCACAGAGACATCTCAAAGATGTTCGAAAGATACATTGTATCTATGCGGTCCACGTCATGGGACCCTCAACCTTCTTCTGAGATCGTCATTCATTTTTCCAGAACGATTCTCACTCGCGTCCTAGATCTCAAAGAGATAGACGTGCCTCTCTACGTGATTTCAAATATATAGATCTAAATAAAATTCCATTTATAGTTTATATAGCCTTCACAGTTTATTTTTATACCCATATTCCAACAAAACACGCCTAAAATACGTCTGAAGACGTCTCTAAGACGTACCGTTTTGTAACAAAAGACATTCAGGGGACTTCTTTCAGACGTCCGAACGTCTTGCGACAGGCATCTTACATCCGTCTTTGAGATGTCTCTGTGCTATCTGGGATTACATGGTGAGCTAGTCATTCTCATGTTTCAATATCGCGGAAAGCAGCATCATCTACTTTATAGTATTACAATTAGGATGGATTAGTCAACTAACCTCATTAGTCAACTAGCCCCGGTCTCCCTAAACATGGCATCTTTAGTCTAACTTTTATCTAAAAGTTATCATTAACTTTTTCGATCAACAACTATAATATTGAAAATTTTTATTCCTTTTATTGTATTATTACAATACCTTATAAAATATGTATAAAAGCACCATTACTGTTTTTACTTCTGTATGTATTATGAGACTTCCCCTAGTCCACGTGCACTGGACAAAGACTTCGCAACTGCACCGACTCTAGTGACTCTAGGTCAAGAGACCTGTCAGTTCCCGAGAACCGCTAATAATTTCTTGAAAGGCACCCTTTGAAGTTACGGAGTACAGTACACGATACGTCAGTCCGCTATAGACAGCGAAATTTTGCCTCATTTCAAAAACTTGCCATATGGTCTTTCTACGGCGTTGGCCTTCAGTGGAGTGGGTAGGCTGGATAAATTCTGGGTAGAAGGTCGCAGGAAAAATATCGCGACTTTACTGTAACACAACACATGAAACAGTAAGAGAGAGAGAGAGAAAGAGAGAGAGAGATTATCTGATTTTGAAAGTACGGTTGTTCCTCATAGGAAGCGGTTTACAGCGTAATAAACCCGGCAGATTTAAAAATAGAAACCAGCAAGCGTCTCATTTCAGGTTCTACGGCGAGATATTTCCTGTCAATCTTCGTTCTCCCCGTTTTTCTCGCTATCGGTATTTCATCTAGCTCGGCGTTTCCGATCCCAGCCCGGCAGCTTTCCTACGCTCGCTGCTGTCTGCGTCTGGCTCGAACGTGCATTAAAAGGCCGTTTGCACGAGCAACGCTTTAAGCGTATACCGTCGGTAATACGTATGAGACACGTTACGCGCGAGTACACGCCGCAAACCGCGCAGGGACAAACGAACGGACGCTAGATGAAAGGAGCTCGTGCATTTAGACGCGTGGGATCCGTCTGAGACTACATCTTCGATAACCGGATATACATACACATACACGTGCAGCCGACTCCGCGCCTGAATTCACCGACATCGTGGCGTTTTCACCCCGGCTCTCTCACCTAGATTCGGATTTTTTAACCCCTTGCACTATAACATCGAGTCAGTTTCCAGCTCTGAAGATTTTGAACAGTATCTAATAAATAGGATTGTTATTGACCCCTTTGACTACTATTTATTTTGTAGTTATAGGGTTAAGTTTTTGAACAGTATCTAAAAAATAATAAATAGGTTTGCTATTGACCTCTTGCACTACTATTTATTTTGTGGTTATAGGAAATATAGGTTATAGAAATATAACTTATAGAATAGACGGATAAGGAGGTCAAAGTCCCCCCAAACCAAATAAAATTGACAAAAGAAAATACTTTATGTCAACTTTCAACCCCATATATCGACAGGAAGGTAATAATGTATAGTGACAAAGAAAATCACGTTTTTCAATAGTTTCTCTCATTTTCTTAAATTGAAAACTCTGAAAAAAATCAGGCATATTGCAGCTAATAGAATGCACATCTATGAATTTTTTCGGAATTTTTATCTTCGAAACCGAATTTTAAAAAATTAAAGAAACTTTGACATGTCGATTTCTTGTAGAAATCATGAAATACTAAGTCTATATTTTTACAGTTTTAGCACGTCGTTATGGTTATCGACATATAATTTTTTCAGATTTTTCAAAATGGGGACACACAGTTAAAAACTCTGAAGATTAGAGTTGGCACTCTTCAACACGTGGTTAGTAAAATTGTAAAAAAATTCTAAATTGTATAAATAAAATATCGTTTTTTTAATAATTTAAAATAACACTTCTTAATGGAAGGCCTTGTGTATTATAATATAAGCACTATAAATATGTATTATTTTTTTATCTTGCTATTCTCTAGGATACGTGTAACATTAATTCTTCGAAATTATAATTGAATTAATACTCTTGGTCATTTGCGACCACTCAGTTTCAGTATTCATAAGCTTCATACGTCATTAATAACTATTAATCAATCTCGCGAAGTGTATATTTTATTTTAGAGTATTCTGCAAATTGAATTATTAGTACCGCGTTATACGGACCGAGTTTCATTTCCCGGCGCTTGTCAGCAAAGCCATTCAATGCAGTTTCATTTCAAGGGAACCAATTAATTCTGTCGCTTGTACAGCTCTACGGAACGAAATCGAATGAACTAACCAAGGCCGATGTAATCAATTATTGACCGTAATGCGGAAAACAATTTACAAATACCTTTGACCTAACGAAACCAGCATCCGCACTTCGTAAAATAGCAGAATACAATAAAAGTGAAAGGAGTTCGTACAATAGACTGATATGGAATTGGTAACATTGCTCGCCGAATCAAAAAGATTCCACCAAGTCGAAACTATTTAACCGAATATTAAACCGAATATTAAACTATTAAACCGAAATTGAAAAGACAACATTTGATTTATGCAAAAACATTACATTAAAAACTAATTTTTACCTAATTTAAACACTATCCGTTTTAGATTAACCCCCCATTTTTTCTACAATTTTCTTTACAATTTATTTCAATTTACAATTCTCTTTACAATTTTTTACAATTTTAGTAACCACGTGTCGAAGAGTGACAATTCTAACCTTCACAAATAAAAAACAACGCGAAATTTAAAATGACACCTCTTAATGGAAGATCCTCTGCTAAAACAATATTTTCCACCATTCCAGAGATATTATTTTCCTGAAAGAATTTATTAAATTGGTGTATACGATCATCAATAAAAAAATAAGCAACAATCTACGAGCTGTATAATATTGATTTATTCTATTTTATTCTATCCGTTTCGCGACAATTTTTGGATACCCAGTTTAGAAATCGAATATCCGTAATAATTTATACACATTGTACAATATAAGTACACTTCGTGAGAAGTAATCGTTTTTCAAAATCATATAGAGCGTTGCTCAAACATTTTCCCAGATGTATCGGATGCTCGAAATAATTTATATTGCTTCACTTTAAATAAAAAAAAATTTTTAATATACCACGTTTTTAAGACTGACTAAAAAGTATAAAATAATTTTTCCTAGCCCCATACAGATAGTCCTGAAAATTTGTGATTGTGAATTTTTAATAGCTATGAAAATACTTTTAAAATTTAAAACGAAAAATGTGGGGCGCATACAATAGATAATTGATGCACGAATAGTTCACCTAAGTCGCTAACAATTTTATTGCACTGCAAATGATATGAACTGTTGTGTGAGTTTTCTCAACGGCGACTACTCTCTACACTCCTTACTATGTATTATCTTGCGCCCCACGTTTTTCGTTTTAAATCTTACAAGTATTTTCATAGCCATTAAAAATTCACAATCACAAATTTTCAGGACTATCTGTACGGGGTTAGGAATCTGTATGAGGCTAGGAAAAATTATTTTATACTTTTAGTCTTACTTTTACATTTTATATTTTATACTTAAAAACGTGGTACATTAAAAATTTTTTTTTTATTTAAATAATTATTTTCTGCTGTTTAGACGAACAGACAGACAAGAAAGCGAGTTGATAATGCATTGTCATCCAGTTCTGAGCTATGTTTAAAGTTTCAAGTCTCTAACTCATCTGGAAGTTAGTTTAAAATCGATTGTAAAATTCGTACTGAACAGACAAACAGACAGACAAGAAAGCGAGTTAATAAAAACGTGGTAATAAAAAAGTGTGCAAAAAAATGTCGTAAAATTTGCAGCAACGAATTGAAGAAATAAAAGCCACATCGAATCGAGGGTTTCGTGTTCGTGTAGCTGTTGCGAGCCGAAGAAAGGAAGTGTAATAGCATGGTTGCGATTCGTGTTCGCGAAAGAGAAAAAGAAACGGGAGAGAAAGTGGCTCGGATTTTACATGGGCACCGGCCCGAAGAAGTCGAAACGGGTACCGGTTAATAGCACGTAATCGATAATAATCGAATATATCGGAGCGAGGCTCGGAGCGGTCGGGCCCGCCAAAGTGGACGGTATAAATAATTTAATCTCGGCCGTGTGCACGCCAGAGGTTGCCGATCCCTCTGATTCAGTCAGCCAGATCGTCTCGAGAGGAAACGCGCAAACGTTGCACGATCCTGGCCGTATGTATCGTGGTTACAAGTTGTACACACGGGAGAATAAGCGGCACCAGAAATAGAATCTTTACATTACACCTCCCTACACCCTCCCAACTATCACTTTCCTTCGTTGTTCTCCGTGCCCACCCCTCTTCTACTCGCTTTCCTTATTTCGCTCCTTTCATCAAGAAAAGCTGTACATTCTCATATTTCTTTAAGGGGATATGCAATTCCTTAAAAAAATAGAACTTTGTTTGCTTCCTTTTTGAAGATTTGCATTTGTAGAATACTGTTGTGGAAGGATTTTTTGGAATTTAAAAAAGTAGCAGAGTTCTGAACCTATCAGGCAATTTCAAAGCTTGGAACTGTATCTTCATTTTTTATCAAATTTCCCCTGTCACGATAACATTGTATTTATTTAAAACAACGGCTGAACTTCAGGGACCCAGAAATACCAAAAATCCAAGTTTTAATGTTTGGAATTCACTGGTTCAAAAGTTATGGGTGTTTAAAGTTGAGCGATTTTAAGCGCCATTGGCTAGTAAGGGCGCCGCCAAGTTGGTTATACTCAGCGTCGCGCGTCATCTACTGAGCGGAGCCGCTAGGTGGCGCCACGAGCACATAGTTAAAAATTTGTGGGTCGCTAAGATGAAGTGTAGCCTAAACAGACAGGATATGAGAGTGCTCATGGCCGGGGACTTTTCTGCCTCCACTTTTGATCATACTCACTTTCACTAATATTATTGAAAAAGAACCTATCATATATCCATTTTTAGCAGCACAGAACATGACCTTCAACATGCTAAAGATGGATAATAGATTCGGTTCCATGTTAACAGTGGGTATGATCTATCTCTGTCCATACTCTGGTACATACTAACATGGCGCACAGTGTCAGGATCGAAGAATTTAGGGATATTTGACCAAAAAGAGGACTTTTCCAAATTGAAAACTAATCAATTTGTATTGCTTTGTAAGCGTCTATAGATCTCGAAAATGTACAACTTCCTTTAAATAACCGTACAAGAATCATTTCTTACTTCGTATCGAAAAAAAAAAATATTTTATTGACCACTACGGGTGATATTATATGCCAGTCTCCATTCCTAAATTATTAATTCATGGAAAGGAGATAATACAGCACGCATTACTTCCGATTGGCCAATTATCTGAAGCGGCTCAAGAAACAAGACATAAAGATTTTTTTAAAATTAGGACCAAAAATACTCGGAAAATTTCTAGAATCGCTACAAATGAAGATACATTTAACAAATTGTTATTAACATCGGACCCACATATTTCATCCACGAGAATAAGATTTTACAAGAAGAAAATCAAACAATTAAGTCCAGAGGCTGCAGAATTATTAAAAAAATAGAGGAAACAAAAGCCGCTTGTACCTACTTCTTCAACAACAAAATGGTAAGATTAATTAATATACTTCTTATTTTATCAATTAAATAAGACATTAAAATCACGTTTGCTCGCAATATATATTTGTGTCGTTAGATACCTTACTTAATAACTTATATACCTGTACATTTTATCAAAAATTCTAATAACATAATTACATTATATATAAGAAAACTATAAGATTTGAATTTCCAATTATTATACAATGGTTTTGATAAGGAAAGCAACTGATTTAACAACTACATAAAAATTTATAAAAATAACTAACTAACAAATTAAACAAAAAATATATTCTAACATGTATTATTCGAAAGAGATTATTTTATAATATTTTTTAGTTCAAACCTCATTTCAATATCTCAAACGGTTCAAAAGTTACACACAAATGTCCCTAAATTCTTCGATACGGACCACTGTGTGGCGGCGCCCTTGTCTATCAAAAATAGTAAAAATCTCTGAACTCTAAACACCCATAACTTTTGAACCACTGAACTCCAAACATTAAAACTCGGATTTTCGGAATTTCCTCGTCAAAATCTACAAGATCATATAAAACAAGTTAAAAATTTCTGGTCCCCACAGATGAAATTCAGCCTCCCGTTGAGGTAGTTAAAAAATTCTGCGTCACGGACGAATGTCTATCTAGAGATTCCAGAGTCTAGAGCAAACCTTGAAAAAGCACTCGACGATTTCATGTTCGGCAAACCGGTCGAGGTTGGTATCTTCCTTCGGCTGGTATGAATGGAGCTTTGGCGGTTTAATTGCGGGCCACTTGATTCCGTGGCGAGTGTGAATTGAAATTACATTCTCGCTGGACCACTGTTTTAATGAACAACTTCCAGTAGGCTGCGGGATCGGTCTGGCTGCATGGTAATTGAAACGAGAGCGCGTTTATGTGTATAGAAATACTCGGGGACAATGCGGGACGGGAGATTTCATACAAATTTATAGGATCGAGGAAAGTATCGAAGGAAGCAGGATGATTTATATGCAGCCTCCCTTTCGTGGAAACTGCTAAGCATGATCTTGGCGTTCGACGCGCGATTATACACGACCGATCCGCGATACTTGATATTCAGAAGTGAATCTACGAGTTTCTGCGCCACGGTAATTTGCATTTCACAGGCGCACCTCGAGATGATTTATAAGTGTCTCGCAATACTGAAAACGTCCGAGCTCGGCGTTTTATTGACTTTCTTAACGGAACGAACAAAAAGGTGAACGTGAAAAACGAGTCTTACACCCATTCAGTTCTAGTTTATTATTTCCTCACTGCAGACCGTGTCTCCGACAATAATAGTCCTCATGACTATGCTTGAATCAATATCAGATCGCTCCATAATTAATCTTAGTCTCGTTTCTCATTTTACACTATCGAGAAATGAATCCTATTTCACTGGGAGAATGTAATAGCCACTTTAGATGGTAATCACGATAAGCTACCTTACTAATTGAAATCAGTTGTCGCTTTCATTTAAAGTTAAAAATCATCTCGATAAACAAGTTCTTGGTCGATATCTCGTTTGAATCTCTTATATTGTCCAACATTTTCCTGTGTACCAATCAGATTACTGTATATCAATTGTTGTAATATAGTTTGTATATACTTTTGTGCACTGTTCTAAATATTTATATTTTGAGAATTAAATTGGGCCACGAAAGGCAATTAAATCTAAAAAAGGATTTCATTTCTCTCCGATTTCAATGACCTTGAAATATGTTGTCGAGGTCACAGTACTGAACAACATTTTCCTTTGAAGTTTTTAGCGATCGGCTTTAGTTCACGTGATATTTGCAAAAAACTTGTAAATCCGTGAGATCAATGACCTTCCTCTTGTTCGATTTCAATGACATTGAAATATGTTGTCAAGGTCACCACGCTGATCATCATTTCCTTTTAAAGTTCTTGGCGGTCGGCTTTAATTGCAGACAATTGGATTTACTTGAATAAATGTTTCTTAAAGATTGTTGCATCTGTTTTTATTGCTTTATATCTACCTAAATGCGCATTCAATGCGGAAGTCCAAAAATGAAAGTTTTATCATTTCTATAAGAATAAAAATAAACGTCCTTTCTCCGGCGTCAGTTTATTCTATATGAAAAATGAGGTTTGTGTACCTATCGATTTTATAGGCTATTCATGAATATTGCGATTTTATGAACGAAACGAAGTTTCCACTTTAAATATGTATGTGTCCCGAAACAAGATTTCAAGAGATACGCACGCAGTCCAAATAACTTTTCAATCGTTTAGCGATAAAAATATTGGATGTGCGCATTTCGTATTTCTAGAAACTTCAAAACCATTTTTCAAGGAAACCACGTACACTGGTAGTTGGGGAACCGGTACACTGGTAGTGGAGGAACCGGTACACTGGTAGTGGGGAAACCGGTACGCTGGTAGTGGGAGTCGTGAGACAACAGAGTTTACGGCAGGGAGTTCCAACTTATTCCCCTCCGAGAACTGCAAGGTCCCCACCATCGAACTTCTTACCACTACTACGTACAACCGTAGAGTTAGTGCAGGGCTCGGAATTATTTACTCGCGACGGTCGATTTTCGAAGGCCCC
>CM052249.1:4601434-4621615 GCA_028455795.1 Lasioglossum marginatum
TTTTCCTTTACGAAATTATTCTCCGAGGCTTCGTTAAGGAGTTATTAGTGGAAAAACACGGACTAATCATAGTGCGACCATCAGCGGCTCGCGCTGAGCGGCGCGTTGCTATTGGCTGAGAGGCGTGATCGGTCGCCGAGGCGGAGTCTGTTTACTGTAGCCGCGCTCTGATTGGTCCGTGTTTTTCGTTAATAACTCCTCAACGAAGCCACGGAGAGCATTTTCGCTAAGGAAAAAGTTACTTCAAATGACCTAGGGAATTATCCCTGTCAAGGTTTTTCGTCTTTTTTGGGACACTCTGTATAGGAACTGGGAACGTCGACTGTGTGAAAACTCGGGCTTGTTATCGTGAAAGCGAGGGCGAATTGCCATCATCGAACCGGCATGTACAATCTACTTACGCGCCCGCAGCTAAGTCTAATCTTTATGGGCGGGCTAATCAAGACGTTATGGTGACGTGTGTGAGGTGTCGCATGACGAAAGGGTACGCCACCACACTGTGAAAAAATACTTGCGAACAAACAGCAGATAAGACACCGTGGCGCTAGTCGAGATAGAACGCCGTAGGTTCACTTGCAAGGTGGGTACTTTTAACAATTTTTTCGTTGCTTTAGCTGTATGTACATTCAGTGTAAAAAATATTTCCACACCGTTTGAAAACGAATAATTTTTTTAAAATTATTGTGCCAGATGTTTTCTAACATTAACTTACTGGACAAAGAAGTAAATATTTTTTTAAAAAGAGAAGGTCACCATTTTTAACTTTTTTATCTGTGCTCGTAAAGAACATTGAAAACATGAGTCTTGTAAATTTAACTCCTTGTCGTATCTTATCGAGTCACGCTCGTCATGAAGATTTTAAACAAAGCCTAATAAATGTGAATGTTACGCCTTTGTATTTAAATGAAATAAAATTTGATTCGTTTGTAATCAATATTTAAGCATTAAAATAAATGTAGCCATACAAAAAACATAAATTTTCTTTTCTCTTCTACGACAAAGTTTCATCGAAATCGGTTAATGTTGTTATTTCTGCATTTCTGACCTTGCGTGACCTTGAATGTGATTATGCCGTAAACAAATACGAATATGAATTTTGACAGACGCCGCTTTCATATGACATAAAAAAATACATACCACTCCATTTAAAAAATTGAAGGTCACCTTCACTTCTAAAACATTTGAAGTAAAAAAATAATACAAAAAAGAAATTATAGTCAGTAGCTGACCTATGTGAATAATTCTCTTTATCCTATACCGGTGAATACCAATTATTTGAAAAAAACTCTTTTTTCCCGGAAAATATTATTTCCGCACCGTTGTTGTCCCACGATTGTTCGAGGAACAGCACGAAACCGTGGGAAAATTAGGATCGATGAATCGCCCTGCGAGATCGTGTAAAAAAATTCTTTTCACCGTGCAGAAACATCTGAACGGTTTCACGTGCGATTTCTTGCTCCCGTTATCGATCAGAGGTGTGCCGAACTGGAAATTCGAAAGGGGAACCGGGAGAGGGGCGGTTTAACTAATTTTTATTCCCCTTTCTACGGGCCAGGGTGCGCTGCGCGCTAGTTGCCATAGGCGTTCACTGCGTCTAGGCAAATTCAACTGCACGTCTGTCACACTTTGCGCAAGAACAACAGGGGCAATGAAACAATAACCGAAATGCTCACGGGAGTTATTGTTGTAACATCGAGAGTTTGCTTCACACGGTAATGGAATTTTATATAGAGCCAATAGTGGCTAATCAAATTCCGATTTTTCGTCCGGTTTTTCAACAAACTCCAAAAGCTTCTCTTCCCATTCCAAAAACAACAATCGTGCACAATTTTATTGTACAATACGATTCTACAACGGTACATTCAGTTTTTGCGCGGGATAGGTCATTGATTAACAACCATTCCGGCTTTTTTGACATTTTTTTGCCAGGCTTTTTGTAGGTTTATTGTAGATTTAATTAATACTTAACATTTTACATTTAGAACGACAATGGTTTTGAGAACTTTTAAAAATTATTATAGGTCCTATATTATTTCATCACTTTTTTTCTACTCTTTATTTTGTGCAGTTAATCCATTTGGCAAATGAAGGGCTTATACTGTAATAATGGGTAAACTTTACTTTACCGGACTCAAAATTTTTGCCTTTCTTCTATAAATTATTATGTATTTAGTATGTAATCCAGTAAATTTGAACCCGGGGAACCTGCAGATCGAAGTTTCGATCTTGTAGGATCAATGGTTCAGGAGTTAAAATTGCTTGAAGTTGAGAAATTTGCAGTGTTTTTGTCAGGTAAGGGCGCCTATGTCAAAAACACTGCAAATTGCTCAACTTTATGCGACCATAACTTCTGAACCATTGATCCTACAGGATCAAAACCTCGATCTGCAGGTTCCCCGGGTACAAATCTAATATAAGGATATTAAAAGACGCCTAAGCTACGTCTAAAAGACATTCAGGGGACTTTCGGAAGCCGTTCGGAAGCCGTTCGGAAGCCGTTCAGACGTCTCTCAGACGTCCGAATGTCTTGCGGCAGGCGTCTTACAGATGTCTTTGAGATGTTTCAATGCTATCTAGGGCGATATGCCTCCGTGCAGAACACAGGCCGTTGGAAAAATATCGCGACTTTACTGTAGTCCTATGCGTTTTGTAAATCTATGTTAGTTATACAAGTGCTGAAATTTCGTCGAAATTGATGGACGCAGAAAAAAACGACTTCTATCGGAAGATGTAAGAATCTGTGGATTTTAAGCAGAAACTGACCAAAAGTCACGAAAAACTATGATTTTCACCACATTTAACCAATTGTAGCTCTTGGGTATGTTAATCGGTTTCGATGAAATTTTCGGCATGTGTATAACTAGCATAGATCTACAAAACATATATTTCAAATTTTCATTTGGGCCCAAATAAAAGTTTTAAAAAATGCTTTTTTTATTTTTCCATGCAACCTTATAAATTGCAATTTTTGGAAAATCTTTTTTGCAGATCACTTAGTAAACCAATGCTTCTAAGTACAATGTACCTCTGGTACAATTATAAAAAAGTTATACTGTTTTGAAGTGCGTTCAAATACTTTCGTGGTTCACTGTAACTCACGAGCCCCTATACAAGATAAAACGTCGGGAACCGCAATTATTCTTCCACCGAGCCAACATTTACAAGCCGTAGGAGGCAATAATCGAAATTGCAGAGAGGACGCGGCAGCGATACAGATAGCGAAGTTATGGCGTATCGAGACCAGCACACCAGGTCGAAGCGAGCACGCCAGGCACCGTTCTTTCTCCGAAATGTCCGTACAAATTTAATTCTAATCTCGTGCAGGCTGTATCTCCAGCGTGAGAAACCAGTTTCCAAAGAGGTCCATGCAGCTGTGCATCGCAGAGTGGGTTATCTAATTTTCAGCCCCGCGTACCACGTGAATGGCCGTAAGGTAGGTATGTACAATGCTCCTCTCCCCAAGTGAATGAAAAGACACCTTGGCGCCGGAGCCGAATATATTGTTCGGAAGAACAGACTGCAAGGGGCCGCAAAAAAGCGGGTCGGCTCGAACCACCATGCCGGAGACCCACTGAAATTATTAATTACGCTTTCCGTGCACGGATATCCGGGTGCATGTGCAAGTCCACGCCTCGTGCACTTTCGAATGCGCGAACACGATATACATGCGCTATCACACAGACATCTGTTTCGCAGATCGTGTAGATACGTTTCCTGATCCGCATTTACCTACCCGTTTCCTTTGTGCTCAAGCCCCGCCCCTTCTTCTTTTCTATTCTTTTTTATATATATAACAGTCAGGGGACAGTATAACTTTTTTCAAATTGGTCCAAGGAACTTGAATTTTATATCTAAGGTGGAGTGGGGTAAGTGCGTAACCGGGGCAAGTGCATTAACTGGTTATTTTTATTATAACATGAACGAAATTTCTCTAGCTTGTATTTAAGTAGTATAAGTTAGTATGAACTATTCGACATCGATGTCGTTATGCTTGCTTAAAGTTGAGCATTTTTCAGTGTTTTTGACTAGTAAGGGCGACGCCATATTGGTTTGTAATGACGATCGCGCGCCGCTTACCGAGCAGAACCGCTAGATGAACCTACCACGAGGGGTCAAATGACTCATTTTAGATTTTTTATTTGACAATTATTAAGATTGTAAAGACGTTCTCATGGGAATTGATTGAATACATTTTTTGACTCCAGTATACAGGGTGAATCACGGATTGTGATCAGTAGAGATTACTCTGTTATTATTTGTCCGATCGAAAATGTTTTTATCATATATACATGGTTTCAAAAAACTCATATAATTATAGCAAATTTTCTGTAAAAAAAATTAAGAAAGCAATTTTGTGTAATCTGTTTCGCAATTTTCTTTACAATTTTTTTAATGTTATGATACGTTTCCGAATTCGCCTTGAAATTCTCTAACAAATAGGCGTAAAAAAATTATAGGTGTATTTGCAAAAAATTGAAGCTGATCTTGGAAAATAAAAAAAAAGAGTTGAAAAATTTGCTATACGTGATAAAAACATTTTCGATCAGACTGCTGATAACAGAGTAATCTCTACTGATCACGATTCGTGATTCACCCTGTATATTATAGTAACAATCGCACAAAATATAACTAAATTTAATCTTGTTGTTTTTATAATACAATACACATTAGTCACTTTTCATGATCGGTAGGTTTAGTGTTGAAAATTGAGAGCTTAAGGGTGAAAGACGCAGATTTTCGGCCTTGTCAGGGCATTTCGCCCTTATGTGATCATCTTTAAACGTTTGTATGCAAGTATGAACGTTTGTGTTACGAATAAATAATGGCTCGGGCCCAATTTTTGTAACAAACACTATTCATGCGGCGCTCAGTTGTTGATACATTAAAGTTGGCAAACAGTAGATCAACATTGCCAGATTTACATTTTTTAAAATAAATATCTTCGCTTTAAATAGATTATTTTCAGCAAAGCCGTTAACAAATTTATGATTGTTTCTTAGAAATTTTATTTTAATTCCACTCCGAATTAATTAATCTGTAAAATCACCGACTGCAATTTCAATAAAACCGAAATATTGCAGAAACATTTCCTTGAATTTAAGTTAATTGAATTTTAAACTGTCCTTTAAACGCAATGGATAAATCTCTTGACGAATTTAAATTTGTTTAAAAGAATCAGGGCAGATATTTAATTCTGTTATTTTATGTGTGTATTTTAAATCTGTTAAAAAGAGATAAAAATAATAAGACAGAGATTCAAATCGTTAAAATTTGTTGTAAGTTGACATTTAAAAGAATCAGTTAGCAGAAATTTAATTCTGTTATTTCATGTGTGTATTTTAAATCTGTTAAAAATAAATTAAAATAACAAAAGACACAAATTGAAATCGTTAAAATTTGTTGTAAGTTGACATTTAAAAGAATCAATTAGCGGGGCAGAAATTTAATTCTGTTATCTTATGTGCGTATTTTAAATCTGTTAAAAATGGATAATAATAACAAAAGACAGAGATTGAAATCGTTAAAATTTGTTGTAAGTTGACGTTTAAAAGAATCAGTTAGCAGGGCAGAAATATAATTCTGTTATTTTATGTGTATTTTAAATCTGTTAAAAATAGATAAAAATAACAAGACAGAAATCGTTAAAATTTGTTGTGAGTTGACATTATTATTATAATGTAGAGAAACATTCCCTTTATATCAGGAAACCGCTTTCGTCGCAGTTACGCAATCGCCGAGTTTATCGTGCACTACGTTGCAGAAAATTCATTGCATTAAGCAATTTATCAAACTTGTAAGATTATCTTGGCAGTAAATGCACCGTTACAAATTGTAATCGAGCTTGATACACGTCGGCGCCATAACTGGGCAGCATTTAAAATTTAAGTACGCGGACACGATTAAATTGTTCGTAAATTAAATATTACGAAACATCATGCGATTATTTAGAAATTACCTAAAATTACTTAAAACTATTTCACTGAAAAATGTTAAGTTTCTCAATACTAAAATCTTATAACAATAACATATGAAATTAATTGCTCATTTTACGTCCATTTATCGATATTCGAACGAAGGTTCCTATGAATAAACAATTACATAAACTGAACTACAAGTACATCGTAAAAATGTAAGCAGCAATAAATATTATAAAACATTGGGAAAACAATTCCTGTGCACATTATAAATGTCCTGAAAATATTAAAATCATTATTAATATTATAAAATACATTGTCGTTAACAGGTTCTCGTTTCCATCGCAACATAAAGCAGCAGTTCGTGGTATAAAAATTTCAATTAATTGTTCGCTTTAGTAGGTTAACCAGCTGCTCAATTTATTGTTTATTATAATAAATAATATAATATTATAATAATATAATAAATAATATAACAATTTCGTTTATTATAATAAACGAAAAACTGATATGGCAATAATACCACCTTTTAATCCTCTTGCATCGCGCAGATAGACTATTTTCACTCCAGATTGTTGCAATAGAGGTAGAAAATTTTTATTTCACGTAAAAATTCGCTGTCTAATAATAAGTAATAAAATTACCGCAACGTAGCGGTGGCGAAATTGTTATTTTTCGCGAATGATATTCAGGCTTCGTTGCAAGATAACTGTGCGTCGCGTGACCCGCATTTCGGCCCAACAGAACCCGAGCAATTTTGCGAAGTACGAAGGAGAATGTGCGAAACCGCGGGCCTGTTTTATCCGTCCCGACCCGCCGCGCCGTCAAGTGTACTGGTTCGGAGAAAATCTCGTATTTTAATTATCGGCGATACGAGACTCGTAAAACGAACGTTCAAAACACACTTAACAGCGAAATTATTTTGAATTTTAATGAACTCTGCTGGTTGTAATAATGAAAGGTTCCGGTGCTCTTTAATTAGCCGAGTCGGCTTTTCGACGATCAAACGAAATCGCTGGACGTAACCGACCGTGCGAATGGTAGTTACTCGCGGAATATGAACGAAGACATCGTATTTTTAACGTACGCCAAATTTTTATTTTATCGGCTCATAATGGGCCCGGTTTGTAGTTACAGGAACATTATACAGGATGTTCCACGTACAAACCTAACCAATTAGGAAGTAATTCTACACGCAAAAGTCAGACGAAACTAAAGAACTAAAGAAAGATTGTTTTTGGCTGCTCTTTACTTTACCGGACTCAAAATTTTTGCCTTTCTTCTATAAGTTATTATGTATTTGGTATGTAATCCAGTAGATATGTACCCGGGGACCCTGCAGATCGAAGTTTCGATCCTGTTGGATCAATGGTTCAGAAGTTATGGTCGCTTAAAGTTGAGCAATTTGCAGTGTTTTTGACAGGTAAGCGCGCTTCCATATTTTTTTGTAGTGAGTATGTCACTAGATGACGGCACTACAAACCAATATGGCGGCTCGGCGCCTTTACCTGTCAAAACACTGCAAATTGCTCAACTTTAAACAACCATAACTCCTGAGCCATGGATACAAATCTACTGGATTACATACCAAATGCATAATAATTTATAGAAGGAAGGCAAAAATTTTGAGTCCGGTAAGATAAAGAGCAGCCAAGAATTCTATTCACCCGGTGCACTGGAGGGTCAAAGTTCGAGTATCGGGAATTTGTGGAAACTCGGTAGTGTGCACCAATACTTTGTGGAGTCACTGTACCCGGTCAGGTTTCGATACTGTTTATAATGCAGTCGGTCCCATCTAGTCGTCTCAGACCTCTTTGATATTCTTGTTGCGCGGGCCGAACGAAGGAATGACGGAGTCCATCGCGAATGAACGCCGAGATGACCCAAATGCAACGAGACGAGAACGGCCGTGACGAGAGCAATATAATTTGATTCGTCGGTCGGCAAGTGTAACGATGAAATTATTGAAATTTTCGAGCAATTAAGGACAATTCGGACGAATCCGGCTGACGAATAATGTCGATTCGGAAGAATGTAGTGCGTACATGAACGCGGACCGTGATTGATGGAAAATAAATGAAGCCGCCCACGCTCGGACCACCGCCGAGTGTTGATGAAAATTATAATTTAATGCTGCCGTTCTCTTCAATTATCCCGTACATTTTTGTTTCGAGTTACAGTGACGTCATGTGCAAAATAAAATTCTGGAAACTCGACACTGTATACGCAGAGAAGTAGCATTTATTTATTCGTTATTTATTTCTATTATTTTTTTCCGTTATTTATTTTTACTTTAATGTGTCGATTATTCTTTACAATGTTGTTGTTATATAACCTGAGGCTAGCTTCATTGTTGTACTATTGCTATGGAACCATTGTACAGAGTGTCTCAAAATTCCTTCAACATCCGGAAATGGGAGGATCCTGAGATCATTTGAAGCGACATTTTTCTTTGTAAAAATGGCGTCCGCGACTTCGTTAAGGAGTTATTAACGAAAATCACGGACCAATCAGAGCGCGGCTGGAGCGAATGGAGTCCAACTCGGCGACAGGTCCCCTTTAGCGTAACGTCGCCGTTGGCCGAGCCAGAATCAATCCGCTGTAGCCGCGCTCTGATTGGTCTATGTTTTTCGTTAATAACTCCTAAACTTCGAAAATTAGAAGTGGAAGATAAAAATTAATTTTCATAACTATTATTCATAATTAGACTCCGGCTGTTTATGCAAAATAAAAAGTTTCTGCATCAATTGCAAGACACAGGAGCTAAATACAAACATTCTTTATTAAGAATTTTAACGTGGTGAAAATAATATATTAATACTCTTAAAGTCTTTTAATATGTTCACTGTTTTAGATTGCACTTGCTCATTTTTGTTATAAATGCATAAAATCCGGAGTCTATTCATAATTATTAACACGACTTCGTTCACAACGGCAAGCCATGTGTGTAATTTAATTTTGAACCGAGTTTGGCAATTTATCCGTATTTGAAAAAAAATATTGGGCATTCCACTTAAAACACTGAAGGTGTTCTTCATATCTCGATCAGAAAGCAAAGTAACAAAAAATGGATCACTGTATGTCCCTATGAAAATTGTGTAACACTTGTTAAATAATGCTAAATTAATGCGTAAGAATTCATTAGCTGTATAAATTAATGCACGGCCTTCACGATTAATCAATTCTAACTTCATTTGAAATTCAAATTTCCTACTAGCTTCACCAGTCATCTGTAAAATGGAGTAAATGTGTGGAAGATAATGGGGAATATTTCCCAGAGTTGAGTGTGTTTCGATTGTTTGTAAATGGGCAACAAATCTCTGCAGAAAGAGCCATGAATTAATTCGTAAATGTATTATATGTATTTGCAATTTGATTTATGATCTACTATACTACTACTTAACTGACTGATCCTAAAGGATAATTAAATTAGGACGTCGATTAACCGGATCTCGATTATAAATAAAAATATGCATTTAAATATAATTATATTATGAAGGGAAATAAATTTTCAAAAATAAAAAATTTATTTTGGAATATAATGTACATTTTAATTATTTCCTCGGGGATCTCTAAATTTTCTATAAAATTAATTTTTTTTCTGACGGGCAATATTGAATTATGAAAAAAATTAATTTATAGAAAATTTTAAATTATCCATCGAGCCTTAATTTTTCCGGGCTGTCTCCCGATCAAGCCGGTTAATCGAGATCCTACTGTATTTTACTTTAAAAATAATTGTATATATATATAACGGGTGAACTGGAAAATATGTTTTTCATTAATATCTCAAAAACTGATAAGAAACCGCCATTGATTCTCGCGCTTCCTCAAAATCTCAGCTGATAACAAGAAAATTATTCTTTTGCATAAATATCCGCGGTCTAGTCACTACTGGTTTCGAATTTCGAGCGCGATCGCGCCATAGGAGCGTGGCAGAAATTAATCACTTGTCTCTACTAATTGACTTTGTGAAACCGAAGCTTCGATATTAAATTACCTGATCACCGTAAGCACATATTGGACTTGGTCCCATCAGCTGGTAAATATATGTGCACGATCGCCCGCAAAGGTGAACGCCAACATAATTTCGTGTAAGGTCGCCGCGGAAGCAAAGGTAGCTTGCGCGAGGCTCGAACAACAGGTGCGCAACCAGTGTCGGTTAGTATCGATACGAGTGTTCGGCGGGACACACGTTTGCCAAGGAAACTGGGTTAGAAAAATGTTCGACTGTCGAGGGTCCCGGTGTTCCGCGGGACGACCACGGATCGCTCGGATCTCGAGCAATGAACTTGAAAGTGCAGCGACTCGAGCCAGCGCCTGCCTCCGAGCGGTGCAACTTTTGGAATTCTAATTGAGCGAAGCGGCAACCGACTCGGGCGCGACAATCGTATTGTTACATCTTCTCCATATTATTAAATATGTTGATATCTAATCAATTACTAAACATTTAAGCAATGCATGAGGTATTATATCAATTTTATATTCATCAAATGAAAAAAATCATAGAATGGAATTACTCTAGATTGGAAGAAGGCTGCTCTTTTCCTTGCGTAACCACAAATTTTTGCCTTTGTTATCCAGTAGATTTGGACGAGAAGATGTGAGAGATCCAAGTTTCGATCCTGGAGGATCAATGGTTCAAAAGTTATAAGTGTTTAAAGTTGAGCGATTTCCAGTGTTTTTGACAGGTTAGCGCCGAAGGGTTAAAGCACATACGTTTTATAATTTAATTAAGTATATTTTTTGGATCGTATGAAATATTGGAGTTTACTATTTCCACAATTAAACTGCTTAATATATTTATTTTCCGTCAGTAATTACTAGACAGCGGATCCTTATTACAAAATAAAAATTTTCTACCTGAATTGCAACAAACTGGAGTGAGTTTTTAATGCGTTCAATAAGTTGGAAGTAATGTAATAGTATTTTTAAATTCTTACAATGTTATTTAAATTACAGCTTCTCATTTTTGTCATAAAAGCATAAAATCCAGTCTATTAATTATAATCCAGTATTAATTTCCACGGGAAATATGTTCCAGTATAGATTTTCCGGGACAATCGAAACCTAAAACAAATGGCTGACATCACAGAGACTGGGATTTTTATAAAGCTGTGAATCCATCAACATCAGTTTTGGACAGTCACGTTGTGAAATGAAAATTCTTCGGCGAGAGTTATAGGTAAACAGAGTGAATGCTTTGAACAATAATTGCGAGCTGCCGATGCCGTTCCACGCAAGACCAATCAGAAACAATGGCCATTAAAAAATCCATTGTGAGCTCGAATCAGCGTGATGGCACCATAATTGAAATAATTGGAACGACTAGATGCCCGTTCCCATCGACAGGCATCTGAACGTCCGTGTCCTGCCTTGGTAAAACAGACCATCAGTTTTCGTTTTTTCGAATATATCACGCCTCGCACGAAGCTTCAACGTCCGTGTCGAGTTACGAGCGCCACGGTCTCGCCGTGAGACTGCCGTCAACCCACACGTTTCCTCCACTGATTTATTGCCAATAAATAAAGACAAATTTGTACTTTGTGGTAGCCAAGGTCTTGATAATGATTGAAGTCGTGGGAGGAAAACCGCGGCCCATTTCAATTTTATTAATCCTCGACGGGAGAGCATGATGCAAACATCGAAAATGAACGAATTGTTGGGAATTTATTCCAACTAATGCGGTGGACCCATCTTGAAATTTTAGACTTTAAAAATTTCAAAGTCTCGATCTAAGAAAATTCTCGGTTCCGTACTTTTTCTTAGATCATGTGGTTCTAATATTTCATGATTGAAATATACCCCGAACATTTCTACAATGAAAAATGAATTGTTTAAACAATGTTGGCTGAAGAGCAATTTCATACTGAACGGACAACATCGACGCATGTGTGTGCAAACAATCGAATCAATCGGTTGAATGGTTTCTGGTTTATGTATCTACGTTGCACGGCAATTTGTAAACTGTGTTTTTTGGAAAGGAAATGCTTTTAGGAGAATATTTTTGAAGAGTCATGCTATCGATTTTCCTCCCTACTCGTTACATCAAGCTCTTCCTTTAACCTTTCGCGAAAATAACGAAAAGTACACGGAATTCGAATTGAATTTTGCAGCAAAATTTATAAAAAAAAAAGGAAAACGCAATAATAAAATTAAAACTATAGTACGTCCTAAAAGTTATATCTCATTAAGAAATTTTTCTTAGTTTTTGCACATATTGTTCATTTATAATTTTTATATATAATTCATTTAATTTGTAATAATTCGATTCTAAAGATGTATAGGAGAAAGGCAAAACTTTCTGGTTACGCAAGGAAAAGTTTACCCGTGCATTCACTAATAACATTTAACAAACACGCGACAGAAAGATTAGGGTGTTAAAAAAAATAAAAATAAATGACATGTTTGAAAATCGATGTTTCATTTCCCATAACTTTGTATTTTTAATTAACAACGAATTCCTTTTTGCTTACGGATAAACTTTACTTTACCGGATTCAAAATATGTGCCTTTCTCCTATAAATTATTATGTATTTGACATGCAATCCAGTAGATTTGTACCCGGGGATCAGACCCGCAGATCGAAGTCTCGATCCTGTAGGGTCAATGGTTCAGGAGTTATGGTTGCTTAAAGTTGAGCAATTTGCAGTGTTTTTGACAGGTAAGGGCGCCGCCATATTATCAGCATTAACGCGTGCCGGTTCTTGCTCGATAAGTGGCGCGCGATCGTCACTACAAACCAATGTGGTGGCGCGCCTACCAGTCAAAAACACTTCAAATTGCTCAACTTTAAGCGACCATAACTTCTGAACCATTGATCCTACAGGATCGAAACTTCGATCTGCAGGCTCCCCGGGTACAAATCTATTGGATTACATACCAAATACATAATAATTGATAGGAGAAAGGTACAAATTTTGAGTCCGGTGAAGTAAAGGGCAGCCTTGCTTACTACTGGAGCAAAACCACAGCACAAGTATAAATAAAAACGTGTTAAAAATATCGTGTAAAAAGAGACCCAGGTGTACTCGTACAACAGATGAGATTATGGGTAAAATGCGGTCGGTCGAAATAAAGAGTGAAATGCAAACGGGTGAAAATTACGGAAGGTTTTCTTTTTTTTTGCGGGACTGTATTTGAGGAGCTTGGGATTAAACGCAATTACAGATTTACGGAATTCCAAACGCAACGAGAGAGAATGCAATATATTACGTGTAAATTCGTCGATTAAAGCGATGCACTATTAAATGCCTTTACTCCATTTATGGTTCGGCGGACGAACCTCCACGGATACTTTCGAAATAAATTCGCCGCGGGAATTTGCAACGCGGAATTTAAACGAATAATCCCGGGTCTATCGTGTATTCATCATTTCGTTCAAATTCAAATTTTATTCGACCGTCCGTGGTTCCGCTCAAATAAATGTTCATTGAGAGCACCGGAAACGATTTACATAATGTTATTCTGAAATGCGAAAATCGCGCGGCATCGGTAATCACTGGAATACTAAAATTGTTTGAATTTCGTGTTATTTGACTAAACATGGCCGCCGCCGCGCGCCGCTTACGGTAAACATAATTAAATGTATCGATGATACAACCCGAAAATTATTTCAACAGCTTCGAACTGAAACGTTTCCAATTCACTTTCACGCTGACGATCATAATGAAAAATGCGAAACAATTGTAAACATTCGTTCTAAGAAAAACCCTCGAGTCCGTGGTTTATTAGATCGTACAGTTCTACTATTTTTTGTGACCTCGTCGAACTTAGAAAAGGACCACTAAATACAATTCAAATTATACCGTGTTTAGTGTCATTTTAATAAGAAAAACGCCACAAATAAGTTGGCGAAAATCCCATGAAAAAATAATGAAAAATAAGGAAGTTTTGTAATTGGATTAGTAGTGTTTCACACCGACACACCCGACCCCGTGTTTACACTCTACACAGCTCGGCGATGGAGGTAGCTCGAGCCTCTTGGCCCCTCGCGGGTTACGCCCCGCAGTGGAGGGGGTAGTCGACTTTCTTAGATCGAATATTGTAATAATTTTTAATTTTCTTAATTTTAATTCACTGTAATAATTATCGCCGTATCGATTATACAGAGGTGACTATTGATTAAGGCAATTAAACACTGCAAGCAGAACGTTTTCGATTGCCTTTTCCCGTTTTAAAAATTCAATTCAACTCCTATATAGACAATCGAGTATATTTAATTTCTTTAAATATTCTCTAAATGTTCTTTCATTCTTTGGATACTGTTATATCGAATTTTACACTACCTCAAGTCCAAAATAAAAATTTATAGAAGAGTATTGAAGTTTTATAATTTTAAAAAGTTATACAGTTTCTGATCGCCCATATAAGGGTTAATTAATTATGTTCGCCTTCTTTTACATGACGCATTTCTTTATTTTAATCTTGCAACGATAGCCTGAAGTTTTTCACGACTCCAGCAAAATTTTCATAATTTCAGTATTTTCGCTCGAATGTTTGTACTATTGAATACATACCTACTGTATGGACGAAGGATTTTTATAATGAAACCCGCTTCTTAAATTCACATGAAACTCCAAAATTGAAAAATCGTATTATTCGTCTTAATTAAACGGCTGTTCTTCCGCCGAAAAACAACGTTATGCAAATCCCTTCGTTCATCTACTACGTTAAACCATATATTAACGGAATCATGAATTTTTTATTTCAGATGGTCCAACTCCGAGAAATCGTGCTCACCACGCCTTTAGGAAAACAATTTCTGAAAAGTTACTCGGGAATTTCTCAATAATTTGCATCAAGTTAATTTAAATTATAAAACATATTGCATTATGCATTATATACATGCTTTAACCCTCAAGTAGACCTGCAAAATGAACTCTAAAAATGATTTAATGAATTTACAAATTAAATGGTAAGTGTCGTGGTGACATAGTAAAATTTCACCTACGTCCATAAATAGTTATATGTATGTACCAAGAATGTTATAAGTCCTTAAAAGGATTCCTGAGATTATTTGAAACAACTTTTTCCTTTGCGAAAATGTTTTCCGAGATTTCGTAAAACATGGATCAATCAGAACACGGCTCGTTAATTTACAGCACTGTAAAAATGAAGCGAAAACACGGTGAACGGAAATGAACAACTAACGGGGTTCGTTAGCGCGGTGCTAACAAAAATTAGTAATTAATATCTCATCACAAAACGCACTTCGTGCCGAAAACAAAAAATGCCGCGCAACACAATGGCCGTTCGTAATTAACCAACAATGTTCAAAGGAGAACGCGTTAACTGATATGGCGTTCGCCAAGGATGCGCGAGGATCACGGCCGCATTGTTCGTATGGGAATTTCGCGTGAATTCGCGATTTGTCACTAATCCCACGGTCATTGCACGCGACAACTCTTACATTACACAATGTACGCACAGCTGAAACGTTTTCGTCGAGAGCCTGCGATTTCGTTGCGACAGAAACGAGACACCTGTTTTCGCTGTGTGTCTCCCACCAAATACCACTTTTCAGGAAATTTAATGTTCGGCCGATACCGTCCACACTCTCTCAGTTAAAATAGCTTCCGTATTTCCCCAGCAATCGAAGCGTTTAACCTCGAAAATGCAATTTCCCTTTGTTTTATTTATTGCTGCTTTGGTCAGTCTGCAGAATCGCGCCGATTTTTGCAGAATTGTGCGTCATTCGATTCCAAATAGTAAACTACATTCGGCAGTGATATTCACCCTTTGCAGAAATTAAAAGATAATAAAAAAAATAAAAACCTGATTCAGGTAGATACAGTGGCCGGAATTCGGACACTCTAAAAAACACGATAACTTTTTTAATATTGTATTATACAATTTGAACTTTTTTTGGAAGCTAGAGCAATTAGTTTATTACAGGATGCGAAAAGAAATTTTTTCAAAAATTGCAATAGATCGGAATTGTAGAGAAAATATTAAAAGTTGCATTTTACAATTTTTTTATGTGGGCCTATATTGAAAATTTAAAAAGTACGTTTTGTAGATGTGTGTGAATTAAACATATTCTACAAATTTCGTCAAAATCGGTCGACGTTGCAATGAGCTACAAAAGATGGTAAAAATTGCAGATTTTCACGATTTTCGGCCTCTAACTGCAATAAATCTAAGGATTCTTACATCTTTCAATGCCTGTCGTTTTTTCCCGCACCAACCGATTTCGATGAAACTTTCACAGCGCATATAATTGACACAGATCAACAAAACGTATTTTTTAAATTTTCAATATAGGCCCACATAACAAAGTTGTAAAATGCAAATTTTGGCTGCTCTTTACCTTGACGGACTCAAAATTTCTGCCTTTCTCCAATAAATTATGATGTATTTGGTATGTAATTCAGTAGATTTGTATCCAGCGCGGCTTCAGTCGAAGTTTCAATCCCCTAGGATCAATGGTTCAGGATTTATGGTTGCTTAAAGTTGAGCTTTTTCGGTATTTTTGACAGGTAAGGGCGCCGCCATATTGGTTTGTAGTGGCGATCGCGCGCCGCTTACCGAACAGAACCGCTAGAACCGTTTTCTACAATTCCGACCTATTGCAATTTTTGAAAAAATTTCTTTTCACTGTAGTTTCCAAAAAAAGTTCAAATCGTATAGTACAATATTAAAAAAGTTATCGTGTTTTTTAGAGTGACCGGATATTAATTCTGGCCACTGTAGATACTTCGCCCATTAAGACCGAACGTTGCATTAACGAAATTCTTTTCAGTTAAAGTTATTAGTCAGTCAAATTAGATTAATTATTTTTAAAAATTTACTTTCTTCATTACTATTTTTTCTTGGAGCTGAATCTCGTCTCTGTCCATACTGACAAAATTATGAGTAATTTTCTTTATGTTTACCTATTTTGCCCCACCAAAAAGTATGGGTTCAAAATTTTTTTGGGTAGCATTTCTATTTGTACACAGTTAAAAATAATAAATGATTGTTCGTAGATTCGATTTAATGAGTTAAACAGATTCTTTATGCAAACTACCATATTCATAGGCTATATTGAAAAATCTGAACCTTCTCTTTTATTTATTTATGTAAAAAATAAGTATCACCGCTGAATTAGCTCATTACTTGGAGCCGAGTACAATTTTGTCCAAATTAGAGTGGCAAATTCTACTTTAACCATTGTTTTAAAAACATTTTTCTTGTTACAAGATTGTGCACCTGAAATGCCGTTTTATTGAAACTTTGATTTTCTAAAGTATATATTATACATATTATACAATATTATACAAACAATCGTACGAATTGCTGTAATAAACAGTCAGCTCCACGCTCGGGTAATTTTTATACTAAAGACACCTATGTCTCTATTATTACTCCAATAAATAAGTTGTATATTACAGAGATCTAAAAAAAAGTGTATTTTGACAGAAATAATATTCGATAATTTTTAAAACTTCAATACAATAAAAACTTTTAATTATGATATTGACTATATAAACGCCAATTAAGAACAAAAAATAAACGATTGAAAAAGAAATTCAATTTAAAATTGATTAATAACAAATTCGAATAAGTAATTCTTTTATATTCTTTACATATGCACACCGAGATTTATAAATAATAATTATAAAATTCAACTGTTTGAATGTTTTAGTTCTAATATACAATTGGAAAAATTTTTCATACACTTTTTTTCGTGATATTTTGCATTATCTAATAGATCCTATCAATAAATTAAAGTTTGTAAACAACCGGACAAAACGGACCAAATAAATTGTGAAATATTACCCAATATTCTTTCGGTACAACGGGATATGAGTTTATGACGTGAAGTCATCTACGAATAAATCGCGTTACATCGTACCTCCATATAATGCTCTCTGTTGCGAAACCTCTGTACTTATTACTCGAAGCCAATTTATCTCTGTACCAACATCGAAAAATTTTAACGAAATGGTATGTATGGATGAAAAAATTTCGTGAACCGTACTAAGCAATTTATTTCGGTAATTATTTAGAAAGAAATAATAGGAAATAGTAATAAGAATGATATAATACATAATAGTATAACAAGAATAATAAAAAATAGAAATAATTATTTAGAAATACTCCTCTCCGATTTTGATAAAGTATGTTATAGATTTTGACATTTTGAGCAACTTTTTCCTTTTCACATTTGAGGGGGTCTCTTGTCTCGCTGCAAATACCGGTTCTCGTTCAATCACCGAGGTTAAACAGCGGTTGGGCGCGGTTAGTACTAGGATGGGTGACCGCCTGGGTACGCCGCGTGTTGTTGGCATAAAAGGTGGCTCGGAACCTACTGTAAAAACAGTAGGCCCCGCTGAAATTAGACGTTAGTGAGAGTGGAAGAGGGGGGAGGGGGGTGTGGTAAATGGATTTGAAACTCTGAGGGGACCGAATATCATTACTACTATATGAGGGGGTCTCTTTTAGTTTTCGAGAGATATTCGCAAAAAACTATTACTAGTACTGAATTGAATTTTCTGTATTCGTGCACGCTCCGTGGCAACGTAAAAACGGGCTTTCAATTTTGAGAGACTACTTCTGGATTTTCGTATGCGTGGTCGGGATAGCTACAATGCAAAAACTATATGTATGGTTACTGTTTTCTTTCTGAAGTCCACAACGTGTTTACAAAAACAGTAATAGGCTTACGTTGCCACGGAGCGTGCACGAATACAGAAAATTCAATTCAGTACTACAAATAATTTAATTTTTTACAAATATCTCGAAAAGAGACGCCCTCATATGTGAAAAGGAAAAGTTGTTCAAAATGTGTAGCGGCATAACATATTTAACACTAAACCTACCATCACCGGTCAAAATGACCGGTTCCAGATTTTTTATTTTACGATTATTATATAATAAAAATAATTTCATAAAAAATGATTGCATAGATATCTTTAGTGGGGCACATATCACAATCTTGTCATTTTTATAAGGGAACATGTATATACCAGTTACTTTTAGGGCTCGGTAGGTTATGTTAAATTTCATCAAAATCGGAGAGGAGTACCTCTTTCTAAATAATTATTTTTATTTCTAGTGTAGAAAAATTTTAAAAAATCTACCAATATTAAACGTTAAACTTAATCCGTACGTAACGTATCCATAGGTATAGAAATTAGGCGCCAAAACGTGAAGGAATTCAAACAGCAAAAGACAATGTTTACAAGCCCAAGTCGTTAAAAAATACGTTCTCAATCGACTGGTCGCAGCAAAGCCTATCGATTAGCGTTAATCGCGGAAACCGCATAAAATCTCAATTATCCGAGCACAATATCATCGGATCAATCCAGGTTGAACGGACGACGCCGACATTTCAGGTGTACCAACTCAGTAATTACTAGACAGCGGATTTTATACATTCATTACAAAAATGGGTAGGTGTAATTTAAAATATCAAATAGATTAGACGGATTTAAAAATACTGTTATATTATTTTAATTGTACATATCACGAGAGAAAATAAATTTCTGTCACTCCAGTTTGTTGCAATTCAGATGGACAATTTTTATATTGCATAAAGCTCCGCTGTCTAGTAATTACAGGCGCTCCAAATAAAACGTGTAAACAACACATGGGACTCACTTAGATCTGTTGCCTGGCAAGTTTATAACTCCGCGGTTCGTGGTAATCCAATGGCACAAGAACACAAACAAGTTTCACCAAAACACAAATTTTCACCAAGCACAGCTTGAGGTAAAGGTTGTGCGCGGCCGATTAGGTAAACTCGGCTGAAAGCAAGGCTGGAGGAAGAAGGAGGTATCCACGAATTTGAAAAACGCGGGAAATTAAATTGAAGTGACGACGAGGCTCGATCGACAACGGGCACTGTCGTGTCGTGTGAGCACCGCGGCGAGACGCGATGACGCGTCTTCCGTAACGCTCCTCGAGAATCACATTAATCTTTATTTTGAACGGGCAATCACTCGCGCCACAGAAACGACCGAAACATCAGACACCAAACCGAACGGAACGAAACGCACGAACCACGCCAAACGAGCGTCCGCGGCAGACTGACAAGTGACAGCCGTAAGCCGGCGCAGCTCCACGCGCCATGCTACCCCTACCCACGCGCGTGCACAGTTCACGGGTATCCGTTCTACCTGGTCCGTCGTACCCGTACACGTACCCATACCCGTTTCCCCGTATCCGTACGCGGTCCCTACGTTCGCAATCGTCCAGGTTGTTCAAATACACCGCCGCACAGTGGTCGGAACGCATTTCTCAATATTTTTGAATAATTCTTTTTTTATATCACTTCTTA
>CM052249.1:4621715-4972666 GCA_028455795.1 Lasioglossum marginatum
TTCATTTTAGAATTACTGAAATTATAATGGAGCTTTCATGAGAAATTATTTAATCTTTATTGAAGCATATATGTATTGCAATAACAACTGAGCCAAATCTATATAAATTCAATCTTATCATTTCTAAATTTTTAACTTCACCTACTGGTGAAATGACCGGTACTAGATTTTTTATTTTAGAATTACTGGTATTATAAAGGAGCTGCCATAAGAAATTATTTAATCTTTATTAGAGCATATATAATAATAACAACCGCGCAAAGTCTAAATAAATTGAATCTTGTCATTTTTACTAAACTTAATGGTCAAGTGATCGGTTCTGGATTTTTTATTTTAGAATTACTAAAATTATAAGGGAACTTTCATAAGAAATGATTTAATCTGTATTAGAGCATAATATATTGTAATAACAACCGGGCAAAGTCTAAATATATTGAATCTTGTCATTTTTAACTAAATCTGCCGCACAGGTGACCTATTCTAGATTTTTATTTTATTAATATTTATTAATGTACAGGGTGTCCCAAAATTCCCTCAACACAACACACTTGTGCAACTTGTGCACTTGTTTCAAAAATTTTTATTTCCAAAAATATTTCTTTACCCGTTCTCATCGGAACTTATAATACGCAAACTTTTTTAAAAACTTTTTCCACATGTAATAGATTCCAATATAGCTTATTAAAAAGTTTTACAAGTCTTTCGTGCCGTGGTCAGAAGCCAATTTGTGTACTTCCAATTTTCTCTGAGAATGGCGTAGTACTTAAACAAATTCCATTTTGTTAAAACTTTTAGTTGGTTTAAGTCGATATTTCCGAATGTTGGCCACTAAATAACTAGATCTAATTATTGGGGGTTATTTTTCAACGCTTTTGTTTTTCGTCAGCGTAAATTATTGTTTCCACATATTTATTAAGACAGCATTTCTAGAAGTACATAACATAAACTACGAAATTACAACAATTTTGACAGTAAAAAGCAACCTAAATAATATTAGATAAATTGCCATTTTATATTTTTTCATGTAACTCCTACCAATTGCAATTTTTTCAAAATGATTTTGCACATCCTTTAATAAACCAATGCTTCTAATTTCTAAAAAAAATTTGGTCCAATTTTAAGGGTGTAAAGAAATGTTTCGATCGAGAAATCTTGGGATCGATGAAGATCTATAAAGAGAAGTCAAATTTTTTTATTTCATTACATTCATTGCAACATAAAAATTTGACCGTGAAATTCAAGGCCAAAGACGATTTTGTGGGAATTTTTTTTTGCAGATCTTCATCGACCCGAAGTTGTAGAATACGTCTATGGCAGCCAATGCCAAACATTTCTTCACACCCTGTACATTAGCTTCGCGTGCAAATGGTTAAATATCAAACATACTGTTTGATAGTACTTCAACAACTTGTTCAATGACGTTGTATACACGGGATAAGGGACAACAGTGGTAACAAGAATACATGTGATAGTAATAAGCATGTAAATGTGTTTACCTTGCGAAGGTGACGGAGAACAAGTACGTATGTATAGCGAAAGAAATTCAAATGCATGCGTATAATAGATCTCAGATAATAATCAGCGGGTACATTTGGTTTAAGTTTATGCGAATAGCTCGCAACGCGTATGTTACATAGATAAAGAATGATTAAGCAGTGTTATAGTCTTCAATTATAAACAGTTTATACAAGAATGCACAGAGGTATGTTTTTTTTTTATGGGAACCTCAGATTTCCTTTCTCCGCTGAACTTTGTTTTCCTTTTCTTTTTGTAATACGCGTTACATCTCGTTGAACATTTCTGTTGGCGCTGCAGTTATATTTGCAATTCGAATTAACCAGTTACCGCTTCTTTTTATAATTGTAAAACATTAATTCAGTTTGTATTTTGTATCGTACTTTATTTAAGAGCTGGATAATGTTTAACGTGATTAATTATTAACGATTGCAATTGAAATATTTAATTATTCATTTTAATTAGCACACACAGACAAGTTTTCAATTTAATTTATGCTGAACCCAGAGTCGCCAGATGAGAGGAACTGATTCGAATTGAGGGGAAAAAGTTACCCTCTCTCTGGCAGTATCTTAGTCACGTGACATTGGGAAAAGATAGAGTGGGGTTTTTCAAAAACTCAAAGTTGTGGAGAAAAATAAGTCTATTGGTTATAGAAAAGCATATAGATAGGAAAAATGTCTATTGTTTATAGAAAGGCAAGTTAGATTTTTTTGGATACATATTGACTCCAACATAATCGATGAAATTGAGATGTGCTGCTATCTCTACGGCGAGAGTTGGAACTATTATCCTGCAAAGAGATGAGTTCCTACTTTAACAAGGGAGATAGTTAGCCATTGGTCGGTATGGAAGTTGCCTGTTCGAGCAACAGACGTTAGAACAGAACAGATTTCGTTTTCCCTCGAAAGATGGCAATAGTTGGCCGAACAACTCCGCGAGTGCATCGTTCCTTCGTGAATATCAAGTCTGATAAGACTCCGAGTAACTCCGACTATCGATTAAGGGGCAAACTTCGCTTAATTGTCGGGGCGCTAATTAAAATCAAGAACAAGAAGTTCGAACTAAATTACGTATGCGTCTTCAAGTTTCTGAGAATTTCCTATGCACATTCTCTAGTAGACAGAATGATCATTAGTTTAAGGACACGGAAGTTCAGCATCCGTACGCAATCATCGTCAACGACGAAAACAATGCCAACGGAACGTTTACTGAATTCGACATTCAATTTCAGTTTAACATTCTGAAATTGCCGTGTCACGTTAATGTAAATTGCCATAATACTTCTTGTCTACAAGGGAATCATCAATACATACTGTTAGGCGACACTAATCATAATTCATAATTATGTGGCGACACTAATTGTATAAATTATTTGGTAGACTTTTGTAATGTTGTTTAATAAAGGTTTTTCTAAAAAGCCCAATGAATTCCACTTACAATTAGTATTGTCAGAGAAGGTACGAGAGTATTCACTCCTACAGAGTCTTTTCTGCCATCATTTTTGCCAGTACAGACAGAGATAAATCATATCGACTTTTAGCATGGAACAGAACCTATATTCACTTTCAGCATGGAGAGAACCTATGCTAAATACATGTTCCATGCTCTGATACATATCAACATGGCGGCGCCCGAACCGGTCGGAAACGCTTAAAATCGCTCAACTTTAAACACATAACTTTTGAGCCAGTGAATGCCTAGCATTAAAACCTGGGTTTTTGGCATTTTTTCTTCAAAATCTACAGGACTATATAACAAAAAGTTAGAAATTACCGAGTCCCTAAGGTGAAGTTGTTTCAAACGCCCCGGGCGTGAGCACTCTCTGCTATTGTAAATATAAATAATTATTTAGCTTTAAAAGCATTCTTTTTTAACCAAACTGTAAAGACAACATAGTGTCTAATATGTTGTTTATTGAACGCCATCGCGTTCGATTAGATTAGGTTAGGTTCACTAGTCATAGGTTATTTTTCATTTTGTGAATTAATTAATTTGTGGAGTCATACATTGAAGTTGCGACTGACAATTTGCACACTTAATAAATAATGTTCTACATATAGGTAATTGTAAAAATAAAATCATCAGTACGTCTGACATCAAAATAGCTTTGCCCGTTTTAAACTTCTTTCCCCGTCGTTGAAATACAATTGGGATAGCGAACGCCGGTATATGTATACCTGTTGTTGGTCTCAAATAAATTTATGTGATACATACTGCGGATCACCAACTAAAGCGGTATTGTCTTAGTAAGTCTTTCGATCTCAAGCTGCACACCAGGGAGTGCACTTCTGTAGAAATTCGATACCCCGAGCAAACTCGATTTAAGCTTTGGTCTCGTGACTATGGTAACTCCACCTATAGCAGACAAGTAACTCACGTTTGCTTTTACTTACGACGAGGATGAGACCATATATCCTCCGCGACCTAAGTGATCAATAAGAATTTCAAGTATTTATGGTCGTACGGTGCTTAACAAAAATAGACGCAATAGAAACGTCTAGACAATCTTCTAAACGAAACTTTTATGATATGGTGTAACTTTTATGATCATATGGTGTTTAATAAAAACACAGTGTAATGTACACTTCTGGTTTTTAAAATTATAGGGTGTTCCAAGATTATATGATGTGACCACTATAGCATGCTTCTGCACCTCTAGATATGTGGATAGGTTTTCTCAAGGTCAAACAATTTTTTTATTGCATTCTATAGAGTACCCATGGAGAAGAACAAAAGTCTCGAAGGAACTATAGGTTTCAAGTCAACCGTTTTTTTGGAAAATGACTTTAAAGTTTCGTAAACTATTTTATTCCAAATATCTGCAGGGTGTCCCAAAATGGTTTGGGACGTCTGTTCCTCGTTACGAGTATTATACGATGTGAGGAAAAATATCTTTGACCTCCAAAATGAAGGTCAAGAACATTTTTGCACGGACTTTGTTTTACAAATCTCCACCTGTCCACCGATCCCATCACTAGATCACTATATATATATATATGCTGCTAGTTACGCTTCATCATCGGTTTACGACTCCGAGGTGAAGGTTTATGCTGAACGGGGTATGGCATCTGCCAACAAAAAATCATTAATTTTTCTATTTTTGTGAAATCAAGTTGGTAGACCAGCATCCCCTTGAAATTCAAATCGCACCTACGGCGAGAAAGTAATAAAGGAGCGCTTTCATCATCATCCTAGACGTCTGTGCTCTGTAAAAGAGCACTTAATACCACTACCAAGTCTAGCCATCATCGCGCCTCCTTCAGCCGCCACCGACAGCTTCTGTGTTTTCTTCCAACTTTTATATAAGCGCTTGCCTCTTCTTGTTTTTCTTTTCTTCCTTCTTCAGCTATCTCGCCATCATAACTGTTAACCTCATTTCAGCCTCTATATCCTTTTCCCATCCTGCTCCTTCACTCGGTAATTTTTTTCTCCCTCCGTTATAGTAGAGGAGAACGAGGTCAGTAACAATTTGACTTAGAATTACGATTACGCAAAAAAAAACTATTACATTTACAACAAATCTTTTATGCTAAAATCTTACATAGCTATCTGATATTATTGAGTTTGGAATAAGTAGATGTAGTCTACATGTTATTCTGAAGTACAATACAAAATAATATTATACGACTACTAGTCAGAGTCGCCACAATGGAGACGGGTTTTCCTCAATTAAGGAAAACGTGCCCAGCCTTGATATGGGGTATTGGCCATTGGGTATAGGTTATTGGGATATTTGGTATAGGGTACCTATTGGATATTGGGGATTCAGTGTAGCGTATAGGGTATAGAGTATAGGATATTTGGTATAGAGTACCTATTGGGTATTGGGTATAGAGTATAGGGTACCTATAGGGTATTGGGTATCGGGTATAGGGTATAGGGTATAGGGTACCTATAGGATATTGGATATAGGGTATAGGGTACCAATAGGATATTGGCTATAGGGTTTCGGGTATCTATAGGATATTGGATATAGGGTATAGGGTTCCTATAGGGTATTGGGTAGAGAGGGAACGTCCTAAAAGGGAAAGGTAGAGTGGGGACACAAGTCTTAATCTGGCGACTCTGCCACCGGTGTTGTATAGCGGCAGAATCACTTTTCAATTTTTCTTATTACCTGTTTGATGTTCTAAAGAATACTTGAGTATTATCAGGAATAGTTTACCGGGTAAACCAAACGGGAAGTGCAATTCCCTTTCCATTATACGGTACAAAGCATGAAGAACGAGGTTGTGAGAAATCGGTCGCTATATTGACGGCGCGGGCTTTTAATAACATTGGAGAACACTTGGGAAACTGATCTTCAAAGACCTGTCCACGTTCTTTCATTTATCCTTGCACTTAATAAATTCTGTCTCAAATGATTTGTAATTGCTTGATCAGGCGAGCGTCGGGTATAATTGTAAAATTATCTTTCGAAATACTGTATGAAATTAAATATTTGCTTTTTATTATACTTAGAAACAACAGGAGCCCCTATGTTTGATTATGTATGTACACATTATTGAGTTGCTCTTCAATCTTCTTGCATTTTCCAGACCTAACCAAATTTGGTATAATTATTAAATTAGTATAACAATTAATTTTTAAATATGGACACCTCTATTTGTCACTTATATGATCACTAGACAGCGGATTTTATGCTATTATGGGAAAAATGAGTAGGTGTAATTTAAAACAGTAAAAACATTAGAGGAATTTTAAAATACTATTATATTATTTTTAACCACAATTAAACATTAAGAAAGAATGTCTATTTCACTCTAGATTGTTGCAATTCACGTAGAAAATGTTTATTTTGCATAAAGATCCGCTGTCTAATTGTCACCTACATTTTGGGTGACATGCCAGTTGTGTTAAATAAAAAGATTAACAGGGCACCATTAACCAGGGTGCCCTATCTTTTGTCTCTGGCTGTACCTAATATCGTCGCGGTTTAAAAGCATTCGAGAATCCTCGATATCACCTGCGTTCTGACAATCTTCCAAACGAAGGCTCAGATAGCACCGCGAACGCTTACAATATCCGGCTGTAATAAGAATCAAGGTCCTCAGATATTTACTCGGGAACTTATAGACGAGTTGGAAACGCTTTCAGATGCATCATCCCGATTCCTGATCCAGAAACCCGTATTGCCCCACAAAAAGCGTTTTTCGAGCTCTCTCTTAGTCTGCTTCACGTCCTACTCCACCCCGTTCCTCGGACCGGTGGCCCGATCCTCTCCCGGTTTCTTTGCTCCCGACCTCGTCTGCGCTTCTACTAGAAACTGTCGATATCCCTTGGCTTCTTCCAGGTCCTCTCGTCGGTGAAAGAGCCGGAATATTGAAATTTTCGGTCAGTGCCCGATTTTAACTATACGATCGTATCTCTCCGACGGGGAACCGAATCCAGACGTGAGTCGACCCAACTCGACTCGACTCGGCTTGACTCGGATTGACTCGACCCGCCGCAAACCGCCACGGCCCGAACTCAACCCGACTCGACTCGACTACCACAGAGAAAAACACACTCCAACGTGAAAAGTCGGAAAAAATTATTTTAGCATTGTTTATGGCCTCAAGGTCATAATATGATAGGTCGTTGAACTCGTCTTAACGTTGGCTATAATATTATAAAATCAAAAATGCATTTTAATATTTGAAAAATCAGAATGATCTCTTTATTTTCTGTCGAAAAAAATTTTTTTTTCGAAATTTTATGTATAGAAGTTTTTGGAGATGTCTAAAAATACTGTTCAACTTTTGTTGGAAACATTTTTTCCTCGGATTATCGGAAACCCTTGAAAAATCGTGATAATTGAGTGCTTCCACCGAAAAGCTGGAAAAAATTATTTTTGCATATAAATTATGTTGAAATAATGTACATTATATGTAATTAATAAGTAAATATTATTTTTCACTAGGAATCACGGTACATCGCGATGGTATACCGCACGTAAAAGAAATGGAATTTCTCAAAAAGTGCAAAAAAGTCGCAACTTTTTGTATATCGAAGTAAAATAAATCCTCAATAAGTTGGTGAAAGTTCCATAAAAAAATAATGAAAAATAAAAAAGTTTTGTAATTGGATTAGTAGTGATTCGCACCAATATACCTGACCCGGTATCTTGTATGATGAGCTTCTTGGCCCCTCGCGGGCTATGTCCCCCTCTCCTCCGACGGACTTAGAATGGGATATTACTGTATACTTATTAGAACATCTATTTTTCACTCCACAACAAAACTCAATAGAAATGATCAATTTTGAACTCAAATGACACTGAAATTAGCCTTTCAACATTGTTATTTTTTACTGATTCTACAAGTGCATATTCTTAACTATAATTTACTGACGCATAATCATGAATTCTTGAATTTTCATATTTCGAATTTTTGCCAGATTTTCGGGGCCGCGGCCCCACTGTGGGGTGGTTCGGCAGATCGGTAGCCTGGCTGAAAAACCGAGTGAAGCAGATATGGCCGGGCAGGAAAGCCCGGAAAAGAGAACGGACAGACAGAAGGATCCGAGAGTCGCTGGAGGAGAGGAAAAAGACAATGGCGGAAGCGAGAGACAGAGGAGAGAAGGAGGGTAGACAGGGTGTAAGACTCAAACGGGGGTGGTGGTGGTGGTAGGCGAACTGAAAGAGGGAAAGGGAGAAAAAGAGGGAGACGTCAAGTAAACGAAGCCCTTTTGACTTTCTGGGTCAGGAAAGTCGATTACTCGGCACCCCAGTGCCTGGGTGAAGCTCTTAACTCTCCGCCAAAGTGTAAACAAGCCTTGGTACTGGGCGTGCATAAATCTAACGGGTGTATCGTTTGCTAATCCGTTTGCTTCTATTTCTGTATAATTAATGACTGTTAGCTGTGAAACGTTCGTCGGAAAATGATTGCTGCGGATTCGTGCGGAAAGGAAGGCCGATTTTCAACGTCCATTTCGGAACTAAGTCATTTCGAGCAAACTCACTTTTGTGGACACATTACTTACAAAAATAATCTTACTAAATGAGAAACAGTGTCTTCTGTCTGACCTTGAATGACCTTGAGACCTATATAGACCTCTATTGGGACCGTGATTATAGTCACTGAATTCCTAACGAAAGGGACTATCATTGTAGGTGCTTAAAGGGATGCTCCCGTTTAGAAAAATGGAGGTGACTTTGAGGCCTCTAACAAAAATAATATAAAAACAAATACTCTTATGGCATCGTATGAGCCCCGTTGGGCCATTCAACTTTGTCCTTAAGATATTTGACGTTTCTTTAAAAACATCAAAGATATTTGAGGTTAGGTGGCTCATCCTGTACACAATATCTGTAGTGTAGTATGTGTCAAATTTTCATTGGACCCATTGGACCATTCAACTTTGTCCTTAAGTTATTTGACCCGTCTTTGACGTTTTTAAATCGGGTGTGAAGAAATGGCGATTTTAATCTGTCGCTAAATCGTTAAAAACATCAAAGATATTTGAGGTTAGATGATTCATTCTGTACACAATATCTATAGTGTACAGGATCAGTGTCAAATTTTCATACGATAGATTAAAGTCGCCTTTCCTCCACACCCGATAGAAGAGTGCGGGGAAGAACGAATTCGTGAACGGAGCTGGGAACAGAAGTCTTAATATAATTACTAATTAAGCAATTAGGCGTACTCGAACTCGTAATTACAGCTCGCGCAGCATACGCATGCGGCAATTTTTAATTATTATGGCATTCGTTGGTGGAGACCATCCATATCTTTTGCACGTATCTGTTTCCTTTTTTCGAGTTGGTAAATAGCATGCATTAAATGCGCGATTCCTGTACGGCGATTCGCCGTAAATGCGGCCATTACGCTCATAAGTTCACAGCACATCGTGCATGCACACGCTGAATCTGTTTTACTCGAAACGAGGTGTAACGGAAAAGATGATTTAATTGCAATGTTTGCCGGAACAAAATTAGTGCTAACGTATGCAGCCTTTGATCGAAATCTCGGTTAGCGCAATTTCGCGATGGGACGGGCGGCTGGTTAAAAATGTATCGTTGCGGGAGGATCATTCATGGTTACGTTTATTTGTGTCGTGCGTTTTAATTAACTTTTAGGACACCAGCCACGCGGCTGTACATTACATGTATAATTTATGAGAACACAAGTGAAATTTCCCCAAACAGTGGGCTAATAGCTGAAAACAGTGCAGCCCCTGGTAGCTAACACATCACCGTCGAAAACATTAACGAAACTTCTGAATGAAGTAGTTGCTCGGTTGAGGTGAGATGTTTGGTATTTGCAGAATGGGAACATTAATGTGTAACTCGAATTAGCGAATTTCTTGTGGCATGCGGATTTTAATTGATCGGGTACCACATATTAAAAATGAAGAATTGGTGAAAAGGAGTCTCAGGTTGGCATATGTTGTCAAGGTCAACATTCTGGACAACTTCTCTCTATACGGAAACTAAGACCGAGCAATGGATACATATATAGTTAAAAACGAGCATATAACCTTCATGTGATCTCTATGCGTCCATTTACAAAAAAACTATTAACATCCCTCTTGATACCATTCAACCCAACGTGAACCATTTTCCGGTACGATCAACAATAATCGTTTAAATCGAAGTGGTAATAACAATATATGTTTCCATTTTAAAAAGTGAATGACCTTCATATGACCTCTATGCGTCCACTTACAAAAAGAACTATTAATGTCAGAATGGGCCCTTCTTGATACCTTTCAACCCTACATGAATAATAATAGTCATCTACATCGAAGTGGTTATATAAGTATTTGCGGATGTTGATATAAACAATCGTCACATTGAACCTCCCATATCTCTTTCAAAAATGATTTCTTTACATTAGTAGGTTAACACATTCTCGTAAAGAATATCAAGATGCATTATTAAAAAAGTTGATGACCTTCGTATGACCCTACACTTGCACCTACAAACAAACTATTAACGTCACAATGGGTCCCTCTTGACACCGTTCAATCCTAAATGAATAATAATAGTCATCCACATCGAAGTGGTAATATAATTATCTGCGGATGTTGATATAAATAATCGTCACATATTGAACCTCTCATATCTCTTTAAAAAATGATTTCTTTACATTAGTAGGCTAACACCTTCTTGTAAAGAACATCAAGCTGTACGAAGTGGCGCAGTAAAAAATACATGTTTCTATATAAAAAAAGTGAACGACCTTCATATGACCTCTACGTCCGGCTATGAATTGAAGCTCTTTGTTGAAGCCGGAACGAAATGATGCACATTGCCGGGTACTTTGCAGGAAAATGAGCAATTTGACAAGCAGTAGACAGGTTGCTATGCATGCGCAAGCAAGCTCCGCGTTCTGGACAGTATAATTTTCAGCAATGGTTGCACTGTTTCTCTAATTGCATAGACAGCTGCCAGGCGAGTTTGCTGCTACTTGAGCACCGTAGACTTAACAGACTAACGAATGTTTACAGTAACTCGAGTCTATTGCTCATCGGCGATCCTACAATGTGAAGTTTCACTTGGTACCGGAATATTCAATTCCTAGCTGCTTTCCCTCTTCATTAACGTCGCCGGCAGTAATTATATCTATTAAGGTTGCGTGGCCATTGTCAATTTTGTCGAGTAGAAAAGTCGAGAGGCTTTGCTCGACTCTGTTCGGTTGTCGCACATTTCCACTTCGGTTTCCGTTGACCTCGACGGACTCCTTTCAGCGGGTACGCGTCCATTTTCTCGTAATTATACTTGAAACGAAAAAGAATCCTCTTGGGTGACAATTTTCTTACTTTGGTCTTTTCAGAGCGGAGAGCCTCGCGAGTGCTTAAACCGAAAGCGCTGCTTAAACGGAGGTTTAGAAACAATCAGAGAAAGAAGTTGCTTCAAAGTGTACGGAAAGAGCGACATAATGCTGCGCGAAACGCGTCGAGTGTCTTCGAAACTGCCTTTGAAATTTCGAATTGTTCTCATGTTATGCACTTCATCACCATTATTTATATTATATTTTCATTCCTCCGCCAGGTGGAGTGTATATGTATAACGTTCTACTGATGAAGCCGTTGAAAATTATTTCTTTTTATTTCTTTCCTTAAAAAATTTTATTTTTTCCCCTTGAATACCCCCCCTCCCCCTCCAAATGTACAATCTTAAAACAATAATTCTAGTAACAGCTGATTTTGAACTGAAAGCAAAATAAGAAGGTCTCGTTTTCTTAGATCCTGAAGGTCTCGTTTTCTTAGATCCTTCCAGATGGAGTGTATATGTATAACGCCCTATCAATGAAGCCGTTGGAATATATTTATTTTTATTTCTTTTCTTAAAAAATTTTATTTTTTCCCCCTTGAATACCCCCCCTCCCCAAAATGTAGAATTTTAAAACAATAATTCTAGTAACAATTAGCTTTGAAATGGTTGTAATAACTAGCTTTTCTTAGATCCTGTAGGTCCCGTTTTCTTAGATCAGTGAGTCATTCACTGTGTCATTGGATTCCCGTTAATTCCTTGATGTTCGACGGTGTTTATTTTCACTGGTCACACGAGCCGGTTCCGACGGCTAAGCTGCCAGCATTCGATTAACGCGGAATTGCAACGAATCCTTCGGGACGTACGTCGGATCACCGCCGCCTGGTAACATATTCTTTTCATTCTCTGGGGTGGATTAATCATATCAGCAACGTGTTTGGATAGCTGACGGCACTGTTACTGTAATCATATTAAATGCCTGGGGATAATAATGCCGGTGTTCAATGGCGGAGTTGAATGCTGGTGCTGAATGAGCAATAATACACGTTTCTCGCAATTACCTGAATTAGATGTTGAAATTTCAACCGAAGCGAAACGTTTGTGCCAGTATGCTACACAGGCTGAATCACATAACCTATAACGCTGAACTATCATCGTTATTGCTAACCATACGAGAAAATCAGAAAAAATAAAAAAGTTTCGTTTCAGAGAAATACAGTCGGCGACAAAATTAAATGAACCCCTTTTGAACAATTAACAACTTTTCTAAAATTGGACCAAACGATTATTTTTTTGAGCTGTTCGAAAAATTAGTTTATTTAGTAATGTGTAAACAAGTTTTTATGAAATCACAAAATCATTAACGATATTTTAAGATAAATAGAAGAAAATTAGCCAACATATAATAACGTGCCCTTGAAATGGCCTTCAGGGAGTAATAGGTCCACATATTGTAACAGAATATAGACATGCAAAATATTAAATGAAAGAGCATTTTTAAAAAAGAAAATAATGTTTTACATATACATTTACCTTCGTAGGTTGCTTTTCCTAGAGGGAAGATAAACAATTAACGTAAAACTTCCCACCCCGAGCTGCAGTCATCCCTTTTGTGTCGTACCTGTCTACTGAACACTTTGCAATTAAAATTCTACCGTATTAATTGCTTTTAACGAGCTTCAGTGTACCAAAGCCATTTCGGTGCTTCCATATGCAAATTCTGTTTTATGTCATCAAGTACGTTTACTGCTTTACTTTAATGAATGGAAAAACGATAGAACGTTTCCCTTTAACATTCATACTGTATTTTAATAATTACCTTAAGGCATGACGCGTTCAAAGTTTTTGTTCATCACAATGTACAGGGTGGGTCATTCTCCAAACTAAAATATTTCTGTACCTTTTAATAGGAAAATAGAGATTTTTCCAAGAACACATTTGCTAAATTTTCAAGGACATCGACTGTTTTTAAGTAGAATGATATATTGTATTATAAGAGACACTAGGGAGGATTGATGCATTATGTTTGCCATATAAAAAATAAAAGAGAGATAACATATGTAGGAAAAAATCATTCAAAATGATGACCTTGATAACATATTTCAAGGTCATCGAAATCGGTGCCCTTTTTTTTCTAGATATTTTCCTGTTAAGGAATCTTACATTTTTACTTCCTTTATATAATTTGTATCACGCCGTATCGACTTTTATTGAATATTATTAATTTTACGTGAAAATACACACTACACTATACATGTGTCAATTCTTTATTTTTCATTATTTTTTTCTGATTGAAACGACACTAAACACGATATAGTGGACAAAAAATGGTGGAACTACACGATCTAAGAAACAGCACGGTCCCGAAGATTTTTCCGAGATCAAGACTTTACTGTGCATAGCCAATCAACATCAAAGGTTACAGGGAACGCATTGTGAGAAAGGATCAAGACGGATACGCGAACGCCCCTTGTTGAACGCACTCTTCGGGATACGAGGCGACACAATGGAGAAGATTTATAAGCTGTGCAAATAACTCGTTGCAGTAGGGTGACGTGCGCGTTTATTCGACGTGAAATACGGACGACGCGACGGTGCGGTGTCTGTTCAGGGCTCGTCTTATTCGATGATACGGGAGGGGAGAGATGCACCCGTGTATGCAAGCTCTGGGGACGTTGGAAGCCGCGCGCGGAGAGATGTCTTTCGCTCAACCAGAAGAACCCAATTCATCGTGCCGATATTTCGGTGCATCTGCGGGTCCCGTCACTCGACCAACGACCCGCGATGCTTCTTCTTCATTGTTTGCTGCGTGTCAGTGGCGTAGCTACATATTCAGTGCCCTGGAGTAAGTACAACCGCCCCCCTTGTTTCTCGGAGGAGGTCCTGCGAAATTTGTTTTGGACATAAAATGTCGAGTCAGGGATTACCCCTCTCTTTTTCCTGTAGTCTCTCTGGGACACCATATATAATTGTTTCATTTTCGAGATACCTGGATGTTTTAGCAACCTTTAACTACCTCGAAAAAGACTCCGTTGATGGCGAACCCAATATCTGGTTGCCAACTGCGAGTGGTCCGCCGTTCCTAGAATTGAATGCTCATGTCCGCATCCTCTTGCTACCCTCAACTGTGTTTGTCCGTCCGTTTCCTTACGATATTCATTTCGACTTTCCGTATTTCCGTTTGCCTAACGGCGCGACCGTGAAACAAAGAGGATGGACGCCGGGGGCACGACGCGGGTACCGTGCACCGCTCTTTTGTCTTTGTGTTCCTCTCAGAGTTCATCACCCAACCCCACCGGCATGGCACCCCCGCACTCTTTCCGCGTCCATAACTTTCCATTCCTCTGCACGGCGCTGCCGGTGCTCGCTACTTCGACTAATCACTGAGTTGCCCCGACGAAATAAAAAGAAAACGGAACCAGCGCACAGGGGCGGCGGAAAGAAAGGGGATCGGGCGAGAAAGAAATCACGACCCCTGCCGCCGCGCCGTAAGCGGCGTCGTTCTGCACGGGAAAGGCTATGATTGAGATCGTGGCCCCACCGTTTTCGTCCTGTGACCGACTGGAATCATAAATCAGAGGATTTTTATTTTTTTTAAACGATCGTAGAACAATTCGCGCGCATCGCAACGCGGAACTTGACGGAGACTTCCGGCCGGAGCTTATGGCGATGTCGAAATGTTTTTACACCCCACGACAAAACTATAGGACTTACTAGAAAATTAATAACAATTCTAGCAAGAATTTTTGCCTTCCTCTATCTCTAATGTTATTATTTATATCGTATAGTAACACTTTATTCTTATAAATGTTTCTTCCGTTTCTGACCTTGTATGACCTTGAAGGCCATTGTGTCGTATATGCTTGCAAAAGAACAGTATAACTTTTTCTTCTTATGTGTGCCAATAATTATATGAGTCCCCTGTCCCCTTGTTTTCCTGTACACAATTATTTGGGGATTATCAGGAGTGCAGTGAATTATTCGCAAACGAAGGCGAGACAGCGGAATGCCCGTGATGCATTGAATGTGACGCGATGGAGAATTAAGTATGAGCAGCGGCCGGCGAAGGACGAGCATCCCGGTGATTGCTAAACTCCGAAGATCTCAGTTGTTGCAAACCTGTATTATTCAGAATTCTGTGTCTGGTATTCCGTCTCCTATTTACAGTTAAAACTTCATAGCAGAAGTTTCACCGGCAGACTGTGAATGAGTTCCTGTGGTCGATTGATTCTACTATAACAACCGTGATCCGGATTCGTGCATGTTCGTCGAATGCAAGGAAGCGAGAGGATTGTGTCAGAAAAGTTTTTGATGATCGAGTAATTATCCGACTGATACGGTATATTTGTATCATTCAGTCCTTTGACGTAATCCCGCATTTGAAGATTACCGTACAATACAACCGCGCAAGGACTTCAAAATTTAACCGATGGGAACAATAATGTTTTCTGTGTAAAAATGTTATATTTTATTCCGATGCAGTTTTTATAATTTAACCAACTATTTTGTCACGATTGCTAATGGCTATACAAACGTTGTAGATTTTAAGCAATGTTAATTTTTATTTCGGCTGAATTTCATCTGAGGGAACCAAAAATTTTTAACTTTATTTAGGTAATCCTGTAGATTTTTACTAGAAAATGCCGAAAATCCATGTTTTGATGTTAGGAATCCACTGGTTCAAAAGTTATGAAGGTTTAAAGTTCAGCGATTTTCAGCGTCTTTGACAGGTCGTTACTATATTGATATGTCCTCAGACAGGATCCATTCGTTAGACGGCGCACGACGTTCCACCCAAAAAATTGATAAATAAAGCAGTGAACAGTCCTAAATTATTATTAATTATAAAATTGTAAAAACGGTCCGTCGCCACTGTATTTGCATAAAAATCGTGTACGATGAAACTAAAAATATCCGGCAACTACTAACCATGTGGGAAAAATCGAAGCTACGAAACAGCGCGGTCCCATTAAAGGCGACTCGCCATTTTTCTTGAGAAACTCTATTCCCAGGAATGGATGCGAGATCGTTTTTCCACGAGACTGTCGGATCTTTTCGCCGTTACTCGTCTATCAGGGAACATTTGCGAGCTGAACATGAAACAATTCGGTTAGGTGTATGGCTATATCGTCACGAGCCATCTAGAATTCCTCCAGTTCGCATAATAAAAATTGCCCGTGCATTGTAACCTGTCGATACGTACCGCCTCCTATCGGTACCTACTGCATTTTCCATTAGACATCCAGACCGGGAAGCAAAGAACAATAATCAACCGTATGATTCTAATCTCCTACAAAAAACCTTTGCACGAACGAAACTAGATTAAGTTCGGGAGCACGTTCTACAGTTTCGTTCAACCTGGTCTGTTACATAATTTAATATAAAGCCAGTTCACTTTTTCGTATTGTTTTTTCGGTCGTTTCCTTTTCCCTTTGTTTCGTTGCGACGTGAGTAGGTCTTTCTGCATTTTATTCTACGCTTTGCCATAAAATATCAAGTCGGACTCGTGATGAAATTTCAAATTGGATCTACGGTTAAACTTTTAATATAATCCCGTATAGATTTTGGCGAGAAAATGCCGAAAATCCGAGTTTCAATGTTAGGAATTCACTAGTTCAAAAGTTGTGGGTGTTTCAAGTTGAGTGATTTTAATTTCTATATTGTAGATTTCCAAGCATAGTCGGGCTCTACATCATCGACGTCACCACTTGTACTGTCACCTAGCGGCTCCGCTCATTAGACGACATGGCGGCGCCCATACTGTCAAAAACGTTTAAAATCAGTCAACTTTAAACACGCATAACTTTTGAACTAGTGGATATCTAACATTAAAACTTAGATTTTCGTGATTTCCTCGTCGAGATTTACAGGATTAAATAAAAAACATCTTGCATAAAAATCCGCAGTACAGTCCTAAACACATTTTATATATTTACGAAAATTTTTGGGGTAAACAAACTGACATCCTTTCATTTCAACTAACAAACTAATTCCTTTGATTTCAAAGATGTCAAAATAATAATACACTACAATTCTGCTGTGATTTTGTACGAAAGGCAAATACTCCTCTGAAGGCAAAACTTTGAGCATTTTTGATGAACCACTACAATTTCATATAATACTGTCATCGTAACAAAGATTGGAAGTTCCATATTAGTTATTCTACGAGTTCTTCCAGCAGCCGCATGTCTGGAGCATTCAATGTGGTCTTTGAAATCTTTAACATTTAATTTCTTGCAGACTGGTGCAGGTCAGCAAGATAAAATTTTACATAACTGAATTTTTAAAGGGTTTTACAAATGTACCAAGTCTGTGAAAAACGTGAAAGGTCCCGTGCGCTTTAATGCAAAATGGCTTGCAATCTAATTAACTTTCGCGTGACAATGGTCGGTAAATGGAAACTCTTCTTGCTTTACTTTCTTTTAGAAAAGACCTAGATTTTCACTTACAAAATTTATTTATTCATTTGTTCACCTAGTAAATGATTTTGAATCAGAATAATCAAACATTGAAATTATTGAAATACTTTTATGTTGTTACGTGTTGTACTAGACTTCAGATTTTTATGCAAAATAAAAATTTTTTAGATAAAAATATATTTCTTCTGTTGATCGTTATTCATCACTTGGTAGTACGATTTTACACTACTAAATAATTTATATTAATAAGCTATTTCTATTCAGTGGAATCCGGCCCTCTGCGACCACTATGACAGACGACATAACCTCTGAGATCACCTTGGCATCGAATATTAACATAATCAAACTCGATCAGTACAAATTGTAACAGATCTCGTTGAAACGCCGCAGATTGTTCAAAAATATTTCCAGATACAAACATTTCATCATAATTCACAATTTTGAATATTAGTTGAAATGATACTATTGTAGTTAAACCATCTAGAGAATTATAAACAGATTGGTTTGTTTAATTATTTGTATTTCAATGACCTTGAAGTATGTTGTCAAGGTCACCGTTCTGAACAACATTTTCGTTTAAAGCTTTTTGCGAATATCACGTAAATTAAAGTTGACCACTAAAAACTTTACAGGGAAATATTGTTCAGAATTATGACCATGACAACATATTTCAAGGTCATTGAAGCCGGAATAGAGGCAGCACATCGACAAGTTTACCAAAGATTCTTCTTAAATAAAATAAATTCTATTGAAATAAGGCGATGACCTCAGACAGCATCATGCACAACCGCAGAAAAGTTTTAGACCGTCGAACACAAAGTATCGACCATTTTCACGGAGACTTGGAGACATAATGCTGAAGATGCTATAAGGGGGTCGACTCGGGGGAAATAGTATGCACTAAGAAATTAGCGTTCTTGCTCGCCTCGACAACCTTAACTACCCGAGCTCGAGTATCACGAATACGCGAGTCCTCTGGCACGTGCTCGGAATTCAATGGCGGCAGCGATGGGGAAGGAAAGAAAAGCGATACGTTCAGTGTGCCGTGACAAGGAGGGACAGAAGATTATGGGAATTCTACAGGGGTTGTCGAGAAATTGCATTTATTCTTTATAAAATGCACCAGGGCAATTTCCTCTCTATTCTATTTCACTTCGCGGACTCAAATGGATTTTCCAACGTATTGGTCCGAATGTTTCTGAATTTTGAAGATGATAGTGCGTGTCTCTGAAAATTATGGAAATGTGGTTCAGCTGAAGGAGCATGTCCTGCTGGACACATTAAATTATTAAATATTGCAACTTACATAAATTGCGTAGCCTAAGTCCAAAGATGTTTACATCATTCTACTCATTAACCCTAAGCACTCGAGTGGTGATTCAGAGTCATCACTAGAAATTGCTGTACCAGTATTCAAAATATTATTTACATTATTAAATATGTCGCTGTCTAATCAATTACTAAACATTTAAGTAATTGTATGAGATATTATATCCATTTTATATCCATAAAACGAAAAAAATCATATAGAATGGAATTATTCTAGGCTGGAAGACGGCTGCTCCTTTCCTTGCATAACCAGAAATTTTTGCGTTTCTCCTACAAATTTTGTCTTTTTCCTATGTCATCCAGTCGATTTGGACGAGAAGATGTGAGAAATCCAAGTTCCGATCCTGGAGGATCAGTGGTTCAAAAGTTATAAATGTTTAAAGTTGAGTGATTTCCAGTTTTTTAACAACTTAAGTAGTGGCTCCCGACGAAGAAGAAATTGAACAGGCCTGACCTAGTCGAAGCGTCGAACCCAATCTTTCTTTTCTTGTCACACCAAAAAGAATGTAGCACCTCTTCTAGAACTGTGATTCGGCAGACCCGACGACAGTTACGGAGAGACTACTCCACACAGGACCCGGCAATTCATCATAATCGGGACGCTGCGCCGGACGGTCAAAATGGAACCGGCGAGCCAAGACAAAGGCCGAAGGGCGATAGGGTGGGGGGTTAAAAAGAAAACAGAAAAATACAGGAACCTGGTGGGATGTAGACGAGCCGTTTGACATCGATGCTGGCGAAAAAAAGTGATGAATCGAGCGGGAGGAGTGACACGGGAGGCTTTCAGCGTTGGTTATCGGTCAAACGAAAACTGGCGAGCGTCGGTTGTCTCTGAAGGCTGTCCCGGAAGATAGTTGGGGCGGCTAGACTGGCATCACGCGAGCTTTCTTGCGGCGAGCTTCCTGCCTGTTTTTCCTTTCCCTGGCCCGACGAAAAGAGGAAAAGTGCCGCGGGAAGTCGCAACGAGGTAAAGATGGAAAGTGGTACGTAAAAGCGGCCGAGAAAAGGGAGGCGGTAAAGAGTGGCACGAAGGTATGAAAGGCGAGAACGAAGACGTTTGGGATCGGGCACCGAGACGAGGAAAACAAAAGGCACGTCGCGTCGCTTCGTCGTCGCAGGGAACGGAGAAATAGGCTCCGCCTATGAACGACCGCTATGCCAGACAAAAGAACCCCGGATCCTCGCCGAGAGGACAATATTTAATCCCTTCGAACGACAGCCACCGTGGCCACCGATCGTCCAGCAGGAATAAGAGCGTTATTTTGCATTCTAAACGGGTTTAATGAGCTAAGAGTTGTCCTAGCACTAGTCCATCACGACCAATCCCCCTTGCTTATCGCGTGGAACGAGCTTTTGTTTAGGCGCGAGGATTCAGTTACCGGTATTCGATTCGTCGATCAAATAAGAGTAGTCCAATCCGTTTGTTTCGACGGACACTGGACGTACACTCCGTCACAAAAAGATCCCACACCTGACTCATTTAAGGTCTGCGCCATTTGCATGTAATGACGCAATGCGTTCTAGTGGTGGACAGGGTGTCTCACTTAAGCGTCAACATACAGGTCAGGTTACTAAGGTAATCGATGTTTTTTCTTTAAATGAAATCATGCGTAGCTAATAAAAAGATGCATTCAAATATGTACTTATTGTGACATGACCTTCAAATGACCTTGGACTCCAAGATGAAGGTCAAACTTAAATTTCGTTTGTATCGAGAAATGCTAACACGACCTAACTTGGACTAGTTTTATAAATTTGATGTAAACAACGAGACCAAGGTCATACGTATGACCTCTATTTATGTGGTCAATATAAATAGACCGATTTATATCATGTTTAGGCTCATTTTAATTGGAAGAATCTCAATAATCGAACAAAGGTTCCCGTTGTCCGATTGCTTCCAAATTTAGCCCGCCTCATTTTCTCACCAAGCTTCACAATTTAGGTATGTGAGACTAGAAGAAGATCGAAAGTCGAGAAATAAGAGCTGTACACCAAACAAAGATGTTTTGTGGCAAATCCTATCTCTCAGTGACGATCGACGCTTTTCCAACTTCCATCGCAGCACCAACACAAACATACCCTGGGCGAAGGATCCGCTAGACGGCTGCGCCCTCGGAATACCCAGATTATGTTTTAATAAAAACCCTGTACAACTTTCCACGCAATCAATAGCGGCCACATTCTCCGTGGCTCGACGTTTCAGCTCGATGAAGAGTGAGAGAGAGAGAGAGAGAGAGAAAGAGAGTAGATAGGAACACAGGGCTTCGAACCGGATTCGCCGGTCGGAAGTCGGGCACACATACCCTTACAGCATTTATCATCAAATAAGGCCACGAGTTTTCATTAGTCTCGAGGAAAGAGCGCCGCGAAATATGGGAAAATTGGAATCTTTTCTTCATGGCCCGTTTTTCCGGAGGCAGACGATGAGACTTGGCACGAGGAACGAACATTTCGTTCGGGCATAGGGCAGACGGGTCTAGTGAGGGGTGGTTACGGGATGGAGAGGGGCCACCAGGGGCCATTGAATGAGGGGGTTGGAAACTAGCGGAACGTCGATTCGCGGTGACGGTATCAAGCGAGGGTCGCGTTTATTTGTCCGTCGAAAACAAAGCTCGAGCAACAGGCCCTCCGCTCTTCCGCCCTTCCGCCTTCCGTCGTGGCAACATTCCACCCATCGCTTCCGGCACCTTTAAGGGGCAATCTCATGTAAACGCTGCAAAATTTAACATTTTTCAAGAATTTTTTGAAATTGATGACACATCTTATGTTATAACTTTTTTGGTTATTGATTTAGCTATTTTCGTCTTGCACAATTTTTCGTACAGGGTGTCCACGAATATCTCTGAAATTATTCTCTTTCAGAATATCTCTGAAAAATATTAATATCTCCAAAGTTGTATGACCTGGGTTTTTTATTTTGCAACAAAATGCCCACATACCTTTTTTTACCACACCAATCGATACAGTTCCTGCTATGATATTGACAAAATGTTTTTATTCAAACAAAAAATTCCTCCACCACGATTACTGGAAAAAACTTTCAATTTTCTGTCACATCGAGGGATCAAATCTATGATCTGAAAGTTGAGTCGATTTCTCGAAGATGGATTCTTCGAAAGGTGTTCTTTTCCCGAATCGATTTTGCATCTCGCAATTAAAATCGATCTGAAAAGTCACTCCCCCAAAAAATGGGCAACCTTACTGCTATCCCCTTTGGCCCCTCATATTCCCCTACCCCCCTGTCGCCAATTGGAAACTACTTCGGACGATAACGCCGTGAAAGAAATCCGGGATGAAACGTGCTCGCTTCCGAAGGCCAGTTTATCGAAAGAAGGAAGTCCATTGTTGCGTGAAATTCGAAATCGAGTTTCACTCGACGGAAAGCGAGACCGAGCGTACCGCGCTGAACGGAATATAAAACGGAGACTCGGTCGTAATCACGTGTGCGAACTTTCGCCATGAAGGAGAATTTCTCGATCCCTTCCAGTTTTCCCGCGATCGACTGTGCTGGAGATATTATTCCGATCCAACCACGTGTTCAGAAAATAGGGCGGACAGTTTCGGCTGATGGATTGGGCGCGCAGTGAAATTTTAGGAGACGGACTTCGCGGATAGTAGGTTTACGAGCGGAATGCAGACGCGACGGCAGAGAATGCTCGAATTTATGAGACTTCCCCTCTTGTGAACCTCGTATCGTTTTATCGAGACTTTTATTTATAACGCGCGTTATGGTTCAGTCGTTGGCCGAACGTTCGTCGGTTTGCGGTGTGTGCGGTTTCAAGCTCTTGATTTAACCTGTGGCGGCTACCTCCCACGCTCGCCAGCAGATGAACAAATATTCAACACCTTTCCTGCTATTACCTGATACGTTATTGATTCCTGTTTATAGCATTCTCAACCGCCTTCCAATATACCAACGTCTAAGGTAGGGCCAGCTAGACGAGTCCTCTAGCTTGCCTAGAATGATACGCTCCCTTTCCTTTTCCTCCTCTGTCACATCACTTCAGCCGCCGCCAAATTGGTGACCCCGACGACTGGAGGAACGACGACTACAACCAGGAGTGCTGCTGCAAATCGCCCAGAATTCCTCTTCCAATATCCTGCGGGCACGAGACCCACTGACCTATCGCGTCACGTCAACAGATGGACAAATAGTCAACACCTTTCCCACTAATCCGTCATCTATCCCTATATATCTCATCTTCAACCGTCTTCCGATATACTAACGTCTAAGGCAGGGCCCGTTAGATGAATCCTCTAGTGGGCCTAGGATGATATGCCATCTTCCCTTTTCCTTCTCTGTCATACCATTTCAGCCGCCGCCTAATGAGTGACCCCAACAACGAACGCAACGTAATATGACCAGAGGAGACAACTAAAACCAGCGGAGCCAACAGCAACAAGACGGATCAACACCAGGAGGATGGGCGCTACTGCAAATCGCTGGAAATACATAATCCCTCTCCTAGTGATGCCACCCGTCGATTTGTCACAGACGCCAGGTACCCAGAAGGAATGAGACTACTGACCTGCGACGACCCGTCAACAGATGGACAAATAGTCAACACCTTCCCCACTGATCTGTCATCGATCCCTATATATACCGTCTTCAATCGCCGTCCAATATCCCAACGTCTGAGGCAGGATCTGCTAAATAGCCTTACTGATGGGTCCTCTAGTGATCCTAGTATGAAACGGTCCCTTTCCTGTTCCTCCTCTCTCACACCACTTCAGTCGCCGCCAAATTGTGACCCCAGCAACCGCAACGCAACATGACCAGGGGAGACGATTACAACCAGAGGAGCCAACAGCAACAGTACGGATCATTATCAGAAGGATGGGTGCTACTGCAAATCGCCGAGAGTAGACACCAGGAACCCTTAAGACACCAGATCCGCGGATCTACGATGACGTCACAAGCCTCGTCATAATGACTACAATTCGAGCAACGCGCTCAAACATCGACGACACAGTATTAATGGATTTGGGCAAAGGACTTGCAAGCATCTCATCATCCTCTCCCTGGACATAGATCATCGTGGGAAAAGAACTCGTCCAGCATGATCAACTTGACAAATAGCCAACGCCTTTCCCGCTACTACTTGACCCATCATCGATCCCTATGCAGGGTGTTGATTCTAACGGTCGCAGCGATTTTTGAGGCTCTTATGCCCATCTGACCAAAAAATGTTTCCGTTAAAAGTTATTCAGCACTTTGATGGAAATGAAGTTCAATAATAAAAATTTCGAACAAAAGGATCGTACTACCAGAAAATACGATTTCTGATAAATCAACTTTTTTTGTTTTACCCTTCAAACACGCGTGAAATGGAAATCTCCACTGTGCACGCGCTTTTATCGGGATCCACTGCACCGTTTGGAACCGAATAATCTTTATTCGAATGATTTCTTCGAACAACGAACAGGTCGCCGGGAGATGATTGCATGGACAGATTAAAATGGGGCATGGAAGTCAACATGTAAATCGAGCCTGTGTAGAGCCAATAGGCATGCGATTCGAGGATTCACCTGGATACTCATTTATTTCTGAAGGTAGGTTAGGTTCCGCGTTTCATTCCAAGGATTTGCATATCTATTCTATGAGTGGAGCACGGTGCAGGCAGCGTGGGTGTACGTACATACGTATGTGTGTACGAAGGAACATTTGTGGTAGCATTCGGGAAAGGAGACCGTGATCTCGACGTGTTGGATAAAGATGAGGATACGGTGCTGCGGGGTATGTTGGAGGTTCAGGGTTTCGAAGGGTGGAGCCAGTTAGGACGAAGAGTAACACCGACACTCGACGGGGTTGCGAGATGGTCCCGTAGCTATTGTAATTGTAATTAGCAGCGGACCAATTCATTACACCGCCTAGAAATGTATGGTAGACCGCAGTGCCTCGTTTCGCGAACGTTAAGTGCACTCACTCGTCGACCGGCGACCGACACCGAATTATGATTTCGCGCCCATTGATATGGGCCCGATGAAACTTTAATGAGGAGCCGCTCTCTCTACGCTCGGTGCTTTTCCTAGAAATTTTTAATCAGCGTACGCGACCGCCGTCCCCGCCCCTAATTATTCAGACATGGCCGCGTGTCTGGGAAAGCGAAAATTGCACTTTCAATTTGAAATGTATTATCAATGATAGAAGGGGAATCTAATTTGGTAATGTTCAATCAAGGTGTCTGGATTAGGCTTGGACACTCCAGGGTGCACGGTGTTCTCTCAATGGGTGGTTAGCCTAAAGCTGATGGTAGACGATCCAGAATTGAGCGGATAACGTCAATTTTATTGTAGCACCGCGAGCACCAGTGTTTAATAGCACTGAAGAAATGGCCATTGCTGGAGTAGATTAGGTGCAGTTGAAGCGGATCGTTATTCCGAGCACTGCCGCTGCGCATTTAATTAAATTTAATCTCGATCGATTCTTCTGATGAAACTGTTTCTGGAGCGTTAGATGGATCATTAAATTTCTGCTAGCTCTATTATCCCACAGTGTGTGGGTCAAAAAGAACCATTCAGTACTTGCAGTTGCTCGCAAAATTGAACGTGCCCAAGATTGAACCCTAGATAAGCTCCTGTATTTTTTCCTTTTTACCGCCCACCCTTCAGCAATTGTCTTGGCTCGCCGGTTTCATTCTGACCGACCAGCACAGCGTCGCGATTAGGATGAATGACCGTGTTCTGTACACACTAGTCTCTCCGTAATTGTCGCGTCGTCGGGCCTCCCGAGCAACAGTTCTGGTAGAGATGCCACATTCTTTGCAGTGTGCTGATGATCGTAACTAAATATATCGTGTTTGGTATCACTTTAATCAGAAAAACAAAATCAATACTATGGTAAAAATTTCTTTAACGAATAACTAAAAATAAGGTATTTTGATTTTTGAATTTAAAAGGCTGGCACAAGTCCTTTGATGTTTGCCGAATTTCTTTACGTTCGGCGCACTACAAAAAATGTAGCACCTCTTCTATAACTGTGCTCTATGCGACAGTTACGGAATTATTACTCTAAAAGGATTAATATAATCGTGCTGATATGTGCATGCTGATAAACATACTCTACGTAGTTTAATTTGTATTGAAACATTAGGCAGGCGAAATATTAAAAGCAGGACGCCATCGATGCCGGACGAATAAAAGTACGTTCTTAAAGATTCCCGGGATTTTGAAACGGGAAGAAGCCGGATAATTACTTTCCGAAGTATTTCTTTCTGTAGCGAGTGTACATTTCAACGAAAAGTTCTATCGTCGGATAAAGAGTTCTTCTATGCGCCGATGTTATTAAACGCTATCGTCGGGAACTCGCGTCTGCGGAGCAATATTCAGCGAATTATAATATCTATTAGGCATTGGCGATCGATTTTTTTTCATTTTCCCATTATTTGGTTAAATATAAATAAAAAATTAACAAATTTTCTACCGAAATTCAGTCATTAAATTCAAAATATCTACCATTTTGTTAATTTTCACAAAAATTGAAATGTGGGGTCGTCAATGCCTAGAGAATATATCACAGTTTATGACATATTTGGGATTTTTGATATAGTTAATTCGGATTTGTAGGAATCCTGTACACCAGTTGACCATCTGGGAGAAAAGATATTCTGAGCAAAGACGCCGAAAGGAATAAGAACAAATTATTTTTTAAATATTGCAAGTATTTTTTTATAGAGTTCATAATATAGTAAACTGAAATACAAAATCTTATATGAATCGATAATTCACTTTTTTCTGTACTGTTGTTTAAAAATATTATATTTTCCCCACTTGTTACTGTGTCCTAACCCCTTAATTTCAGTACGATCAAAGACCAGAATATTCTAATGGCAACTTCTACCGTGAGATAGCAGCCGGGAGTTATTAGCATATAAATAGGTATTAGAAATTTCTACGATCCGCAATAATGCCGTAGATGTCTGTTTCTCGTGTTACGTGCATTTCGTAGGAGGTTAGTGCAACCTCCGAAGCGCAATCTCACTCTATCTGCTAGTAAATCAGCGTAGAGTTCATAGTAGTTATCATTCACAGACGCTTCAATGTTCATCGGTCTGCTTTGGAGATGGCGGAGCTCAGATAGATGTGAAATAGCGGTTATTATACTTGTTCGAAAATGTGCAGGTCATTTGTGGGGCTGACTCGGCAGCTTGCACTTCAGTGACAAGCAATGCTAATATTTACGTCATAACTTTTCTAACCTCACACATTCGTTTAATCATAACGGACAAAAATAATAAATATAAGCTCTTGAAAAATATATTATATAAGGTGAAGTGGGGTAAGTGCGAAATGGTGCAAGTGCTATTTTTATTATAATCTGAGCGAAATTTGGCCAGCTTGTTTTTATTAATGTACTATGGTTAGTACGAACTATTCGCAACAGATGGCGCCCAAGAATAAAGGTGTTTTCCTCACTTAAGGGGGAAGGGTACTCACGTGACATAACTAGAAAGGAACTAGAATCTAACTAGATTTTGGGTCGAAACATTTTTGGGGCAAGTGCATAGGAGTTGACATTTTTCAACATCCTATCAAAATGAAACTTTTCAAGAAAAATTAGAGTCCTACGTAATATTAATTCATCAGTAATAACTGCGGCAAGCGTTTGATACCGACAGCGTTAAGTTTTTACATACCAGACTGAGAATACACAAGTTTAAAGTCAACCTTTGCAAAAATTCGTACGCACTTACCCCACTTCACCTTACTACATTCAACTTAATTAACCCTCTGATGATACCGTAGGATTTTTAAGTTAGACATTTATTATTCTGTCAAATAAATCTCGATTTTTCTGTAAAAAGATTTTACAGCGTTCTAAATTTTAATTAAGCTAGATATTTAGTGACGACTAGGAAGATTTTTATTAATTCGAAGGCATTCTGTAATTTATTTTGCATCATTTGTGATAAACGATTATTAACCTCTTTTCTGTAATGTCCAATTTTTCTGACCGGTTTTGTTAAAAAGTAAAAGAAATATTAACGAAGTTTTAATCCGAAGTTTTGGTCCTAATTATACCGGGCACAAGAAATTTGTGATGACAAATTGATTAATTAATTTTTTTATGCCGCAGCACAATAAAATCATAATTTTAACTTTTTGTTTGAAATGTTAAAGAATTTATTTGCTAACCGACATACACAAACATTTTTGGAAAAATTGCATTCGGTAGGATCATGCAGAAAATGGTAAAAGTCGCTTTTAGAACATTTGAAAAAAACCATGAAGAACTGCATTTTTTCAATATTTTCAGTCGTTTGTAACTCGTGGCAACGTTATCCAATTTCAATGAAACTTTTCATTACTGGCTGAAATTTCCGTGAAATTCATATTCTTTTTTGTAATTCCATTACAACTTTCTCGAAACATTTTTATTCGTCGTGCAGAAAACTGATCCTTCTATGTTCTTGAAAAACTCAAGCCGTTAGGCGCAGTTGTATGGGAACGTTTCCGACAGACTGTAGGTACTTTACAATTCCTTTTCAAGTTACATGCTTTTCGGGTAGACTTGAAAAAGATTATACAGGATTAAAATTTAAAATAATTTTATTTTCCAGTTGGACAGTGTTTCAGCGAAGAAAATACAACTTTGTTATATTTTTCAACCAAGTAATAAGAATTATAAACTTTGTACTACATTTTAACCCTGCTGATATTAATATTTTAACCGTAAAAGGTTTTCAAATGAATATTTCTCTTCTTGGGAAATGTAATGCAGATAAAGAGAAAAAATATTGTCATACACTGGACACAATTTTCAAAAGCTCGCACACATGGTTGTCTTCGCTGACGTGATGGAAAAATTTATGTTGAAAATCAAAATATTTGTAAATAAACTAAAACGTTTTATTTTATTTTTTATTATGCTTCACAAACTAGTGAGTATATGAATTTGATTTATTTGAAAAGTTCTGTGCATCATTCTGTTGAACAAAAAGAAGGTATGCACAGAGTGCATCAAAACAGTGTCAAATATGCATTAAAGCTACGTCCACGGATTACATGAAAAAAGTTGATAAAAGTATTGAAAAATGGAGAAATTTTTTTATGCACATTTTCGGTACATTTAGTACACGGAAACACGCGAAAGGAATCAGCCGAGGTATGCAATAAATGTTTAACGCCAGTAGTGCGCTCGACGGACGCGTTAATTTTTCTATCATTACGTGCGAGCAGCGTAAATCTGCGGGGACGGTAACGCGGATTTGTTGAAATTTTGACGTGTCCGTTGTGCGGAATTTTCGGGATTTTTAAATTGGCTTGGACGAACGTTAAATTCGAGATATTCTCGGATGCTGTTACCGTGATTCGAGAGAATGGTGTGTTATGAGTGACGCGTAACTGCCGGCGTCTCGAGCTGAAAGCGATCCAGATTGTATCTGACAGACTATCATGGAACTGGCTGTGCGTTTCCTTCCCCAAAGGAAGGTCGCATTTCCTTTTCGTGAAAACGGAGAGGGAGGGAGGAAAAAATACGAGCATCCTCTCCTGCCTCCAAGAAGCTCTTTTCCACGAGGATGGTCCTCCGGACGAGTCGCCTCGGCAAGCAATCTCACGAAATTGCACCGCGCGATTTCACGTCGTTTCGCAGACGTTACTATTCGCGTTTCCGTCGTTCCCGTCCTCGGAACTCTCGTGTTTCATTTGCACGAAGGCTGGAAACGCGCGGGCGAAACGAAACAGAATAACAATTGGAACCTGATCCCGACGCGACGAGTCCTTCACGCGCGAAGGAATCAAAGTTATCTAGATTAATCCCCGTGCAACGTCAACATTAAACGCGAATCATTTTTAGAAGCATCGGGCGACAACCATTTCCGGTCGTGATCCACTTTATTGTTACAGGGTGAGGTCGTGAGGTCAGCAGAAAATTCCAAGTGGAGGAAGTGGTTATCCTTCGTCTGAGGAAACCAGAAATTTTATAATTTTTGTACATCATCGTGTAGATTTTGAAGTGGAAATGCCGAAAATCCAAGTTTTAATCTCAGGAAACCACTGGTTTAGAAGTTACGGGTGTTTAAAGTTGAGGGATTTTAACAGATAAGGGCGCCGCCATATTGGCTCTACTCTGTGCCGCGCGTCGTCTAACGAGCGCAGCCGCTAGGTGGCACAACAAGCACGCGCTGATGTCGGCAAGGTAGATTTCCAAGGGTAGTCGGGCTCTTCGTTATCGACATCGGCGACGCGCGACGCTCGTTGCATACCAACATGGCGGCGCCCTTACTGATCAATAAAGCTTAAGATTTCTCAACTTTAAACACGCATAACTTTTGAACCAGTGGATTCCTCAGATTAAAACTCGGATTTTCGGCATTGTCTTGTCAAGATCTACAGGACTATGGAAAGAAAGTTTAAAATTTTCGGCTTTGTAAGGTAAAGTTTACCCTATTAATAATCCTCACCCTCTTACGTTCCTCAGGTTGGGAAACTCACCCCTTCACTTTGCTTTACATAGTAAATTCAGACTAAACGAAATATTCCCAATATTTTCATTGCATTCGAACAAACTAATCCGTCTGGCTTGGCAGAAAAACTGAAGTTGTTAGGTCCATTTATAAGAAGGTTATTCTGATTTAAATCTGAATGTATTAGGTCGCACATAAACATTCGTATTTTGTTTAAGCGATATTTTTCCTGGAAATGTTTCCACATGGGAATGTAGATTTGAAACGATATTTTCTATTCCGGGAACGTATAAACATGTACGATTTCATGTATTTATAAAAAAAACCATATACGATCGATACTTGGACAACTTGTATTGATTGTAGCGGAATATACACAGAAAAATAAGTCGTTTTTAGAGAACCCCGTTCAAATATAAAATTCGTGAAAAAGTCCGGTTCACGTTTGACCGACCCTCGTAGTTGTGATTTATTCCCTGACGTGGAATCACCACCTGGCCAGTTGTACCATCGGTTACATGACACCCAGTACAATATAATCCACGACCGAGTTGAAATAAGTTATTTTAAACAGCGATGTCTCGGGCGAGCACTGCTGGTTAGGTAGCATTAAATGGCTACTGGTAGGTAGCTTCACCGATGTGCCTTGGATCTGCCCCGTTTTACCGGCAATTTTTCCAATGACACAGTGGGACAGAGATATCCAGCGTTTTGCCTTTTGTTCACCCTCGGTTCGTGTCTGTTTCGTGGAAAAAAAGTAGGCCCAGTGGGGATTAAAACTAAGCGTCCCGCGTTCACGTGCACGGAGTTAGATCGCGGGGCGAGTATGTCATTTAGTGGCTTTGTTCGCCCGTATGAAGTCGCGGCGTACTCTCGCCAGCTGTCGCTCAACACAAACAGAATTTCACATTACGAGACCTCGCGAGTCTGTCGCGTTATCTGTAAACGCGACTCGCTGATTTCTACGGGGAAAGAAATCGCCCAGCCGTTTCCCTACCGTTCGGTGATCGGACAGGATGGCTATTGTTGCCTAGCTAACAATAAGACGCCTACACCTCACGACAAAATTATGAGACACGTGAGCTGCTGTTTTTGAAAGTTCATTTTTAGAAAAAAATGAGTTAATGGTACTTTTAGTCAGATACAGATATCAACATTTCTTTTGAAAAAGTTTATAAATAAATGGACTTATACCAGTTTCAAAAACAACGGCTTATATAGGAAATGTGTAGAAGGTGTATTCGAATAAGAATTTTGTTCTTTCTCTATTTCTAATGCTATTGTGTGTTTATATCATTCAGTAATACTTCGTACTCAATATAAATATATTTATGAATGCAAAATACAGGAACAGCCCAGATGTCGTTAGACAACACAAACACAAGCAATATCAATAGAGATTTCAATATTTCGTGTCACGAAACGCAAACACATTCCAGCCGTTAAGCTTACATAATGAGTAATAATTAACAAGCTGATCCTAGTAATTAGTTCCATATCAGATGTATTGTGTGTGTGTGTGTGTATGTGAAACTGTTCAATGCAAGAAAAATGTAATGAAGTAATGATGTTGTTTCTCTAGTTTCAACATAAATTAAACACAATATTAATATCTTTTCAATTATTTTATAACAAATATGGCGAGGTTACTATGCAAAGACGATTTAGAATTATTCAAATTGAAGCGCAAACTATAGCAATAAATGATTTATCAGAAAACAAATTCATTTTCAAATAAGGCGTTTAGTATCAAAACCAGCTCAATCCATCTTTATAAATTTTACAGAAGAGACAAAAAACATTTCACGCTTTGCCCATTTAATTTTTTCCAAAAGAATTTATTTTCGTTTGGACAACCTTTGGTGTACGATTCCAAATCTGTTTTCTTTTTTAAATTAGCAGTACTGTCTAATTATTTATAAATAAAAATAATTTGGATTGAGCTGATTTTGAAAAAATTGGATCTCTTTCATCCTTCCTTTCACAAATTTCAATTAAATTCATGTGGTATCTCAATTTTATGCCACGTATCAGCCTGTAAAATCAAAAGTGTGAGTTGATTAATCAATTTATCATAATAATGTCGACAATTGACTGAGCCTGCTGTCACCAATATGGCGACATTTGTCCTTGAGTAGTTAATTCATAGAAGTATTTTAATAATTGATCAGACGGGATTTAATTGATAGGCCGGAAACGTTTGCAATTACTTGATCATCAATGGGCGTTTTACATCTATCTCTTACATACAATACAAATGTACGCATCGGCATACAATACTAATTATTAATAATCAATCGCTGGTTAGTATTAAGTTAGCAATTTGACGAATGTACGAATCTCTTGTGGATTATTAATTAAATGTTACATTAAATTGTGTGCTTGTATACCGCAGCTCATTAGCTTTAACCGATATTCAATAATTAGCGTGCATAATGCGATTTATTTTTTCCAGGTTTAATACATTAGGTGAATAAATGTGATCAAACAAAACATATTATCTTTACAAGGAAAACCATCATACCTTTAGCATCAGTGTTTATATATAGGTTGGGTCATCATTGACGCGTTCATCCACAACACCTCCGAATGATAATTAAATAATTTCATTAACAATCAGATGTTTCATTCGAATTGTAACAATGTGCGCAGTTTTATGACTTCTCTTTATTCCTATGACTTCCAATGGCCTTTTAAATAAACTTTTATATAATCAAACAATTTCCTGCAAACAGAGATCCAGCTTTCCTTTAGCAATGTTTCATTTCTGCAAATAATTAAATTCATTTCCACCTGACTATATAATATAAATGCCTGCGAATCTTCATGCAAATTAAAATTTGTATAGCAGTTTTTTAAGAATTAAAATTAATTAATAATTCGTCCTTCCTCATCAGAATTTTTCTGTTTTTATATAGGTAGGAGTGTATAAATCATCCTATTATATAAATTTATATAGGAGTCTAATAAATTTGTATGTTATTAATTTCCTTTAGACTGAAATAAAATTCTATTTTGGTTTTGTGAATGACGCTCTGGGTTTCTGAGACCCATAGAGCAGTTTCAAGGTTAAGAACGGCATTTTGAATATAGAGTTTCGATTTTGTTATTATTTTCAAGAAGGTGTAACAATTCCAAAAGTAGGTACAGTAGTATTCGAAATATCGTAACAATCATTTCGAAACCCGCGTCCAAAGCAGAGTCGCCCGATTAAGACATGTGTCCCCACCCCATCTTCCCCTTCTAGGACGAATCCACTTGCGGGCCTTACCTCCTCTCACAACACACCAGTCGTCGTCAAAGATTATACAGTAAAGTCGCGTTATTTTGCATATGGCCATGTTCTGCACGGAGAAATACCGTGTAGGAACACTATTTCTTATGACTGAGTCGAGACTTCGTTATATTTATTTTTATGATGTTTTAAAGAATACAATATACTTTCATACTAGTGGGTTATCAAATCATTTCAACGAAAAAATGATTGCATTAGTTTTATCGACAAAAATCAATTTTTTGCAAAATCCTGAGGTCGTAGACAAATTTCGAGACCAGATTTGAAATCAGCGTGAAAAAATCTACTGGAAATGATGTATAGCATGTTACAAAAAAATTTTTCCGCGCGTGGTATTGAAAAACCACAATTTTCTCGAAATTGTACAAGTTTAACGAATTTTATCAAGGTTAAAAAACGTTCGTACCATAATCTCCCTATTTTTCCCATATTCTACAAAGTCAGCTTTCTTCAGCTTCAATTCAAAAAAGATTTCATCGCTCTGTCTCATTTCTATCGAAAGTTCTTTGATTTTGTCGCCGATTTCGTCCGAATTGCTCACTGTGCGGCGTTGCTCCTCAGTGGATGGGGTAGGCACTTGACAAATTCTGGGTTAGTTGCTGAGAAATAACGCGAGTTCACTGTACAATTTCAAAATCGCATTTCAAAAACGCAGTACTTTCGGTACGTAAAAAGAGTCGATTTTTCCAAACCTGTTGCACCGAAACACCCTAACAGGCCCGACAATATCCGATAAATGCTGGACCCTCTAAATCCTATTATTCGCCCCAGGAAAACGTTGAGATTATGTATCATTTTGTCGCGCGGTGCAGCCGCGACGATAGAGTACATTGGCGAAAGACCCTAACATCGATCAAGCGAATGGTGTCCAGTCCAGGCGAGCATCGCTCACCGGCCGGAGAACGAAAACACAACTGCGGCAGTTAATATTCAATTGCAGCATCGATGGCGGTCGTCGATCAGCGATTCCGCGGTCATAAATTACGGGCAAGCACCCAGATGATGACGTAGTTCTCACCGATTACTTTTGTAGGCAAATAGAGGCTGACAAAGACGGGGGAGGCCGCGGAAACTAAAGTCGTAAAATTATACGCTCCCCCTCGCAGCCCCTTCTTGAGCGATTTCGTGGTTCGCTGCTCGTTGAAGACATATATCGAACAAGAGGGAGCCAGAGAGAGAGAGAGAGAGAGAAAGTGGTGCGTTCGCCTGTCTCAACTTGCCTCGAGGAGGCCGAAGAAGCAGAAGCAAGCCGACCAGGCGGGACGAGGCAAGCTGAGGCAAGACGCGCTCTGCGCGCGAGGTAAGCGAGGCAGGGGGTTCAGTTGAAAAGTTGTTTGGCTAAAAGTACGGGGAAACTCGGTCGTGGGCATCGATCGGGGGCTTCTAACGAGCTCTTGCTAACTAGTTTGGAGCGAGATCGTCGCCGCGGACACCCTATTTGAATTCGGTCTTTGTGCCGCAAAAACTGACGGAGCACTACGCCGCGGGAGGGTGTCCACCGCTGCTCCCAGATACAAGTCATATTTTAAATACCAAATGGCCCGTAGTTTCCTGGGAAGCTTGCAAAAATGGCCCAACTATATTTTCATAAAGTTTGTATATCTTGTTAGAAAGTCTCGGCGACGTTTTTGTCGGCGCCGAGAATTCAAGGACATTTATTATGTTCCCATTATGTTCTCTCCTGCCGCTTTCCCAGCCGGACAATTACAGTGCTGGACAATAGTGTGGGACATTTTGTATGGTTTTTTGTGATTCGCATATTGAAAAGGAAAGCATTGCACATTCTATGCATCACCGTTTTTAGACCGTGTATACGAACGCATGCTGTGGATAACGAAAGTAAATAAACATAGTGCTCGCATTAAAAAGAAGGGCTGTTATAAATTCATGAGAACGAACATTTTGTTGATGTTTACATATGTTCAGTGAGGCGGCGTGCTTGTTTACTACCGCCGCTCAGAGTCGTCAGATTAGGTTTGTCTCCCCACTCCCCATCTTTATCTTCTATTACTACGATGCTATACTCCTACGTGTCACAACGTCACGTGACTAATTCGGTACTGGCAGAGAGGGGGTAACCTCTTCCCCTCAATACGAGTTAATTCCCCTGATTTGACGACTCCGCAGCCTAGTCTCGCTGTATAGGTTCGACTGTCAAGGTTAAGGGTAGCATCTACTCAACTGCGGCAGTTGAGTGAGTGCACACACCGCTAGACCACGTATACGTACGCGAGGATTGCAAGGATCCGGGTTTCACTTCTGATACCTCAATAATGCAAAGACGGGATTTCTTAGTAGCCAAAATCGCTAGATGAAAGATCAATCTAGAGTGCTATTTGCCTCAAAAGTCCTATTTTTACGTTTACGTTGAATTCTTGGTGTCAACAAAAACGACCGTTGATCTTTACTACATCAATATATAAAATGTCTTGTACTTTCGTCTACGACTGTATATCTTCATAAAGTTCATATCTTCTGTTATAAAGTCTTAATAATGTTTCTATTAATTCAAAGAATTCATTGCAAACAAATTCGTTAAATTCTTGGAATGAATAAAAATTTTCTTTGTAATAGAAAGCTTAAATTTCACGAAAATATGACTTCTGCACGTCTGCGAGCTTTTCGATAGAGAATAGTTTAAATATGAAAATAACGCTTGTACGTAAATATACAACCGCCACTGTGAATACAGTATACAGGGTGGTCGATCTAAATGTAGCCACCTAAATATCATCTTTACTTTTGATGACATAACAAATGCAATGTAGATGGTATCACCAGGTGAATGCTTTGCACATATTATTTTTTTCTCAATGTCTTTTCTCCACGGAGTTTTCAAGGTCATCGATATTTTTTTTCTTGTAAATGTAGATTTTTTTCCTTGCATATTCTAGTTGATATTAAAACGCATTTAAATATATACAAGAAAATTTACAAGAAAAAAGTATCAGTGACCTAGAAAACTCCAGAAAAATGACCTTGAGAATAAAATAAAATTTGCGAAGCATTCACCTTGTAATACCATTTACATTGTAATATTAAAAACATTTATTGTCATAAAACATTTTATGTCATATCAGATATTTAGGTGGCTACATTTAGGTGTACCACCCTGTACATATAGTGAGTACAATATATGTATAGTGAGTAGAAAATGTGTTGGTGGAAAAACTTACCCGCACCTTCGGCATCTCTTTCAGCCCGATGGCTGGCTGGCTCCTGTTGCTCTGCAACAACAATTCAGAATAACACGGTCAGCGAAATTAATTAACACATTTTGCGACGTTAATTAGGACCGACTTCGGGGTTTCTGTTAATTATGCGACACGGCTGCCAGGAAAGTTTGTTTATTTCGGTGCCCGCGGAATGGCTCCGGGAATAATTATTCTTTGAACAAGCCGCGTAGAAAAGTTACTGGCGGAAACGGTCTTGTAGCGAACGTCTTCGTTTCTTTAATAATCCAGATACACCCTGGCTATGGTATGGCGGTCACAAAGGTTGTTGGATACGGAATTGTGCGGAGAAAATGTTCTCCTCAAGTCTACAGTTGAATGAGTTGTGGAAGAAGATAAATAACGAGTATTACGAGCTTTCTGACGAAAAGATTTAAAATTACACGGATAGTGGGTGAAATGAATATTTAGATTTCCAATAGAATAAAGAAAACGAGTCAAAGAATCTTTTTAGAAACGTTTAGAAGCGCGTAGAAATATCGAGTATCCCAAAAATGTATTTCCTTGGAAAGGATGATACCTGAGATCATTTGAAGAAACTGTTTCCTTTGCGAAATTGTTCTCAGTGGCTTTGTTACGGAGTTATTAACGAAAAACACGGACCAATCAAGGCGCGCCTACTATAGACAGAGCCCGGCTTGGCCAACACCAATGCCGCGCTTAGCGGGATCTGTCGAAGAGGCGGAGTCTCTGATTATTTTTCGTTAATAACTCCCTAACGAAGCCCCGGAGAAGATTTTCGCAAAGGAAAAAGTTACTTCAAATGATGTCAGGAATCACCCCTTTCGAAAGTACATTTTGGGTCCTGTATAATTACTGTCCATCTTATAGAAAAGAAAATGAGTACATCTTTCCTATTAAATAGGGCGAGCAAACATTAAATTCAGTCGACTTTTTTGTGATTGAAACGTATCACGGACAAATTAAAACGAACGTTAAGCCGAGGCGGTTTCATTTCTTCGTAAAGGTCCCTAAGGGTATCGACGATGCTAATTTTAAGAAAACCTCAAGCCAGATTTCACGTGACGTCTTTCGTACCATCGAGCGAAACCTATTGAACGACGTCCCGACTTTTATAACCGAAGCTATCCATCGTACAATTCCCGATCGTCTTCAGCCACCTAATCAATACGTCGTAGAATCCTGGAGTTTATGTTCGCATCTTCTCCACAAGAATCCGTGTCATCTTTGTTGCAATACATGGCGAATGAAGTTTCCTGGATTCAATTACTTTGATGCATACTTTTTCACGGGCGTATTAGGTCAGAATTATTTATAATACACATTATAAATAACAGACATTTATGGTGAAACTGAGCTAGAAAATGATAAAACAATAGAAAGATAAAAATAATTCAAGAAACATCAATAATTCAATTCACATCCATATATTAGTCTTCAATCATGAACTGCATAAACTGGAATCATCACCAAAACATGTGCTTTTGTCCTGTATTACTCCATTTAATTATTATATTGTTTTCATCTACACTCTACACGGTTCGAGAGAGGCAGCATGAGGGTAGAAGTTCGAGGAGTCGATGCTGGAGAGTAATCAGTCTCCCAGGCCTACTGAGTAATCAGTCTCCCAGTCCCAATGGATCCCAATGGATCCCAATGGATCTCGCAACGGATACCCACGTAGCCACAATGGACCCGAATGGGGCTACAGGGACCCTGGTAGGCCTAATCTGGCTAAGGGCAACCGAATTAATCAAGGAAGTCTCCTCAGATCCTGCAGCGTCAGCTAAGTAACACACCCCAATGTTTATGACATCTTTGATTGAAGCCCTGGACGGTTACTGTCTTCTTACAAAAAAGGGGATGTAACAAGATCTCTGACTTGTTAGGGGTGCGATTCCTCACGATGAGTACTATATGATGGAGAAAAAAATTTGACCTTTAGAAAAAGGATCAAGATCTGAGTTAGGTTTGCTTTTTTATGATCTACACTGATCCAGAGTTTATGATACCTCTGACTGAAACCCTGGACGACTATTGTCTTTTTACAAGAAAGAGGACGTATTAAGATCTCTGACTTGTTAGGGGTGCGATTCCTCACGATGAGTACTATACGATGCAGAAGAAAATTTCACCTTTCGAAAAAGGGTCAAGATCTTGGGTAGGTTTGCCTTTTTATGATCTCCACTGATCCAGAGTTTATGATACCTTTGGCTGAAGCCCTGGACGACTACTGTCTTTTTACCAGAAAGAGGACGCAATAAGATCTCTGACTAGTTAGGGGTGTGATTTCTCACCATGAGTACTATACGATGCAGAAAAAATTTGACATTGAGAAAAAGGGTCAAGGTCAAATTTTTGACCTACTTTTGGAAGCAATAAAAATTTTTTGAAGCCATAAATGCATCAAGGTCCGTAGTCTAATTATTATTACATAATGCTTTCTGACTCTGTAATTCTGTTAAAGTTTCTTGGCGAGGAGTTAAACAGTTGCAATTTCAAATCTTCCACTACGGAAGGGTCTTTTTGGATGAAATAAAGTTCTATTTCTTTGGGCAGATCTAGTCCTGTTTGGATATCATTTATCTTGGTACTATATTATCATTTATGTGGTGGGTGGAGAAACTGTCTTCTGAATTGGTTTTCAGAAGTAGATGCACAAAATCGGTATTATTAAACGTACAGTGCAGATATCCTAAGTTGTTGAGCATCAACAAACTGTTTATAACCTCCACTGATCCAGAGGTGAAAAATCACGCTGTAGAGGTCACGACATATAATTTTGAAACACTCCATTAATTTTTGCAGAAAAAATTTGTAAAATTTATTTTTCGTATTGGTAACTAAGCATGGCTCTTCAAAGCGTTAACAGATTAACAATGGATCATAAAATGTGAGTGCCCGTCGAACAATTGCGGTGGGTAATGCGTCAAGCAGCAAGTGTGGGAGTGGTAAAAAATGTGTCGCGTGTGCTCGTTGAAAAATGTATTGCTGTTCCGTCTTTTGTGGCGTTCCGAATGTTGTCTCGATAGCGAATAAATCCGCTAGAGAAAGGCGACGCGTCGTTCCGTGCAGGTCCACCTGTACGGACAAACGATAAAACGATAAATTCCGGAAAACTGTCGAACCGTGCAGTATCGTCGTGTCGGGCCGTCATTGCTCGAAACACGTAAATCTTAATTGACCAATCGCAGCGAAGTGGAGCCGGCAGCGTTAACCAACGGCCACGGAAAACTCCGTTCGAGAACTTGTTTCCGTCCGACGCCCGGTCTCGTATCTGATTGTAAGTAGATACCGATCGACCAATTACAACACTATTTCCAAAAACAATACGTCGCCTTTTCAAGAGCAGAATTATTGGAGAATAATATTCATCTTTTCCAATTTTTTTGAAAAATGAAAGTACAGTAAAGTCGGGTTATTTCTCAGCGACCGCCTACCCAGAATTTGTCAAGTGCCTACCCCTTCCACTGAGGGGAAACGCCGCAGGGACCAAAAAGCTCGAGCTACTAATCCAATTACAAAACTTCTTTATTTTTCATTATTTTTTTATGGGACTTTCACCAACTTATTTGTGGCATTTTTTTGATTAAAATGACACTAAACACGTTATAATTCCAACTGTATTTAGTGGTTGAATTGACGATGAATGTTTCGGGCGCAAGGAAGGATAGCGCGATCCGTGTTTAGTAGGGGTGTGCGGGTACCCTTTGGAATTGAATAAATCCTTAGTGAAGGATGGATTCGGCGCGATGCGTCTAAGTTGAAGTAGGAGATATGCGAAGAGGTCGCGAATAAATGTTAACAAACTATTTCTGAGAGATCATGAAATGATTAATTGATATTTCTCATTAAACTGGAGATTTTTATACAAAATAAAAATTGCAGAATACAGAAGCTACATATGACTTGTTAGTTAAAAATTATTTCTAAAAAAGTAAGAATGATAATGAAATAGAAACGAAAGTGGTAACAAAACAGGGATTTAAAAAATGAGCTCCTAACGCTATCCTCTATCTGTAACCTTGAATGACCTTCAGCCATCTATAGAGCCTTACTGAGATTATAGTGATTATAGTCACTGAATTTTTAATAGAAGAGACTATCATGGGTGTTTAAGAAGGGGTGGTCCCGTTTGACAAAATTAAAAGAAATATTTTTATGACATCGTATGAACCCCATTGAACCATTGTCCTTGAGACATTTAACGTACATTTAAAAATAACAGAAATAGTTTAGGTAAAAACGTTAGATAACTCACCCTGTATAGATTGTATACAAACATACAAGATCCGCTGTCTATTGATTGTTTAACAGAAATTCTTGAACATTTCTATTATTTTATCAGGCTACTGTACCCTACGAAATATTCGAAATTTTTCTTTCCCACTATTTATTCGACGCGTAATCGCAATGGCAGCTGTTTCCGGATTCAATATAAAAAAAATCCCTTTAAGCCTCGGAAGACTGAAGACGTGATTCGGCGCCATCAAATTTGAATTTCAATTGGTCCCGGTACAATCAATGCGGGGAATATCGATTGTAGCAGGACGGAAGCCACCGCCGATAAAGATTGCTAGACAGATTGGTACGTTTCGTAGTAGCATAAAATCAACAATCAGAACTAGATTGAGAAACAATGAAAACGGCGCGACGGTGATAATCGAACGGTTTATCTCGATTAATTCCGGTTAATTGCATTCGGTAATTAGCCCAATTACTCCGCTGGTCAAATATAGTGCGAGTAACACCGGACCTTCTCTATGTGTGCACCCACATTGCCACGAATAATCGCGAAACATCCGTATAAACCGATCGATGCGATTGCAGTCTTGGCTAGGCATGGCGTGTACTGTTACTTTTGGATAACTTTAATTTTGAACCGTGGTTCGTGATCGCTTCTGATTGGCGGAGAGATAACCTGACAAAATTGCGAGTTACGTCGCACTTTTATCAAATTTATTAGATCTGCAAGACGTTGCTCAAACCATTATTTGCGTTTCCTATAATTGTTAAGTAATACTTGGTATTTTGTAATAATTGGTATTTTGTAAAACTTTATACATAGCATAGATATACTTACATAAACATAAACGAAATTGCCAGCACGTTTGTACTATTTATAAACATTAGACATTATAAAGTCAATTATCGAGGTTGAAAAATATTATTTTATAATAGCCCAATCCTTTCCGAATAAAACAAAAAAAAATGTAGCTCAATCGGACCAACAGTTCCCGAGAAAAAAATTCCTAAGTGAGGCCCGTTTTCGCCAAAATGGGCAAAAATGGCAAATTTCGAAGGTCTGTCATTTCTAAAAAAATTCGAAACCAGCAAAATGATGACTTAAACACCCCCTAATTTCACATGGATTACAACATATTTCGTTTAGAACAAAATCGATGGAGGTGACATCAAAAAGTGATTGATTTGACTTGGAACGACCCTATTACGTTTACGAGAGGGAGAATTAATTTTTTTCTTTTTTAAATACTGAAATAAGATGTAGAAAAGAAAATTTAATATTTTTTATTTTTATCATCAAATAAAGTAATTTTACGTTGTGTACAGAAAAGGTAACTTAATTTTAAATTTAGGTTACAAGCAGATATTTTTGTGCAAGCTAATTGATGTATTTAAAAAAAGAAATAATTCAATCGAGATGAAGAATTGGGATGACAGCGAGCAAAGTCACTCTAAATTTAAATATCAACCTGTGATAAATCACGGTTAGTGATTTTGGACGCCACCTTGGCGACCTGAATACAACCGCGTTCCAACAGCAACATTTTCGGTTAACATTTTTGTTATAAACGTATAAAATGTTTAATACCTCCACTCATTTTACAGGCTAGTGGTTAACGTGTTTTGAAATAGCACTTTAAACTAACGACGCTAACTTCCAACGTATACATGCTCCACCAATTTCCCGGATACATTAGCCGCCACTGATGCATGCTAGTGTCTACGATTTCAATGCAAGTGCGAAGCAATGTTTTGTTGTTAAGCTGGATCCTAAATTATTTCCACTTTCATATATTCACTAACAAAACATGTGTTTCCGTTTGTAGTGAAAATATTCGACAGAGGAAATATTTACAGCGCTGTTTCGTATAAAATATGCAATATGTATGCACGAAGAACGAAAATTGGTCAAATAAAATCACGCTTAATTGGTCAAATAAAATTACACTATCGACTAAGTCGATAGTAGCTGTTACTATCAACGTTCAACATTCCTGTTATAAATGTTTAGAATATAAGTTATGCACATGTACAATACAAACATTTTATGTATGCATCTACAATGAATAAGAATATCTGTGTATATATTTATTGAACCACCAATTTTTCCCGAACGTCCGACTTGTCGTAGAGTCATACTACTGAATTCCGCAAAAATTTACGCCCGTCCAACTTATCATTGAGTTACTGTACTAATTTGGAATTGCATAAATAGCGAAACATTGCAAAACAAAATTTTTCGGCCGTCTGGCTTGTCGTTGAGTTGCACTACTTAATTCTCGAAATTTTTCGGCTGTCTGGCTTGTCGTTGATTTATACTATTGAATTTTCGTGCCACCTCTTTCGCTATCATATTCTCCTTCGAGGTTTCCGTAAAATTTTGGTCTGCCTGGCTCGTCGTTGAGTTGCACTACCTAATTTTGTACATTTTTCGACCGCCTGGCTTGACGTTGACTTATACTACTGTAATTTCGTGCCACCTCCTTTCATATCATATTCTCCTAATACAAAAATCGATTCTCGAGGTTTTGGAAAAATTTTCGGCCATCTGACATGTCGTCGAGTTGCACTACTTAATTTTATATATTTTTGACCGTTTGGCTTGACGTTGAGTTATACTACTGAATTTTCGTGCCACCCCTTTCGCTACCATATTGTCCTAATACAAAACTCGATTTTCGAGATTTCCGAAAATTTTCGGCTTTCTACTAGGATAATATGATAGATAAAGAGAGATTTTCCAAATTTTCCTGCCACCTCTTTTACTATGATATTCTCCTAATACAAAACTTAATTTTTGCTTAATTTGAAAAATTGTTGCCTATACAAAATTTTCGAAGATGCTAATCTAATTCCACTATCGGATATTCATATACAGGGTGGGCGAAAAAAGAATACATTAACTGTTGCAACCACTATTCTTTATTTTTCGCCAGAAAAATTACAATATTAAACGCGCATCGTGATGAAATGAGAAGAAGCTTTTTGATGAGAGATTACTTTTCTTCAATAAACTATGAACATATATAAACTAGCCTACTAGTATTCATTCTAACCTCACTGCGCCATCAAAACATTTATGGCACCAATTAAGGCAGGAAACGATTTACAAATTATTAAAATCTCTGAACGAAATATTGAATATTATACAAAACAGGTATATTCTTTTATTTTAAACACATATACCCTACCATTTTGTCCCATTAATTTGTCTTGAACATTTTCGTAGACAAATTCATGCGAGGCAATATTTCACTTTTACCAACCGTGTCAAATAAACAAAAACAGTGTAAAACGATGTACGTACAAGAAACATCATTTGTTATCTACTAAATAAAAATTAACAACAGGGTGTTCTTTTTTTATTTCCGGCTGTAGCACGGAAACAAATGTCATCTTAAGCCGCAAATACTTAATGGGGGATAAAAACGGAAAACTGCAAATGATCTAGCTAAATGTCACGGAACCGTAGGGCAGAAGAAGTCCCACTGAAAAACAGAATGCATTATTTCCTATAGCGGTGGGAGCGCGAGATATAACTACCTCGGAAGTTTAATCAAACTTCGCTGTTTCTTGCGTGGCGGTGGCGCGCCCTCGAATTTGGCAACGATGGCCGCCCGTTGTCGCTGTATTTGTAATCGCTAGAAGTTTTCTATCGAGTTGTCTCGGTGCTCAGCCAAACGGTAATATCCGAGAGTGGCTCGACCCAGTTTCGATAATTGCCGGTCAGGTTCGTAAGTTCCTCGATTCTTCGGCTGTTTTGCCCATCGGTTGCCATTTTTCTTTCGCCCTACAGGGTGTCTCAAAATTCTTTCAACATCCGGAAAAAAGAGGTTCCTTGAGGAGGAGATCATTTGAAGCAACATTTTCCTTTGCAAAAATGGCGTCCGCGGCCTTGTTAAGGGAGTAGACTCCTTTTTCCACGATTGGGGTAAACTTTACCTTGACGGACTCAAAATTTCTGCCTTTTTCCAATAAATTATGATGTATTTGGTATATAATTCAGTAGATTTGTACCCAGCGCGGCTTCAGTCGAAGTTTCAATCCTCTAGGATCAATGGTTCAGGATTTATGGGTGCTTAAAGTTGAGCATTTTTCGGTACTTTTGACAGGTAAGGGCGCCGCCATATTAGTTTGTAATAGCGATCGCGCGCGGCTTACCGAGCAGAACCGCTAGATGGCAGCACGTTAAAGACGGACTAAAAAGTATAAAATAATTTTTCCTAGCCCCATTCAGATTCCTAATCCCATACAGATAGTCCTGAAAATTTGTGATTGTGAATTTTTAATAGCTATGAAAATACCTGTAAGATTTAAAACGAAAAACATGCATGGGGCGCATGCAATAGATAATTGATGCATGAATAGTTCACCTAAGTCCTGTGCCCCACGTTTTTCGTTTTAAATCTTACAAGTATTTTCATAGCTATTAAAAATTCGCAATCACAAATTTTCAGGACTATCTGCATGGGGTTAGGAATCTGAATGGGGCTAGGAAAAATTATTTTATACTTTTTGGTCTGTCTTCAAAACGTGGTATTTTCCAAAAATCTATTTTTATTTAAATAATTTTATTTTCTGCTTTTTAGTCTTATGTGTGTGAAATTTTTCAATCGATTTTAAACATTTTGATGAGATTATAACAAAGACATGCAGTAAATTCCAGACGGTATTGACCGTCGGCATATCGAAAACAAACGCGAGCGGTTGCGAGAACGAACAGCGGGCGTTGAGACTGTTTACCTCAACGTACGAAAATTCAAACGAACTAAATATATCTAGAACGTTCGATCGAGGAACCGATAAAATATTGTATTGTCATCCACTTTTGAGCTATGTTTAAAGTTTCAAGTCTCTAGCTCATCGGATAGTTAGTTTAAAATAAATTGCAAAATTTGTACGGAAGAAACAAACAGACAAACAGACAAACAGACAAACAGACAAACAAACAAACAGACTAACAGACAAACAGACAAACAGACAAACAGACAAACAGACAAACAGACAAACAGACAAACAGACAAACAGACATACAGACAGACCAGCAAGCAAGCTAATAAAAACGTGATAAAATAGGACTTTTGAGGGCGATAGTGTCCTAGATCGATCTTTTATCTAGCGTTTTTTGACTACTGAAAAACCCCATGTTTGTACTATCGAGAAATGAGTACGCAAATCCCGCACCCTTGCAATCCTGGATACGAGTCTACCGCCTTAAGGAGTTATTAACGGGAAACACGGACCAATCAAAGCGCAACCTAGACGCCAGTTGACAGTTGGTGCGCCGCCCCGGACCGACTGTGCCAACACGCGTCTAGGTCGCACTCTGATTGGTCCGTGTTTTCCGTTAATAACTCCTTAACAGAGCCGCGGACGCAATTTTTGCAAAGAAAAATGTCGCTTCAAATGATCTCAGGAACCTCCCATTTCCGAATGTTGAAGGAATTTTGAGCCCTGTATACCTTCTTCGATTCTTCTTTTCCTTTTCCCCTCTCACCCCTCAACAACCACTACCCCCGCCCCTCATCGGTCGTTTAATCGTCGCAATCCGGATCGCATCCAAAAGGTAAAGGCATTTAAAAGACGAGTCCTCGACGAAAAAGAGATGTGGCTGCCGCGAAAATTCGATAGCTTGTCCACCGGTTTCGTTTTGTTTTGTTCGGGGCGAAACTTCTTCGTCCGGAGTCTCGTTCCGAACAAGTTCCAACACTTATACGAGCAATTCCGTGAATTTATCGGTCGACGGTTCGGGCCCGTCAACTTATAACGAGATTAAGCGTGGATTGTGCTTCGAAAATATGATGTCGTCATTTCCTCTTTCGATAAATTCCGGTTCATCCGAACTTCGTTTCTCGATGTTGTTCTTTTTTTATTTCACCTGAAATTTCATTTAACTTTTCATATTAATCTCGCTCGCCAAGGCGACCGTTCCATTAAAAGCTTTCTGGGAGCATTGTCTTCGCGGAGTTAGGAAGTCTCTGTTACTGGCAGAGCATGGATTATATAGTAAGTGCATTATGCTCATAGATTGCGAATCCCGAATGATTCGGGCGTTTTATGGGGAAGTTACAAATAATCTTTTTATTTGAAATTAACATAATATTGTTGAATATAAATTTCGAATAGAAAGCAGAGGAAACAAGAATTATCTAAAAATATAATAATCTGAAAAAAATAATGAACTGACCCAACAGCATTTATAATGTCAAACAAATAACAATTAACATAATGATATTGTTAATAAGAGGAAACAAGAACTATCTAAAAAAATAATACTCGGAAAAAAATGAATTGACCCAAGAGCATTTAAAATGTCAAACAAATAACAATTAACATAATGATGTCGTTAATAAGAGGAAACAGGAATTATCTAAAAAAAAATAATAATTGAAAAAACAATGAACTGACCCAACAGCAGCCCAGATAGCACAAAAACATCTCAAAGACAGCTGTAAGACGCTTGCCGCAAGACATTTGGACGTCTGAAAGACGTAGTAGAGGCGTCTTTTAGGCGTCGTTTTAGACGACATCTCCGAAAAGACGTCTTTGAGACGTCTTATTTCAGATGTAAAAATGACGTCTCCCAATAGACGTCTATAAGACATCTTTTTGGGACGTAAGACATTCAGATCTAAAAATGATGTAAAACAGACGTTTATGAGACATTGGGTGCTATCTGGGAAATAATCGAAAAAATTCATGGACGGACCCAACAGCATTTATAATATCAAACAACCAACAATTATCCTAATTATATTGTTAATAATATTGTCGAATACAGATTTCGAGTAAAAAGCAGAGAAAACAAGAATGATGTAAAAGAAAAATAATCGGAAATGACAAATTAATTGGTAAATAAGATCACAGAGTACAAGTGTAATATTTTGATCATGAACGTAACGGTGATATAATTTCAAAAGCGAATTTTTGTAATAAATATCTTCTCTATTATTTCACAGAATTATTGCAGCTTTATCGTTCGATAATGTCGCAATTCTGATATAAGCAATTCTATCGCTATGTGTACAATCGCTCTAAAATGGGTGTGCTAGATGATGACCGCATGCCGGGGCTAATGGAATTTTATAGCACGGTAGGACCTCGATTAACTGGATTTCGATTATTCGCTATCTTGGTTATCAGGATCTCGGTTATGCGGTGCGGCATACATACAAATCGAAGCATTTAGAATATGCATCTAAATGATTATGAAACTCGGCTTTTAAAAGATTTTGAACAATTTTCTGATTTTCGACAAATTCGAAGATTTAACCCTGAGCATGAAAATTCACTAATTTAAATTATTTAGATTGACACAACCACGCTATTATTTCCCAAACTTCAGCTTGTTACAAAATGTATTTAAAAGAACAACTTTCATCTGAAACATGTTTGCGTATAATCAATATTTTCGGAGATTTTCGACTGTAACGCTTTATAATTTCCACCCTGTATATCGTTATCAGAAGTAAGCGGTAACCGAAGATACGTACTTTCGCAGTTCATTGGCCATTCCTAAAGCTCCAGATGCTCGAAATGGTGGCTGTTTGCTCCAATAAATAATTGGAATCTTTTAACCAATAATTCGAATATGTTTTTTACTCCTTGCGATATTATTGATGCATATTGTATGTATATACATATAGCTGTAAGTTTTTAATTCATACTATGCATTCGATGTGGTTGTTAATAAACCATATTTTTTCGTTTGCCTCATAAACAATTTATTGGGAAATTTTAATTCCATTCAGCCGCAAATATCTCGATGTTAAAATCATTTCTCTTACTTATTAAAGAATAATTACATACAATAATTATTAATATACCACGAATCTTTATGCAAAACAAAGATTGTTTGCAGTTGTTAGAGGTATTTATTTTTGTTTGACGTTTTCAGTAGAGAATCTTTTACAGTGAAAAAAAATGATTTAAATTTTTGTTTCATTAAAATGTTATCAGTGCTTCCAAGCATGGAAATTTTTATTTTTGAGAAAATCTACAGTGAATAATCCTCCAACAGATTTTAATATAAAAAAGCGTCTACATACGGAGTAATTAATTAAATACTTTTTGGATCCACTGCATGTGTCAATACCCATATAGCAGCTAATAGCTTCATCAAGTTGCATGCAATATATCGATTCTCTGAAATTCTTTTGATCTTTTTACTGTTTAAAATTTTTCACCGACCCATTTTTGTCATGAATGCATACATCAATTTTCATTTAGAAAATTCATTGCGTTTCAAAAATATGTATCTCTGATAAAGGAACGTTCAAAATTTTGAACAGTTCCAGTTAATAATTAAAATATGAATGATTATGTACATGTTAATAATTAATTTGACATGCACATGCTTAGTTTTGAGATAAAGAAGTGAAATAAAGAAGTATCGAACTAATATACTAATTTGAAATTATTATTACTTCAAATAAATTAATATTATCTTTATTTCCAAGTAACAATATTGGAACTATATAACGGTATCGAATTAATGATTTCAAATAATTTTGAAATAAAGAAGTATCGATCTAATATACTATTTGAAATTATTATTACTTCAAATAAATTAATATTATCTTTATTTCCAAGTAACAGTATTGGAACTATATAACGGTATCGAATTAATGATTTCAAATAATTATTTCTTATTTTCATTTCATGATTTAAAATAAAATTTAACTAGGTTCGACAAAAATCACCTTGAAATCTCGTTAAATTGTGACTTGTCACTGTGTCGTTAAAACATTTTCCATAAAACGAAAAATAATGGAGATGATTTGATATTCCATTTAAATGCCACGCCCTGTATAAATCAGACAAGATGGTTAAACGTGTAAATCGAAAGTGAGGATTGGCTAAGTAATATTTTTTAAATAATGATTCGAAGGACACATTTCCGAACGGAGTTTCTCCTCGAATAATTCCATTTCGAGCTTTCGATGCTTACCAGGTCATCAGTCGATGTCTTTCCGTCTGTATCACCGTGTAAAGTAACCAAGATTAATTGGAAGATTACGAAGTCTTCGAAGGATATAGAGTCCCCGAATTGCAGCCGGAAACTTCGTTGAAATAGAATCTGAGTGTATTTCAAATTAAATGTTGATCTACATGATTGCGCTCTGGGGCGACTGATCGATCCACGATTTCGTTCAGCAAGGAACTTAGTAAGAAGGGAAAGGGAGTGGAGCGATTGCATAGTAATGATTTTATTCATCTAAAATTTATCTAGATCGTGAAATATCTAGACTGTACACGTCTAGACGAGTGAACCTGTGAAATATTCGTGCCATAATCATTCCACAATTAAGCAAATTGTTCTTAGTTTAACCGATCATGGTTTTATATTTGTATGATCAACGATGTGAAATGTTACCATGATCTTGTGGGAATAAGTAGGTGGAAACATCGTGTTTCTATTGCATAGGGTGTTTGTTGTCTCTAAAGATACGTCAAATGTCTGAAGAATAAAATTGAATGGTAAAATGGGGCTCATCCGATACCAAAAAAATTTTTGATTTTATGCAATTTTTTTTAGAGATATGAAGGTCACCTTCATTTTTTTAAATGGAATGTCCTATTTTTTATACCATAAATCGATGGAGTATCAAATTCTGCGTATAAAAGTGTTGACCTTCATATGTCCTAAACCTAATAGTTAACGAGATATTATCCAAAGAAGAAAGAAAATTATTTCGATAATATCTCGCTAACTATTAGATTGAGGACATATGGAGGTCAATAGATTTTTACTCAGAATTCAATAGTCTATCGATTCATGATACAGAAAGTAAGTCTTTCTATTTAAAAAAATCAAGGTGACCTTGAAATCTCCTCTATGCCTCCACCCATGCCGAAAAAATTTGTGTCACAATATGCCCCGTCTATACTGTATTAGTTTTGTATACAATATTTTTTCATATTTACGTTACAAATAACGGCAATATTCAAAATGGACATAGTTATTGCCGTACCCTGTATACAAAACTAATACAGTATAGATTTTTTTACACCCTCCAACGACAAATTCTATAATTTTGCAAATACCTCGATCCACTGCAATCGATCATGAATCTTCAAGTCCAACGTAACGAAGCGTAATTTTTTTTTTAAATCGTGCTGGCTCCATAAAGGCAAACAAAAGAAACCAAATGAATTTAATTGCGCAATTGTTGACAGAATTCAGGGGTTCGTGTTTGAAGAGGATCCGAGAAGATTCCAAGCTGACGTCGGTATGTCATTTTACGTGATTGCGGCAGCGGTTTCGCGATTTAAGTCCGACCGTACCTTCTCATACGGTTATTATTCTCGTTTTTGCACGGACCGACCACAAATTCAACCGGCTGTTTTATCTGCAGTTATAGAAGCCATACACGACGGTGCCAAATCTGATTAGTTCGTCGTTGCTCGCCGTTTCGTGTGACACGATTTTTAGTGGGACATGCAAACACACGGTCCATCCACTATCAAAGATATCCAGCCCAGCTAGAAGCCCATTGTTACCCGGAACTTTTGTAGAACGCAGGACGAATAGTTTTCGACCTCGCCCGTCGACAGTTTTCATTTTTTCAGTCAGAAAAATCCTGGAAACTTTTTGTTTCGTCTTCATGCTCCCCAAGGCACCCGGCAACGAACCGCTCGCTACGACTCAAAAATGTGATGGAGATTGCGCTCCGGTGGCTTTTTTTCCCACAGAAAATTAATATTGTACATCTCACCAATTTTGCAGATGTAAAAGATTTACTACAAATTGAAGGACAGTGCAAAATAATATTTTAGTACAAAGAATAACATTTAAATATAGGATTTATACATATGAAAAATTAATTTACAGTTCTAGAAGTTATCTAAATTTAAATGCTTTTTTGTTGAAAATTAATGTTGTACATCTTCGCAATTTGGCAGATGTAACAGATTTAGTAGATATTGAAGGACAGTGCAAAATAATATTTTAGCACAAAGAATACCATATGAATGTAGGATATATAAATTTCAATAGTTATTACAAATCTTAGATTTTTTACGTCCGACAACATTATTATTTGAGAATATATATTTCAATCAGTTTCAATACGCTTAAACTACTCAACAGATATTTTGAAGAGTTTGCAGAATTGTTTTCAACAACATTTGTGTGATTTTTATAACTGAAGTACGAAAACATTTGAACGATGAAAGCTTAACTTTTTCCGAAATAAAATTTTCAAATACTGAAAGGAATAAAGGAAAACATTTTTCAGATTCGCACTCATAGCGTAAGAGCGTTTATAAATATTTCACTGAATGTTGGAAAACGTAAAAAGGAATTGAAATTCGTAAAACAATTAATTATTTCTTGTATAACATTATGTGGGTAGATGAATTATTATATTCCATCATAAATATCATTCCCAATATGATGTTTACAATTCCATTTTTTAATGCACAATTTGTATTTGTTTAAACGCATTCTCCTTTTGTTAAAAACAAATTATTCGTCATAATCAATACAAAAGTATCAAATTTTTGCTTTTATTGTATTACTCGTAATATTTCGAGTAAAAGGAATATTCTTTAACAATGTCATTTTTAGCCTGTCCTACATGATGAAAAAAGCATGCTAACTTGAAGTTTTATTACTGAAATTTATAGGTGAATTAATTTAGCACATCATTCTAATTACCCTCAGACACTGACGCGCACAGTCTAGCGTGATAGCAGATGCGGCACGAAACCATTAATATTAATTTACAAGCATAATTCTAAGAGATGCTAGTTTCACTCAAGTTTCACGAAAATAACAAGCTGCTGTGAATATACAGTCAGTTAAAAAAGTCTCCAGACTTCAAAATGGAGCATCTTTATTAGAAGTGAACTAACAATAAGTGATTTCAATAATTATGGAATAAAAAAGGTGGAACTATTATTAGTATTAAAAGAAATAATTGTATGAAAAAGTTGTAAAAAGTTACCCTTAGTAACCCTTAGTAATTTCTCTGCCATTATGACTAATCGCAATTTGTTTAACATTTATTTTGTATTTCCTTGGAAGAGGGGATTCCCTGCGTGATTTGCAGTAACTTTTTCCTTTGCGGAAATGCTGTCCGCGGCTTCGTTAAGGAGTTATTAACGAAAAACACGGACCAATCAGAGCGCGGTGGACGGGGTTTGGTTGGCCAATGCCAATGCGTCTGGTTGGTTCGTGTTTTTCGTTAATAACTCCTAAACGAAGCCGCGGAGAACATTTTCGCAAAGGAAAAAGTTGCTTCAAATAATCCGAGGAATCATCTTTTTCAAGGAAGTACATTTTTGGGACACCCTGTATAATTACGTTATTCTCTTTTAGACTCCAAATATTATTGAAAGTCCCCGTATTTTTACTTCCAGCTTATCGTAAATTCGCTCTGTCGATTGAGCTTGTATTTTGCAGTAAATAATTTCAGATAATTGTTGCTGCATGCTTCAGTATAAACACGAAATTCCTATATTAAACAGAAGTGCGTCACCTGCGATCGATCGATTGGTAATCATTCATAGTTCGTGAATGAGGCTGTCGAATGTGAGACATGTATCCAAATATGGATTATCTACGCATGTAATATGATTACTGCATGTAGCACAGCCATAGTTTATTGTACGTGAAATATTAACATTACGATCAAGAATGAAATGTTCGATGTACATCAATGCCATTTTGTTCAGACTGAAACATCGTATTAAATTCCCTTTAAATATGTCTCGATATAATATGGTAATACATTGTACATATTGTAATACAATAAAGTCGTATTATTTTGCAAACGGCTGTGTGACAATATAATAGACAATATAATAATATACTAGTTTAAGCAGTTAGCATTATTTATGAATGTACATATACCTACATATAACATGTATGTATATAATTCCAAAATTAATTCAAGCTCTTATGAGAAATAATTATTTATTGATGGTACATTTGTCAGTGAATCATTGTTGAATTTTTTAGAATCTGCTATTATTTGTCAGTAATTTATATGTTATTATAACATGTTAGTATTTCTCGCAAAACCTGCATTCACCTTACGAAGGAAATTATAGTTTGATCTTCATCTTCGGAGTTCAAGGACATTTGAAGGTCATTTCACAATAATTAGATATTTGAATGTATTCTTTATGAGCTACGGGGTGCAGCACGAAAATATATTAATTTTTAATTAAAATATTATTAATTAAAAAGTTATTTTAAAAAAATATCGATGACCTTGAAAACCAAATTGCACATAAACAATTCTTTGCTTTGTCAAAATGAAAGAAGATATTCCGGGGGTGACATTTAAGTGAGACACTCTGTGGTCCCACTTAAAAGCCGGTCCAAATTAGGCTACTTTCCCTACGTAAAATCTAGCTAAGAACTGAAAACGTTCATAGGTTGCAGCAATTCGACAAACTCAGCGTAAGAACACGCAGGAAAATTTCAGTTCGCCGCGTTACGCTCCTTTCGAAAATGTTGCTGCACCTGGCATATTCCAGAAAGCTCCGGTGCTCCCGACAGGGATTTTGAAACCGTAAGCTAGGAACTTTCGCGAAGTCTTTGCTGTTATAACTTCTACGCTATTTAATTTAGCTACTGTGTCTAACTTAACGGGGAAATCTATTTATCTCGCGTATCGTGGAGCTGATTTGATTGAGTTACTTCGAATGGAACTGTAACTTAAATGGAAAGACGAGTTCGTAACCAATTATTTCTTACGACGTCACGTTCGGGAGAATTTTCTGCGCAGAATTTAATAGACAGTCGCCAAGAAAAGTGTAAACACTAAACATATTATTTTATTATTGTGTATTAGTCTATTGCCATTGTGCGTTTAAAAAAATAATGAACTTTTATATAATACTTTTATATAATAATAATGAACTTTTATATAATACGCGTGGAGACTGACGCAGAAATATTTTTTACATTGAGCTATAGTTTGGGAAATACAGTAAAGTCGCGATATTTATCCTTGAGAGTAAAAGCTCCACGAAAATTCTCCCTTGCCTACCCATTCCACTGAGGGGCAACGCCGCAGGGGCCAAGAAGCTCGAGCTGCCTCGGTCTCCGAGCAGTGTAAACATGCCGCGTAATTTGTCTTGGCTCGGGTATATCGATGTGAACCACTACTAATCCAATTACAAAACTTCTTTATTCTTCATTATTTTTTTATGGAACTTTCATCAACTTATTTGTGGCATTTTTCTGATTAAAATGACACTAAACACGATATAATTTCAACTGTATTTAGTGATTTAATTCACGATGAAAGTTTCGGGCGCAAAGAAGGACAGCGCGATCCGTGTTTGGTGTCCGTCCCGATGCTGTCCTTTTCTACGTTGGGCTTCCTTTTGTACTTTCGGCGCGGTCGGGCGCGGTAACAAAAAATAGTGTCCTTACACGATATTTCTCCCTGCTTGGAACTGGCGATGGGAAAAATATCGCGACTTTACTGTAATATGAAAATGCCAGGCATTCTCATGAATTTGCACGCTTTCCGTCGACCACCCAATGAGTCGCTACTGTCTCCAACACCAGTAACAGATATCACCGGGAATGATTAAAACGGGAAGGAATAGACTTTTGGAAAGCGTGCTGCACGGTCTGGTCCTCTTTCTATTCGCTCTTTCAAAGCATCGACACCGGTTAGATACGATCGAGAGATGGATGCATTCACGCCGGCGAGACTGGTTTCCTCCTTTTTCGTCGCCGGAAAGCCGGAAATACGCGACGGTCAAGCTGAAGGAGAAGAAGTGTGCGGCCAAATGCGACACTGCCCTAATAAGTCGATAGAGTAGTGTAAAAGATCCATTTACTGTCACCTACCCAATTACTGTCATCCTAAACTGCTTTACTTAAAATATTGCCGTTCACTCTGTTCATAAAATAACAAATAAACGTCACGAGGTTGTACACAAACCAGTTTTGGTTGTAGCAACCAAAACTGTAATTCATATGACAGAAACAGCCTCACTCCATTTCCTTCTTCCATCGATTTTTATAAAACAACAAAAAATGTTGCACTTACTCGAAAATTATTCCCGAGGTCATTTGAAACAACTTTTTCCGTTGCGGAAATGTTCTCCGCGGCTCTGTTAAGAAGATATTAACGAAAAACGCCGACCAATCAAAGCGCAGTGGGCGGAGTCTGGTCGCCCAATGCCAATGTCTCTGATTGGTTCGTGCTTTTCATGAATAACTCCTAAACGAAGCCTCGAAAAACATTTTCGTAAAGGAAAAAGTTGCTTCAAATAATCAGAGGAATGATCTCTCTCAAGGAAGTACATTTTTGAGACACTCTGTATAACTACGTTATTCTCTTTTACAGGCTATCCAAATATTGTTGAAAATCACCGTATTTTTAATTCCTCCTTTCCTTCCCTTATCGTAAATTCGCTCCGTCGATTGAGCTTGGTATAGGTCAACCAGGCATTGGTATTGGCCAACCAGACTCCGCCCACCGCGCTCTGATTGGTTCGTGTTTTTCGTTTATAACTCCTAAACGAAGCCTCGAAAAACATTTTCGCAAAGGAAAAAATTGTTTCAAATGACCTCAGGAATGACCTCAGGACCTCGTGATCTTTCAAGGAACTAACATTTTATGACATTATAACATTTTTGGGGCAGCCTGTATATTTACATATAGCATTGTAATAGTAAATACACGGTTTATGTAATGGAACATTCAAGAGACTTTCATATAATGGGACGTTCTAACGGGTGTTCATATGATAATGGAGGTTCTACATTTGGACCTATCACCGTGTCGCGCGAATGAAAATGCGTCAACGAGATCAAGACCAGTCTTTAGGGGAGTTTATTCGAAGTGTGATGACCGTGAAATTGTCCCCCTGATGGGGCAGATCACTTTAGAAGATCGATTTTCTTATTTCACGTTCGCTGAACTTCGGAGAATTGCATAGGAAGCTTTCAATGTATTCGGAATATTTTGCAGTCACTTTCTGTATAAACGTTTTTGTGAAAGTGCCTTTCATTGTCAATTGCGGATCATATGCATTTATGAGAAAAATGAGTGGGTGTATTTTAAAATAGCAAAAATATTAGGAAAATTTAAACATACTCTTATTATATTATTATTATAATAATAATATAAAATAATTTAAACATACTCTTATTATATTATTTCATTATATTATTGTAATAATAATATATAATAATAATTATAATAATAATATTATATTATTATTTATTATATCTTATATTACTTTCAACCTACTAAACATAATAGAATGAATATAAATTTCTATTTCACTTCGGTTTGTTGCAATTAGGTAAGAAATTTTTATTTTGCATAAAGATCCGCAGTCTAATGATCAGTATAAAAGGATTTAATCTAATTTAGTATTTATATTGACTTTTTTTAACATCAGGATTTTCTTTGTATGACATTTTCAACTGTAATGAAAATGATTCATAATAATATCAGGTAGATTGAATTCTTCTTGAATAAGTAGTCGAGTTTCTTTCGAGTTCAACGTCGCGTAGAAATTAGGTAAAAATGTCTACTCCGACGAACGAACGCGCGCACATTAATACCTGAAAATGGTGTCACCAGAACTACTTATTTCGCTCTTATTTTACATTTCGCTCGCTTTCGGCGCTAAACATGCCCACCAGCGTCAAAAGAACGAGACATTAATTACATTAGAATGAAACGCGGTTGTTTGCTTAGATACTTGGCCTAGCAGGGATCCTCTAACGAGTAAAGGAGCTAACAAAGCGGGGGCCAGGGACTTGCATTCTCCTAACCTGCGTCATTGTCAGAAACATTACTGCGGCGCCGTGGAAAATTACTTACATAAGACGATTTTCCATCTCAACTAATCGAGTATTCGGTGGTTAAGGATAAATTGAAACATTAAATGGAAAGTAATATTATGAAGATTATTGTACTTATTTAATTGAAGATTATTTAAATAGCTCTCAATTCGTAAATTAAATTATCCGATAAATTATAATTTTAACAGGTTACAAACGCTAACATTGTATTAATTATTTGTATTAATTCAAGAGGAAATTTGCAGATTTGTATATTTTTATTAAGTAGACAACGTAATAAATTGTTTTTATCGATAGAGACGAAAATTTAAGGGATGAAATACCCAGAGACAGAGAGAGAGAGAGAGAGAGAGAGAGAGAGAGAGAGAGAGAGAGAGACAAAGACACGATATGAGTGAAGTTGACTCGAATTGAGGGGAAAAAGTTACCCCCACTCTGCCAGTATTGGATTAGTCACGTGAGGAATAGTGTCGTAGAAGAGGAAGGTAGAGTGGGGACACTCTAGGCGGAGGAGTGGGGGAATAGCATCGTAGAAGGGGAAGGTAGAGTGGGGACACTCTGGGCGGAGGAGTGGGGGAATAGTGTCGTAGAAGGGAAAGATAGAGTGGGGACACTCTAGGCGGAGGAGTGGGAGAATAGCATCGTAGAAGGGGAAGGTAGAGTGGGGACACTCAGGGCGGAGGAGTGGGGGAATAGTGTCGTGTAGAAGGGGAAGGTAGAGTGGGGACACAAGACTTAATCTGGTGACTCTGGAAATACCTTCTAAAAATCAGTTGTAAAAATATATTTTAAATGGCAAGGCTGTTTAACACTAAAACTACCGAGCACTGAAAGCGATTAAAATATTGTAGCTGATAAAAATGACAAGCAACATCACAATTTCAATAATTATAAAATTAAAAATGTAAGACCGGTCACATTTGACCGACAGTGGTAGATTTAGCGTTAAAAATCTAGATACTAAACAATTGTTTTTGCTTTTTACTGATCACGTACTAATTGGCCCAAGGGGGGTGGGGGGGAGTCGACTAAGTTTTATATTTTTAAAATTGTTTTTTGGCAAAAATTCAATTTTCTAAAAAAATTGGAAATAGTGAAAGACTCTTTCTACTGCAACGTGCCTTCCGTTCAATACTCCAGTCGCAGGGGAATTTTACCATTATTAAAAAAAAACAATATACTTGCTTCCTTCCGCGGTAGTATGTAAATACACTTTTATCCGTTCGGTGTTTGGTTATAATTTCACTCGTGAGATTCTTTCATTATTAATACTCTGCTCTAGACCTATAAAAATATCAATAAAATCCGTTCGTTCAAAACTTCATTTATTCAATAAATATATCGAGTTATTAGCGGAGAGTCACTAGAAAACAAATTATTTTAGAACGGTTTGTTTATAAAGCTTATAAAGCTCTATCAGAGGGTTCTAACAGTCAGTTATTTATAACTAGACAGCGGATTTTGATGCATTTATGACAAAAATGAGCAGGTGTACTTTAAAACAGTGAAAATATTAGGAGAATTAAACAATACGATTCTATTATTTTTAACGTATTAAACATATTGGAAAACAAAATATATTTACATTGTATTCCAATTTGTTGCAATTCAGGTACAAAATTTTTATTTTGCATAAACATCCGCTGTCTATTTGTAACAAATAAATGTAAATACTACAAATAAATAAAATATTCAGAATATCGACTTAACTGAAACAATTCTTTAATTACTGTACTAGGTTACAGTAATCGAGAATTTTTTTAACAACTATGTTATTTATGTAAATATTACAAATAAATAAAATATTTGTCGTAGAAAGGAAAGATAGAGTGGGGACACTGTGGGCGGAAGAGGGGGAATAGCGTCATAGAGAAGGGGAAGGTAGAGTGGGGAGACAAGTCTTGATCTGGCGACACGGCGCTCAGGCACCAGAATGGCGGAAAAGAAAATGGCCAGCATTGAGTTTCTTCGAATCGGTGGTTAGGGCGTTTCGCAGTGGTTCTTTCGCACGGTTCCGTTAGCAGGGCAGTAAAATATTCCCTTTTGTACCATTAAGTCCTTTATACGTTTCACTTAGCTTCTTTGCGAGTGGTATCGTTACGTCGATGACGGGGGAAAAAAGGAACGGGACATTACCGGATTGTATCAAAGGGAGCCTCGGAGAATTCTCTCAGTCAGGCGGGTTGGGTAACGTGCCGCGGTCGGAAATGCGAATTCTCTTTACTTCTCCATTGTCCACCGTGGCTCCGATGGGGGTGTATTTGCTTTTCGGAGAAAGTAAACTCCCGGAGCTTTTCATACACGCGCGACTCGCAGCGCTAACTCAATTTTACCAGAACGACGCCAACGTGTGCGCAGAGAGAGGACGGTTATTTGCCTTCCTACATGGCTCCACGCGGTGCCGTATGCCGCGCCGTACCGCGCCGTCTTTCATGTAAAATATTGGCAAAGATTGGGAATGTCTGTCTTGAATGGAATGCTTGTCGATAGTTAAAATAATATCACCTAGCCCGAAGAATTGACGAGAGGGATTTGACAAATATTTTCTGTCGACTCTGCCTTCGGATCCAGAACAATATTCGGCTGCTCTTTACTTTACCGGACTCAAAATTTTTGCCGTTCTTCTATAAATTACTATGTATTTGGTATACAATCTAGTAGATTTGTATCCGGGGAAACTGCAGAGAGAAGTTTGGATCCTGTATGATCAATGGTTCAGAAGTTATAGTCGCTTAAAGTTGAGCAATTTGCAGTGTTTTTTACAGGTAAACGCGCCGCCATATTGGTTTGTAGTGACGATCGCGCGCCACTTACCGAATAGAAGCGCTAAATAGCAGCACGGGCACGCTTTAAAGCTGCTGATATAGAGCTGGTATTGCAAAAATACTGCAAATTGCCCAACTTGCAGGTTCTCCGAGTACAAATCTACTGGAATACTTACCAAATACAATAATTTATAGGAGAAAGGCAAAAATTTTGAGTCCGGTAAAGTAAATATTGGGTTTACCCCAATATTCTTCCAGCGAGAACACCCTTCGCGATCATATAGCAAGCGCTGCTTCGCTAAATCGAAACGGCTAATCCATCAGCGCAAAATTAGTTTTTATGAGATCGTTCTTAACGGAAGACTTTAATTTTTCGCTTCTCAGTGACTTCACTTGCGTGCAAAATTTTTAAGTGCAAAAATTATAAAAAAATATTGTATTGTTCTAATTACAAACCGTTTTTAATATCAATTTTTATGGGATCATCTTAAACGGAAGACTCCAACCTTTTGTGATAAAAAAGCATACCTGTTAGAGATAGTTTTTAACAGGAACAAATCATTTATTCCCTGCTGTTAAAAGTGTCAAATACTACTCAATGAATGTTACAATCTAAATCCGTTATTTATTTATTTATACTGACGTAGATACTCCACGGTTGAAAGCTTTTTTGTGTTCCTCTTATGGAACCATTTTCGATAAACATTCTAAAACACGTTTCCATGTTGCTTTTATTATAGATCATAAAATATCTGTTTCTATATGAGAACACTTTTTGAAGAAGCTTGCAACAGCAAGAGTAACATTTCTATAAAAATTTCTCAAAAACAAATTTTTGTTCGAAGAGAATTTTTATTGGAAACAAAAGATAATTTTTTATTACGATCCCTAGTTTATTCTGGTTGCCTTTTTTGTTACAAAACCGATCGAAAATACCGAACGTGTTTTTCCTATTTTGACAAATTCAAACGACTTGACGGGGGTTGGATAATATTTGTTCAAGTCCGGTTCAACGTGACCTTACAAAAGTCTCAAAGATTCGTCTACGATTTTTTGTCACGGATTTGTTGTAATTTGAATAATAAATTTTACCGTCGGCGTTAGAATAATCTAAAATACAGGGGCCTTCCATTAAGGGAAGTGGTATTTTAAATTATAAAGAAACGCTGTTTTTTTTACAATTTTACGAGTTTTTCGAAGAGCTGGATAAAATGCTCTTTCGAATAGTAAATTGTAAATGTTCAATTTCATTTGATATTATAAGTACACTTTTGAAAATAAAATATTATTTATCAGAAATAGTTTTCAAAACAATACCTAAAATAGTTTTTTATTTGGAGGATTCTCGAAACAATCAGAATTTTATTTGAATTATTTTTTTGCAGATTTCTTTATTATATTATTATCTATAATGATTGCAATTTTAAGTATTTATTGTAACGCACACGTACATGTAACGTGCAAAGCTCTGCCCATCGCTACTAAAAACTTCGGTTGTGATTAGACGTCCCTGGCACATTACGTGATTTTTTAATTAAATTTTTTCTCTCGTGCTGTACACGGTTCGCATTCATATTTGGCTTAAACACGGCTTGCTACTTGGGCATAACAATTTTACCGTAAGTACTTACTATGTAGCTTGAAAAAGTAAATGACACGTTTGAAAATATAATTTGCACAAAAAAGATTTTTTTTCAGTTACCACAGTATACCATTTAACTTTCGTTCCAACTTCTTTTAAATATCATTTATTGTTCCTGAGATATAATTCATGAAAAAGAAAATTTTGTCAAGGGTTGTTTCCACCCCTTTAACATTAAACCTACGGAGCCTTAAAAGTAACTGGTACATGTTCCCTTATAAAAATGCAAGATTGATTTTATTCAGGCTTTGTGCAGCTCCTATTGTGATATGTGCTCCACTAAAGATACAATCATTTCTTATCAAATTATTTTTATTATATCAATAATCCTAAAATAAATAATTTGGGGGTAAACTTTACTTTACCGGACTCAAAATTTTTGCCTTTCTCCTATCAATTATTATGTATTTGGTATCTAATCCAGTAGATTTGTACTCGGAGAACCTGCAGATCGAAGTTTCGATCCTGTAGGATCAATGATTCAGGAGTTATGGTTGCTTAAAGTTGAGAAATTCGCAGTGTTTTTGACTGGTAAGGGCGCCATCATATTGGTTTGTAGTGACGATCGCACGCCCCTTACCGAGCAGAACCGCTAAATGGTAGCACGGGCACACAGTAATATCGCTAACATAGAGAAAATATCTCAGAAAATGTTTGAGAAGAAATATCGTGGAAAATATTTCCAAAAATCTAACCCAGATCTAATCAAGACATAACCCAGATCAGTTAAAACGCAATTGATGAAAACGCTCTATAGTATCAACATTAACGCGTGCTCGTGCTGTCATCTAGCGGATCTGCTCGGTAATCAAAACACTCCAAATTGCTCAACTTCAAGCGACCATAACTTCTGAACCATTGATCCTACAGGATCTAAACTTCGATCTGCAGGTTCCCCGGGTACAAATCTATTGGATTACATACCAAATGCATAGTTAATATAATAATTTATAGAAGAAAGACAGAAATTTTGGGTCCGGTAAAGTAAAGAGCAGCCAAATCTGAAACCGGTCATTTTGACCGGTGGTAACTGGTAGGTTGAGTGTTAATGCGAGAAACGACACCGAAAAATAGGTTTGAATTAGGCATGACTTACCCTACTTGTGTGCAAAGTTTCATAATTTTTTTAACTCACGGGTTCAATAACTGCATCAGTCTGCTTAAGTTGAAAGAAATTTGATAATTTATCGAGAAATTAATTTTTTTATATCGTTGGCCGTGTCTGTTCTTACGTCGTCAAAAAGCAGATTCTCAAACCGATCGGAGAATCGATTATCGAAGGCAGACTGTTTGAAGAGCACTTCCGGATGAAATCGTCCGAAACATACACATGATTTTCATGATTCTCCCATTGGAACCAATACACCGTACGATGAAAAAAGTTTTTTAGCTTTATTACGCTGTAAATCTTGGATATAAAAAAACGCTCGATGTAACTTTTATTAACTTCCGTGGTTGATACGGAGCACTCACTGCGCCGCGCTGTGAAACTGAAACGTTTCGACGACCGACGGGGTTTATATCTTCCAAAAATTTTGATATTCCAGGTGAAAAAAACGCATCCTTTTATAGACGGAGTTAAATGGAATTTTTTCGCTATGTTTCAGTTTATACTTCGGAAGTAAATATACAGAACAAATATTTTCCCAAGACAACCATACCAAACTATGGAGTACCGTTATCAAATACGAGACCCCATAAATATTTGATGGAATATCTGATAGTTGAAACGGAAGAAGACAAAAAATGGTATAGCACCGCATTCGTTATTTGTTTATACTCGAAAAATCATATATAAAATTACAATTAAAAGTTGTAATTATTTTAAAAATTGTATTCAAATTATTTTAAACATTGTAATATTTTGTGTCGTTTTGAAACAATTTGGAAGTACAAAGCCAGTATCAATAGGAAGGTCATTTCTATTTGTCAAAAGTTATGTATACAGTTATAAAATTTATAAAATAACATATTGGGGATAGCATTTGATGTTTGGTCAAAATGTATCGATTAATCAATAAACAATTGATCAATGGTAAAAATGATTACAACATAGAAAGGACAATTTTGTAAATAAAAAACGTGAACGACCAGGAAAATGAATTTCCACGATAATACAATAAAAGGACTCTCAATTGTTTATTTAAAAATAGGTTGTGTTTGTTTCACGTTATATTTAAACTTTCTTTTGCCCGCCACTCGAATATCAAATCTTTTATTTCGTCCATAAACATTGCCTCCTGCAGAAGTGTAGAGTACTGAACGGTCCTCCCATTTTTATTTTATCATCCCCGTTTCTTCAGCGTCACGTGTTACGCACCGCAACCGTGTTCCAAAAGTGATGTAAAATGTAAGAAAGGATACGCTCTTAAACGAGGTTTGAGAGACGCCTCCGCAATGCGATATTCCGGCAAGGTGAACCCATTGTATAGTCATGAAATCTACGGTTTGCTATTCGAAACACGTGCAGGGCGGAGCGAGTAACGTCGCCAGTGCACAAGTTTTATAATACGACTGTATTTATAACACGAACCAACTTATCTAGATGGATTGATCGAATCTAGTTATTGAGTGACGTGTACACAAATCCAACGACGTCACCGATTCACTGAAAGATATTTTTGTATCTCCGGTGAGCTATTGTTTGCGAACCGGATACAAAACGTTTATGTTTTCCTGAGGTATAATGGTAATATTTTCCCATTTTATACGAGTGGTAAATATACAAAAAAAATCAAAGGGGAAAAATTGGACTGTTTTCTGTAAATCTGAATGTACTGGAATGTACTAGAAAATACTAGAATGTACCTGAATATACTAGAATATACTAGAATATACTAGAATAAACTAGAATATGTATACTGGAATATACTTCAATACACTAGAATATATTAGAATATACTATAATATACCGGCGTATATCAGAACATACTAGAATATAATAGAATATACCAGTATATGTATACCTGAATATACTTGAATATACAAGAATATAGTAAAATATATTAGACTAGAATATAGATATACTAGAATATTACTAGAATATACTAAAATATACTAGAATATACTAGAATGGACCAGAATATACTAGAATATACTGGAATATACTTCAATACATTACAATATATTAGAATATACTAAATTATAAACTAGTACAGTAGAATATACTAAAATATACCAAATTATACACTAATACAGTAGAATATACCAGGGTACGCTAGTATGTATTTATTATATGTATGTTAAATATAAGTGAAGCTGTCCGATTATTTTAATTGTCCCTGTATTTAAAACTTCAACTTTTATAATTACTGCACTTGTTATTAGACAGTGGATTTTGAACATGTGTAATAAAAATGAGTAGATCAAATGCAAAATAAAAAACATTTAAGGAAGGTAAAATTGTTGTTGCGTTATTTTCATCAGACTACAGTTATAAACAAAAAAGAAATAAATGTAAACTGTCTGTGTCTTGCAATGAATACGGAGACTTTTATTTTTGAATAAAAGTCCGCGGTCTACTTACCATTTATGAGAAAAACAGTGCCTCGTTATTTCAGGAACTCGTTCGTCATCTTTCAGTTTGTTTTTTCAATTATCAACCACTTTGTTTCTTATTAGCTGGTTGTTATGTTTCATTTGTATTTAAAGCGTATAGTTTATTTTTATTTTCAGTTTCAATTTACCTTTTAATAGTCTCCTTCCCTTATCTCTCGTTTGTAGCTCTTTGATAATGATATTATCTTTCCTTTCTCTTTTTCTCTTGTGTTTCTCGACTTCCTTCAATACTTTAATTGTTTTCTGTAACTTTTTCTTCGTTCTACTCGTCTTACCCTGCTCGCTTCTACGTTTTCTTTTAAGCTTGACATTTCTTTTACTATATCTGTTAGGTCTGTACTTCCCTGTCTTATTTCTGTCAAGTTATTCTTCATATTTCTTATCTCTCTTGACATTGAATTCACCAACTCGCTTAATATTATTATACATTATAATATAATATATTATACATTATAATATAAGTAACAAAAAATTCGAGAAACAGTCGAATATTTTTTAAACATTTAAAAATAAATGTCAAATCAATTAATCCCCCAACCGAAATTTGTTGACTTACTGTTATTAATAATTTAAATACGACACAAATTACAATCTATTAGGTGTACGCAAACATTTCAGTCATTTTCAAACGATTATTCATAGCAAAAACGATTATTTATAATTTTAATAGTCATAATATTCAGCCTTTTTGTGCAATTGTTTGCGATTAAATTAAAGAGATCTTTAGACCTAGAGAAACATCAATAGTTTATTTATAAAAATTAGTCCAGTAGCCCTGATTTTCGCTAAGATTTCGCAAATACGAACACGAGTAGAATACAACGACTGGCAAGTGGACAACCGAGTGAGCGACAAGCTTAGGAGGTGGGGTTAAATCCACTCACTGTCTTTCGCTAGTTCGATCGTGGTAATGAAGTTTTCAGAGACAACATCGAGTCTGATATCTAACGAGTTCATTCCACTTCGGTGCCGCGGCAAGAACTGCAAACGGAGATCTCTATCCGCTGGCCTTCCTCAGCCGGCCATACTTCCATTTCCTACTCCTCTTTATCGAATTGTCTGTAAAATGCGGATGGATCTCCTTATACAGGATATTTCACCTATCTTGACCATCTTAAATATCTCGCTTAATTTTTGTGAGAGAAAAAAAATTTTCTCAAGATCACATTTTAAGAGATTTCAAGGTTATCGAAATTTTTTTAAATGGGATTCTTACTGTACAACAGTCTTATAGTTCATAAGAAAACAAATTCAATGATGTGCGATATGTTGACCTTCAGGTGACCTTCAACGAGAAAATCATGTTTTCAACTTATCGCAAATCGTTGAATTTGTTTTTTTCTGAGCCACAAGACTGTTATAATGAAAATATGTAGTCCCATTTAAAGAAAAACTTCGATGACCTTGAAATCTTGAAAAAACTGACCTTAACATCTTCCGAAAATATGCGAGATATTTAAGATAGTCAAGTTAGGTGATACACCCTATAGTATATTTCTCACTCTAGGTTTGGTATGATATCTATTTTGTGACAAACTATTATGTGAGAGAAAATTAAACAATTATCCGCTATTTTGATTCATAGAACACACATGCCAGTTTTCATGAAAATAGATTAATATTTAATGACACAAGCTCCAAAAAGAGATTTACATTTTAATACACTAAAAATAAATGTTTTATATGATTACACTAAATGATTTTACAAAAATCCCAAAAAGAATTTTATTTTTCAACCTATTTTTTAAACAAATTTTTTCCTACACCCTCCAGTTGAGATATTGAAAAAACTGTTTGACCCTCAACCTTGAGTGCAGTTTTCATCCCTTCAACATGGATACGCAAACCCTCGCAAGTCTCCTCTTTCCTAAATCTAGATCGTTTTACAGACGGTTACTCCGCGAGCAGACATGCTACTACGGCATGCAAGAGAGGCAGGGGTGCATAAAACACGCAACGATCCTTGGCGTTCTTACCTCGGACTCGGGGGACTGTACGATCAGGGACGTCCTCGGTGGTTTCTCCGGCGGCACCTTCTTTAGCGTGCCGGTGAAGCTGACAGAGGCGACGGCGGACGGCGCCGCGACACCCTCGTGGCCGTCGATTTGACATTGAAGCCGATGGAACTGCGAGAACGAAGTACGCGATGTGTCGGCTCTCTCGAATTGCGGGAGACACGGCAGTGGCATTTGTGACATGTTCGGTATCTGAATAGAATTCGGGTCGCCGGTATCGTGTTGAAGCCTGGGCGATAGCTTCTCGCGGACAGACGATTGGCAGGATTGATGATTAGAGTTCTGCGAGTAGGAAGCAGTCAATAATGTTTGATGATGACTGTGCGATGGGTGCTGGCTCTGCGTCGAGCCAGTCTTATCGGATTGCTCCTGATGGTTAGCCAGGGAGTTCGATTGAATCGAATGGATCTCGTTCCCCATCGGATACTGTTGAAAGTCCGTAGACCTTTGTAGTTTGTCGCACAACTGGTTCTGCGCCTGTAAACTGTGCAGGCGCGCTTGTAGATCGCTTTGTTGGTGCTGGAACTGTGCTACCTTGTCCAGAATTTGATTCTGATTCTGAAGGCAGTGCAACTTCGCTTGTAGGTCGCTCTGTTGTCGCTCGAACTGGCTCAGCTTTTCGGAAATTAAATCCAGATTATGCTGGTTCTGCATCTGTTGCTGTTGCGTTTGCAGAGAGTCGGGTTTCTCGTTCTGCGTGTCGAGTTGCGATTGAAGGTTATCCGTCTGGCTCTTGCTGTGGGTCAACAGATTGCCGGAGGCGTTGTAACTCTTGCGGTGGCTGTGTATTATGTGATCCACTTGATCGATCGGTTTGCTCAGGGTCGGCTCGCCGAAATCCGTCACCACCGTTAGCACCGTTTTGGTGTCCAACTTCGCCTCGCTGAGGGCTGGATACTGATGGCATATGTTCGGGCTAGCCCTCTGTGACGAGACACTGCTCACAGATGGGCCTAGATTCGCCACGGAGCCGCTGATAGGCTGATCATCGAACTCCTTCCTAGACAGTTCCATGTGCTTCGTCAAATCCGCGCTCACGTGACGAAGATGACGACGCTGCTCCATGATCGTGCTTTGGCTGATGTTCGGGAGCGGCTGGAAAGCTGACTGGGTCATTCTCGTGTCCTTGCGATCCTCTATCGGGTGCAGCGGTCTAGAATCTCTTCTCTCCTCCGACTGATTGCGAGAACGCGGGCTGATGGACATCAATTGATTCTGGATGATGTTCTTCTCGTGTTCCTGTCGCTGCCTCTGCTCCGCCCATATCGCCAGCTCCTGTCTAGTCTTCTCAAAGTTCTGGTTGACGAAAGACGGACTCTTCTGGCTTGCACGGTCCACGGACGCCTCTCGGATCGGCATGAACGGCATCGGCGATCTCCTCACATCCTCGATTCTCTTGCCCTCTATGGTCATCGGCGAGCGCCGGTGCTCGTCGAAGTAATCAGATCGCCTGTTTTCTTGCGGCATCGCCACTCTCTGATTAGGGCTCACGTTACCCCATTCGGACTTTCTATCAGCCCCCATGCTCTTCCTATTTTCCTGTCTCGCATCAAAAGCCATCGGTGATACTCTTAAGCTCGTATCCAATCGCCTTTGATCAGGCAGGTACACTTGATTGGCTTCGATTCGTTTCGGATCGACCATAGTCCCGGCTTTCCTTCCCGGCAGCAATATCTCCTGGCCCGTGTCGCCGGGGAACGTGAAAGTAATTGTATCGTTGCGACGCTGGAAACTCGACGTTACATCCACGGAAATGGATTTCCTATGCTCGGACCTGCCGACGTACAGACTGCAGTCCGCGGCTACGGCTTCGCATAATTTCTCCCGCCCGGGTGGATCGCCATTCGCGTCAACGTACAAGCCATCCTGTCTGGTTCGCGGTGTTTTGTTCAGGGTCGTCAAGTATCTTCGATCCTGACCGTCCTGGATCATCTGTGCGCCCTGCACGATGATCGCGCCGTCGCTGCGATGGATCTGCTCCTGTTGAGGATTCTGACTGTGATCGTACTTAGGCTTTTGCATCCCGGCTACGTCGACGCTCGCCGACTTCCTGTGACCAATGTCGTGGGTGATCTTCGAGTTGCCTCGTGGCGGCACCATGGGTTTCGGGCCACGATTAGGTCGCTCGGTCGTGGTGATCGCAATCCCATGAGCCACGTTCTGGGCAATTGGCTGGATGATCGGTTGGGTCTGATACTGACCCAACTCCTGGGAGAATCGTTGCGGGTTCGGCGACTGCTGGCCAAACTGCTGACTAGGATAGATACCTGCGTGAGTTGCGTATGGGATGACGTTCATCACTGTTTGAGGATACTGGCTATACGAATACTGAGGTTGAGTACCGAACTGGTAGCTCGGTGGCTGCGGCACCACGACCCCAGAGTAATAGGGTGGCTGGGGGCTAGCCGACTGTGACGGTATCTGCGAACTATGCTGTACAGTCACGTACTGACCTTGGCCAGTGAATACTGGATTCGTAGCACCTCCTTGGTACAAAGCAGGGTCTCTATAAGTGACGTCTCTAGTCACGTAGCCTGCTCTTTCGGCGTACTGTGCTTGTTGTGAGTATATCTGCGGCCTGACCTCGAACTGACTTCGTATCTGTGTGTACTGTGTCTGGTCGTAGTCGGGCATGAACTGCGGTTGCGCTTGCACAGGTAGAGTTTGCGTACTCGTTTGGGAAACGTGTTGCGTCCTCTCCATCGACGGCTTCTCCTGATTGTACTGTTGTGGAGGCAGCTGTCCAGTCGGCGGATGCCTGTCTTCAGGGACTCCGACCACCGACTGCTTTCTACCTGGGTATTGTCCGGTCTGCTGGCTCTGTTGCTGTTTCTGCTCGTGGTTCTGTCCCGTCGGGGGCTTCTGCTCGGACTTGTCCTGCGGGAATCTGTCGTATTCGATGGTCCGGTTCTCGAAGCCGTTCGACAAATCTTGCTTGGCGTTATCGGCGGGTGGCTCGGCACGGCCGTTCTGACACGTCGTCTGCTGGCTCTCCATGGTTTGCCCGGCTTGCGTCTGTTCCTGGTTCTCATTCACACCACCCGACCCAGACTGCGACATGCTGGCGGCTCCCACCGACGGTCGTCCGCCGATGTAGCCGAGAATTCGCCCCAATCCGCACACCGTGACGACTTATCCAGCAACTCTCCGTTCGAAATCTAGGTCCTCGCTCGAACGCAATCGCTCGGGATCGCGTCTTCACGCCTCGTGGAGTCCGCTATGTCGGTGCAAGGCATGTAAGCATCGATTACTATGTCCCTTGACCCACGTCGGTCGCTGCTCGGTCACCCTTGTAGGACCTTCTTCTTCACTTCGCCTGAACTTCAAATCTTCTAGCAATTTTTCTTGTTCCCAAAATTTGAAGTAGCTATCAATTTTCTTCGTTGTGTCCCGTCGTACAGATAGCTATGATTAGATGTCCTGATCAGTTTTGTCTGGCATTCTTCAGCCAGTCTGCCAGATAGGGTATCGCGTTTCTAGACGTATATTAGAGGTCTAATCTGTTTGATTATGTTCTTTGATTTATTTCGTTTTTCTTCCGTAAATCTACATTGGGAAATTGGCGACTATAAAAGTTTAGCTTGGCTATAATACTGTTTTTATTCCGTGCTTTTCTTGCCCCGATACGATACGAACTACATGGCGGGGAAGAAGCTTGCTTCACCCTTTTTACCTCCTGTTCGTAAACACGTCGATACGGTTCGTTTGTAAGTAAAGTTTCGTTTGTATTCCAGTTTCTTGTCTTGGAGCTCGCTTCTCCGAATGGGATTGAAACGGATCCCGTCGATTCTTCTTTAAAGTATTGACCCCTTACTTCGTTTAGGGTTCGACGACTTTAGAATATACCCCTTCACTGAGACAATAAATTCGTGTAAATTCATCGAAACGTTACAAAATCTCGTCGACTTGCCTTTGATTTTTGAGCATTTTTGATTACATTCGATTGTTCCTGTCGGAACTTTTAACAGCTTCCGGCGCGCGTTTCGTTGATTTCGTGGAGGATGCGTCGGTCGGTTGGGTTGAATTGAAAGACAACATTTGATTATCCTCTAGAATTCGTTGGTACATTCAGTCACATTTATTCATTGTATAAGAGCTGTACACCTTGCTGAACGGTCGTAATGGATCTGTAAAAGAAAAGGACGATAGCCACCCTACAGTCATTTTCAAAATTAGATTTCATTCATGACATTCGGTGCGGTGTCGTGCTGTATAATCATTTTCGTCCTCGTGTCCGCTACAGGAGAGTAATCTTTTTCACCTGACCCGTTGCAGAATGTGCAACATATTTTGTTGCCTTCACCCAGCGTTATTAACAATTAGGAACGATCTGGAACTTATTGTTGACAAATAGAAGATTGATAGAAGAATCACGCATCAGAAAATTACCTAAGAGTCAAGATTTGAATCAGAGGCTCATCTTCGGAGTTCAAGGTTATTCGAAGGTCAAGTCACAGTAAATACATATTTGAATGTTTTTTTTATGAGCTATGCGATGTAACTCGAAAATATATTTAGTTATTTAAAAAAACATTTAAAACAAACAACCCCTGCAGGACACTGACCACTTGATACCATTCAAATTACACACAAAACATTTTTGGCTATGTCAAAATTAAAGAAGATATTCTGGAAGTCACACTTAACTGAGACACCCTGTATATCTCTAGCAGCAATTATTGATGGCATTTCGATGGACCTCTGATGCAGTATTGATTGCCCAACAGTTAGAAGTCTTCATCATGAGTATAATATTATGTGGCAAGAGATTAGTTGTCACAACATTAAAAAAAGGACGATGTAAAATAGTTTCCATTTAACAGTTAACCTTCAGTTAAGCAGTTAACCTACAACGACCTTGAATGCCCTTGAGCCATAGGTTACTATAGGTGTGTGAAAACGCCCTATTAGATTGTATATAGAAAAGTACACCATTCTAATTGGAAAAACGGAGTTGACCTTCATATGTCCTTCATTAAAATGTCTACTATTAAAATGGAATTATGCCACCCTAAAAAATCACAAACAAAAAGTATAAAACCATATAGTATTATTTCACTTTTGAGTCGTCAATAAGATGAATTTGGGTAAATTTAATTTGCGGAGGAGGTGAAGACTTGCAAAAGGGTTAATTTGGAGTAGAAAAAGGTGAATATGATCCCCACACGATTAATTTGGAGTGCAAAACCTGTATATCTGAATGACCCTAGCACATTCGAGAATTTCCGGAAACGGGGAACAGCATCGAAATCATTCGTTAATGGCGAAAGCAGTGTCTTGTAGACAGTTCAGGGAACGCGGACAATCCGCGTTTCAAGTTATCGTAGAACGACAGGTCGAAACAAAGCATTCGGTGCTTCGGAGACGATCTGTTTTACTCTCTAGGGTGCGAATTGTTTTCGTGATTTCCCAGGCGTCTCGTGATCACTTCAGTTTCTGGGAACAGGGCCATCTTTCATTGCCGGAAAGTTGCTCCACGGCGGCGGCGGCGGAGAGCATAGGAGGCGGCGAAAATTTCACGTCATCCCGCGGAAAACCGTATATTATCAGAATCATTCATTTCCCCGGTTTCTTTTATAATTTCTCCGCGGTATTCGACCGGCAAGAAACCGATACGCCGCGCCGATGTGCAATTTTTTGCCCGGGGTGGAAAACAGTGCTTCTGAGTTATATTCGGTCGGAAGCGCCGGTGTTCTATTCGCAATGTGCTTCCGAAGAAATACCTATTTCCGGTAAGAATGGAATGGAAAATGCTGATCATTTCTGTGTAGTATACGGACACAGGATGCTCCTGGAAATTCGTGTTTTTATGGGACGATATACACCGGCAGAAAGGAATCAAGGTAATATACGAGTTACGCAGATGTGCATAGCATTTTTATGTAATCACTAGACTACGGATTTTATGCATTTATGACAAAAAATCGGTGAGCACAATTTAAAGCAGTGGACATATTAAAAAGATGTACGACATCAGCGTATTGGCTTCAGTTTAATCAGATAGTTAAAAAAAGAAAGAAGTTTTATTTCGCTCCTGTGTCTTGCAATCAATGCAAACATTTTTTATTTTGCATAAAGATCCGCAGTCTAGTAATTAAGATTACTATTTATTTATTTTACGATTATTGATATTATAAAGGCACGTTTGGAGGAGATAATTATTTATTTTACAGTAGGATCTAAATTAATCAAAATTGTATGTAGCATTATAACTGAGTTATTTGTTCGGTTAAACTTCACCTGAGGAAACCAGAAATTTTAAACATTTTTTTATGTGGTCCTGTAGATTTTGACGAGAAAATGCCAAAAATCCAAGTTTCAACGCTAGGAATTCACTAGTTCAAAAGTTATGCGTGTTTAAAGTTGAACAATTTTAAGCGTTTTTAACCGGTAAGGGCACCGCCATATTGTTTTGTACTCAGTGTTTCGCGTGTACCTTCTGAGTACCATCCAACATGGCGGCGCCCTTACCTATCAGAAACGCTCAAAATCGTTCAACTTTAAACACGCATAACTTTTGAACCAGTGAATTCCTAACGTTGAAACATGGATTTTTGGCATTTTCTCGTCAAAATCTATGGGATCATATTTAAGAAGGTCTAAAAATTTTAGTCCCCTAAGGTAAAGTTTAACCAAAATTTTCTATTCTATCAGGTACTTGAATAAATTTCTAACAGATATGTATTTCTCGTGTCAGTAAGTGTACAGTCTTTTTAAACAGTTTTTGTATATATGTAAATTTACTGTCACATAAAAAATATACCTATAAATATGCAGTCTTCTTAAACAGCTTTTCGATCGCGTTATACGGGAGTTTACTGTATAAACAATTTCCAGAAACCATCATTCGTTATTGAATTGGTCAATTTCATTCTACTGTCTTTATTTGATGGTTTAAACCAGACAATAAATATTGTTATACGTAGCTGAAGTACTACACAGATTTTCTAAATTCTCAGAAACATTGTTTAAGAAAATCAGATTGCTATTACGCAGATATTTGTCCATAAAGATCCGTAGCAGACGTAATAGATGTACGATATATTATGTTAAGGATAGAACTTTGGAATCTGCGACATCACATATCAGGAAACAGGAAGCATGCACGGTATTGCCCGCAGAGATCTGTGGTACCTTGGCCTTGGTGGCTAGACCAGCAGATCAATCAATTATTTACCCGTCTATGGTAGTACTCCCAAAACACATACGCATCCCAATGGGAATCCGTCACCGTCTTTGAGTTTGAGTGAGGTGCGTGCAACCTACTGGATTGAGCTTTGACCGAGACTGAGGAGGTGTGCGTTCAATCAGCTCACAAAGGGATTGTCTCGTTTCGCAATTATGGAGGCGAGAATTAAACATCCTTAGCCCCCTATCAGCCCCATACGGAGATTGTGGCTGGCAACCTAGCAACCTCGACAATTCCACAAAATCAAAGTAATTTATTCGGTAAAATAATAGTTGAAAATTTAAGATGTACGATATCGAAAAATCTTTCAACCTTCTTGGTACACTGAAATGTTTTTAGGTTGTGTAATAAATCCGTTTACATTTGATATACAGTAATGTTTCCGTAACAGTTATAGTAGAGGTGCTACATTCTTTGTAAAGTGCCGAACAGTTACGGTAGAGACCTTTGCGACAATTACGGAAATGATCAACTGAACAATCGACCGATTACGGAGTGAAAACATGTAAAAAATTTAAAAATAGTGTTTTATTCTCGACTTACTGAAATTATTAGGAAAAGAATGAGAAAGTTAAAAATAATTTAACAATACCCTTAAATTCTCCAAATGTATTTTCTATTTTGTATTTGTGCTTATGCAAATATAAAGAAAATGAGAATTACAAATAAACAACCTATCATAATTGCTTAACATGCAGAAACAAGATACTCTGTCTACAAAATCAACCATCGGAACGCTAAACAATTAACCTTTCCCATTACTTTAAACCAACACTTCCGCGCAATCAACAGTACCGACCGCGTCACTAATTTAACGATTCGTCATTAGCCGCCTATTGTTCATTGCATCATTCTGTTGTGCTCTAACTGCGTTAGGTTAGAGGGCATAATATTGTTAGAGTAACGAAATCTTAGAAGATGGAAGCTTATCCCGGACTCCTTAATGTGCAATTCTATTAATTATTTATTAAATGACCAACGTTGCAAAACTGTTTGTACAGGGTTGGAAGTAATTAAAAATTTCTCATTAAAAATTCAATAAAAGGAGTAAAATCTGTAATATGTCCTTGTGAACGGGAAGCTTCTTTGACCTCTAAAATGAAGCTCAAGGACATTTTAGAAGGACTTTTTCACAAATCTATTTACACTTATTTTTTATACACCTTGTACATCGGAGCAAATCATTTATCAGTCAGAAATGTCGTAAAGTACATCTCCCGATGAAAGTGAATTAGCCCGGTGCTCCGCCAGACAGTCAGACATTCCCTGGTGTCGGATTCCAGTGAATCTTCCAAGGGAAGGTTCCCATTTTCTGAAAATTGTACTTGATTCCCTCCCGAAACTGAATAAAAGAAATCAGGCTCCGACAGAAGCTATGTAAGACTGTGGAACGCGCGCATGTGAGGGTCATTTCGATCGAACGTAGTCAAGGGGTAAATACCCTCGAGGAGGACGTTAAGAGTAGCTCGAAAACATGGAGTTAGGACGATGCGGGAGTAGGAAGACTTCTCTATTTTCGCCGGGATATTTTTCCCGGTTCTGATTCGACCGGGCAATCCATCTCCGTTGAAGTTGACGAGAATCCGCCGTGGAGAACATTCGCCGTCAGCAAAGACAATTCCTCGTAAACCAAACGACGATCCGATGCTATCGCAGGGAGTGGGAGGCCGTCGGAGAATATTAGCTCGTTATTCCGTTAGAAAGTGTCCTAACGATGGCATTTTCAAAGTCATTCGGGGAGAGACGATCTAGGTTAGTTAATGGAGTATCAAGCGTGATGTTCTCCCGCGGAGTCGAAATTTTGCTTCTAATTAAACTGGCTGTGACCCAGGCTCGGGCAACTTCTTCTCCGCTGTCACTTCACGACACCCACTACCAGTATACCGGTTCCCCCACTAGTCTCTCACGTGACTGCGGGGAGACGTCGTCCTATATACACAATCCTAATATTCCTAATCTGTCTAACTTCATCCTGCACTCCACAGGAGTCTGGTACGGAGGACCCAGGAGTAGGCATAGAAGTCGTTCGCGGTTAGCATGGGCTGGGCACATTTGCCTCTATACCCTATACCCAATACCCAACGCCCTACAGGTACCCTATACTCTACACACAATATCCAATACCCTATATACAGGTACCCTATACCCTATAGGTATATTACCTATACCCAATACCGAATAGGTAGCCTATACCAAATATCTCATACTCTATACCCTATACTCTATACCTAATACCCAATAGGTACCCTATACCCTATACCCAATACCCAATACTCTATAGGTACCCTATATCCTACACATAATACCCTATGGGTACCCTATACCCAATACCGTATAGGTAACCTAACCCTATACCCTATACCCAATACCGTATAGGTACCCTATACCCAATATCATATAGGTACCTTATATCCATCTATAACCTAACCCAATACCTAATAGGTACCCTATACCCAATATCCTATAGATAGTCTATACCCAATGCCAATACCTAACAGGTACGCTATAATATCCTATAGGTACCCTATGCTCTATACATAATACCCTATCAATTTCCCGAGCTCAGCAATAGTAAAAGTGATACTATGGAAGTTATTGCAGATGATATTGCATGCTCCTTTTAGTACATTATTTAGTAGCAGTGAAAAATACGATATGATAATCGGTACGCTAATGGTACGTGTGATGAAAATGCTGCAGAGTTAAAAGATTATGTCGCACTAAATATCCTGATCGAATTCAGCCATTGCATCTTAAAAAAAAATGCAACATAGAAAAACTAATTATCCCATTGTATGGAATTCTTGTACAACTTTCGTTTCAACCATTTCTTCCATATACTAAATAATTTAATTTGTATAGTAAATATTGTATATGTAAATATTTTATAGCTATACAATAAGCGTCAGCAGACCCACTGTATTAATAATCGTACTTCGATAAGCATTGCGTTGATTTCGAAACGGCAACGCTTGCAATCATTGCTGTACAGTAATTAATTTTACCTTTATCCACGACTAAAATGATATTAATTAGGTTAATTGTAACTTATAGTATGTAACACACGCTCACATACTTACTCCACATATGTAATGTAAAGTAACCGTGTTTCATTACAGTGAAATCCGTCTCTTTGCGAGTATTCACAACGTTGAAATAATAACAACGTAGCTTAAACAAAAGTAGATAAATGCAATAAACCCAACTTAAAGTTGTATTAATTTTGTCTTATGTTGTATTTTTATATTGTATTTATTATATCTGCATGGTACTTGATGGAAATGTTCAAATAATTTTTATAATAACAATCCTGAAAATTTAACTAATGCTATTGTGTATTCCCAAGGATGTGTTTGCTAAAGAATACAATATATGTATTATAATATTTTGTATATAATTTTAGATAAATTTCGTATTTAATTTTAATTTTTGGTATCAGAGTCAACTAATGTTAGTCAGCAGGCTCTTCGATTTAGAACCGTATAATTAAATCATTTATTTATAAAATTTTGTATCTCAAAGTGAAGGCGAATAATTTCGATCAATGTCGATTGCAGTCCATTAATTTTGATCAGCTTATTGAGAAGGGAAGTAGAGTAAATTATACCTAATACAAACCCCCCTACTTTGGGGGTGAAATCAGCCCTTAAAAAAATTTCAATATTTTCTTCATTGTGAAATATCTCAGGAACAACAAATGATATTAAAACAAAGCTGAAACGAAAGTTGCATGGTATTATTGTGTCCACCAAACAAACAAACAAAAATTTTTTTAAATGCATTTTTAGAATTTCTTTTTTTAATCTCAAAGTAATTTTACGAAAACAAAAATAGGATTGTATTAAGCATAACTTACTCTACTTGTGTGCAGGGTTTCATAATTTTTTGAGTTTACGGGTTCGATAACCTCCCTTGAGAGTCATGCTTATCACCGCGTCGCGAACTTCGCAAAGTATTCTGTAAACCGCTTCGTTATTCCCACCAGCTAGAGGATTCACCTCTCGCAAGTTCAGTGTTCAAACTAAAAGCCTGCGTGTTCCATGAAGCTTTCAGTGCAATCCTGGTATGTCAGCTCCCCGAGAAACATGACGCGTGCGAAATCTTCGATCGTATCAACCGAATGCATGCGATTTGTTCGAGACAGAATCCGAAACCTTTTACATTCAAGAAACGTGTGCAGAATGTTACTGCCCGTGCCTTTCCTTTTTACTTAATATTCTGCAACTTTAGCATGAATAACTGGAAAAAGTGCTTTGCATGTTGTACATTATCATCGAGATATATGAGACACAAGATCATACGCGCTGGCAAAATCGCACTATGTACGCAGAGATTCAGTAACATTAAGGAATAACGTGGTCGAAATACAAATTCATCTTATTCTAAAATCTTCAAGTTATCCCAAAATTTACGCTATCTTCGATTTTTGCATTTTGGTTCGTTACATCCAAAACATTTTCAATATGAAATGCTAAAAATTTTTAAAGTTAGAGGCAAGTGGTTAAACTTCACCTTACAGGACCATAAATTTTGCATTTTTAAGAGTATAATTCCATAGATTTTGAGGAGGAAATGTCAAAAATCCAAGTTTTAACGCTAGGAATTCACTGGCTCAAAAGTTATGCGTGTTTAAAAGTTGAATAACTTTGGGGGGTTATAACTAGGTGGCACCACAAGCACGCATGAGATGTCGGTAACGTAGATTTGCAACCGTAGCCAATTTTTCTAATCTGTTGTTTTATATTTCACCCAGTTTCCATTTAAATGTGAAAGTACACAAAATGACATTAAATTATCATTTTACACGGGCCAATTTTATTAATCTAGTGTCATCCTTAACAAACCCGGCGTCCTTATCGAACAAAACCCCCAAAGTTGTTCAACTTTAAACACGGATAACTTTTGAACTAATAAATTCCTATCATTAAAACTTGGATTTATGGCATTTTCTCGTCAAAATCTACGGGATTATATTTTTAAAAGTCCCAAATTTGTGGTCCCGTAAGGAGAAGTTTAACCACACGCCTTTCTCTTAAAAAATTTTTAGCATTTCATATGGAAAATGTTCTGCATTGCACGAACCAAATTGCAAAATAAAAAATGTTAATGCACATTTTATTAACTATATTCCATGCTTGATACTTGTTACTAAATAGCTTATTTTCTCAAATATAATAAAGTTTTTAAGAATTTAAATTGGCATTCGTAATTCTGGACAATATGTGATGTGATGCATACAGACATTGCAACAATTAGTAATCACATAGAAAATTAATTTTTGCTAATTAACTTCTTTTTTGTCACACAGTATATCTGAAGTTCCATGATCGTTCAAAAAATAAAATGCTCAAATATCTCGAATTGGTTCGGAGAGAACAATAGCCTGTTTGAAAATTAACTAACTCGTTGACAAATCGATAACGGGGGGACACGGAGGGCGATGTGAAAACAATAGAGCAGTCATTCTTTATGCGAACATTTCTCGTTGTAACACGCACGAAGAAATCCATATCGGATTATTGAGTTGTCATTCCTGCTGCGAGTTCACCGGAAACTGATGATAACGCGGGGTCAGGGAATGGATCTCTACCGAATTACACCAATTTCCTCGGGCCTAGGCGCAGCCGTCTGGTTATCGGGAAGTGCGATCGACTGCCGCGATGCAACGGGATCAATTGAAATCGGCTTGAAATCCTATTACTTGCCAATACTAGAAAACACGGTGACCCGGTCATTTCAGCATTTATTCCGAGGAATTTCCAATTTTCTCCCTGCATTCGGGACAATAAGACGCCATTCCTATGTATCCGTCACATTGTATACGTTAGCGGTTTCCTGATCGATTATTTTATCTAGGAGGTAGTCGTGATACAATGCAACCTGGAACTTTGGAATTACTCCTTCAATGAATAAATCGTTTCCGATTTTATATTGCATTCTAATGGAAAAACGATGAATAGACATTTCACGTGCATTATACAGGGTGTCCCAAAAATGTACTTCCTTGAAGGGACTGATTCCTGAGGTTATTTGGAATAACTTTTTCCTCTGCGAAAATGCTCTCCGTCGTCTCGTTAAGGGGTTATTAACGAAGAACAACAGAGACATTGACATTGGCCGACCAGACTCCGCCCATCGCGCTCTGATTGGTCCGTGTTTTTTGCTAATAACTCCTAAACGAAGCCTCGGAGAAAATTTTCGCAAAGGAAAAAGTTACTTTAAATGACCTCAGGAATCACCCCTCCCAAGGAAGTACATTTTTCTGAAAAACTTAATAAATTCTCCTTTTGAAGAAATATTTTATTTAAAAGTTCATGTACCTCTTGTAGAATTTTTTCGTAGTAAAATCTTAAATAATTGTTTCAGTATAAATTCTTGGATTCTCATGAATTAAAAAGGTTTCCTTCGGGAAAAAATCCCTCGTTCACCCACTATATAAAATTACATAGTAACAGAATCTTCATGAATTTTATATTTCAGAGGAATCCAGCTCTGAGAAATCCTGCTCACCACACAATACATTGCCTTCAAGAAGAGAGGCTGTTACTTGGGAATTTCTAAAGATTTTGCGGCAAAAAAGTTACTGAAAGTTGTGCAATAGGTATGTATAATTTTAAACGAGGTACTCGTCTTAAAAAATTCATTAATTTGTTCGTTTTTGACCCTTTAAAGATTCTTCCGAGTTTGACGGGTTTTAAAAATATCTCTTTTTTTGTAATTTGTTATTAAATACATTTTCTGGCAACAGCTTCTTTTTTATATCGATCTCAAAAACTAATAAAACAAATAACTTGAAAGATAGAAATATTTAATATACTGTTATTGTATAAATTAGAGTTAAGTCATTATTTGCAAAAATGCCGAAAAAGAAAAGTACAATATTTCTATTTAAAGTTTCATGGACTCACACCAATTTTGTATATATATATTTATATGTATAATAAAGGGTGGGCTATTTCAAACAGGCCATTTAAATATCTCCGTTGCTATTAAGAAAAGAAAAAGTGCATGAGATGAAACTTACTTGATTCATGGGATGTATTATCTGATGCCATTAATTCTTTTTAGAGATGGAGGGGTGGGGGGCTAGAGGAGATATGAAAGTCAACCTTGTCTTTTTAAAATAAAAGTATGTTTCTTCATACAGTGAAAAATGTTTTTGCATGTCATCTTTAGTGTTTGAGTTCTGATGATAAATTTTTGCCATTAATTCTCCCTACAAATTGAAATCTAGAGGTGACAAATCCGATGAACGCGTCGGCCAATCATTACTTTCAATCCAGTGATCTCCCATTGTATCGAAAAATTACTGACACCGGATTATAGGCTCTCGGGCCAAGCAAGATTAATCCGATACATTTTTTTTTCTATCATCAACAGGAAGTGCGATATTCCGATGACCTGTTTTAAATGCTCCACTCTATACAGGGTGTCCTATTTGAAGCTTCGCACGCAATTATTTTCTACATTATAGCTTGTACAAAATTAATTTCATACAGAAATTACTCAACTTCTGAATGGACATTTTATAGTGGTATCAAATTTTCCCTGTGATTTTTTTGTACGAAATTCATTGGTCTATAATTTGTTGGTCCTCGGAAGTCATTCAAGGTCATTTATTACTTTTTGGAACTTACCTTCGAACTGTATGCTTTGTATGATGAACTGTGAACTATATGTATAGGTAAGCCTATCCCAAGACGAATTCACTGATCTATAACACTTTCGTTTACCAAGGTCATTCAAGATCATTTAGTGCCGTTCAAATGTTTACAATGAGCAATAATTTGGCAAATAATTGCATGCAAAACTTCTATAAAAATCATATTTATGGCTAATCGGCCAGACCAAGGCTACAAAACGGTATAAAATTCTTCTTCCTGAACAATGTACCGCTTGTTATTGTCAATTATTGCCACTGACACAATTCTATTTGCCGTAACAACACCGCTAATAATTACACTCCTCCAATATTCATAACCTCGTATTTTAAGCCATGTCCACGCTGACGCAACAACGAGCAGTTTTTAGTTAATGTTGCATGTATTTTGAAAATGCCGCCGCATTTACCGAATAGAAGAAGGGGTTTGGCGGATTTCAGTCCTCTTTGGTGCGATTTCTTCGAATTGACATAACACGATCAGCTTCAAATTGCAAAGGTGTTATAATGGAACACGAAATGTCTCCCACTCTACCCCACGGCCCGGTCAGGTAACGCGTTCTGTCGCGTGTCCCAATGTCACTAAACCCTTTACTGTCCAATAGCCGTGTTTTGCACGGACAGTGATCGTACGTCTCGCGCCGACCATGCCGAGCGAGACTTCAATAGAGAGCCGAACATACAGAAGGACAGAATGGGCGTTGCCAGGCAGTGGAGTGGGTAGGCACTGAACAGTGATCGCGCCCACGAACCCGGACAGTAAAGGGGCGTTTACTGTTACTATATTCCCCTCAATTCGAGTCAACTCCCCAGATCTAGCCACTCTGAACACTGGATAGTCGCCACAAGTCCTACTTGAGGACTACAATATTTAGGTCTGTCTTCATAACATTTCTAGGCCATTTCTAGAAACGAATACTAGGCCCTTCGAGTGCCCTCTTTATGTCCCTGACTGTACATCCCCAAAACTGCGTTCTTCAAGAAACTGCTTCATAAATCAATTTGTCCCAAAAACGACATTATCCAGGTCAGCCGCAGCATGATCATGAACGGGGTCGCTGGAGGAGGTAGCTGGCGCACAAACGGGCCACAAATTAACAGCACTGAAATCGAAGGAATTCCCCGAGTCATGGTAACATCGACATCATTATTGTCGGCACTGCGCTCCACAAGGTCGGTCTCTGGGAATTTTCATTCCGTCGTAGATTGCAGAGCAACCTACTGCAACCTACAGCAACCGCATACGCGGCGGGGCTACAGACGTTCATGTGCGAGATGATGCACAGATATTGCCTATCCAGCCGTTCCAAGAGGGCCGTGTTGCGGCTGCGCAAGAATAGAAGCGAAGAGTAACAACCGTCTCTCCAGGTTAACTGGTGGATTTTCAAATCGGGACATTCGGGGGCTTAAAATTCCGAAGACTTCCATGCCTAGGATTGAATAAAATTTTGAGAATAGGTTCCTTCTTGATTAAAATGACGATTGTCAGAAGGATTTTTGGCGACTCGAAAAAATTTTTTTTACCATTTTAATGTCACTCTCTACCTCCGCGCACAAATTCCTAGCCAGACCTAGTTAGTTAGTTAGTTACTAGTAAATTCAGCCGAGGAGGAGTGAACGGCACTCCCCACTTCCTTAACGCACACCAGCCATTAGGCTTTAGCCAGACCTAACCCAGACCTTTTTTTCAAAAAATTTCCTACGGTTCATTATTAAGCTAGCTCCACTTCCAGATTAACAACAACAGTCTAGCCAAACCTAACTCAGAGTAATGTCATTTTATCTCCCTCTTAAAATAAACTTGTCGGGTTATCTACAGTCATTAGCCATTTCTTCTCAGAAACACTGGGTGGGTGTGTGGTGTCGTCCAGACCTAACCCAGACCTTTTTTTCAGGGCGGTGGGGGAATTCTGTTACGGACGCTCCCCTAAGATGAAATTGGGGGAACGGGACTTATATCCCTACCCATACCCACTAAGCCCCCACCGCGCAGGGCCTTGCCCTTCTCCTTTATGCCCGGTATACTACCACCCGGGGTCCTACTCTTCGCATTTACCCCCGTGGTGGTGGGCGACTCGTCGTATCGGGTCTCCTGCGTCCTCATTGGGCTTATCCTTTTCCGTAAAGACCTAATCCAGACCTAACCCAGTCTAACCCTACAAAAACTTTTGTCGGTAAGGTAGAGAGTGACATTAAAATGGTAAAAATCGTCCTGACAATCATAATTTCAGACAAAAAGGAACCTATTCCCAAAATTTCATCCAATTCAGCATGGACGTCTTCGGAAGTTCAGCCCATTCGGATAAGCAGTAACAGTTTTTCCATATATTTTTTCTCTCTTTCTCGCTGGACTTCACGCCGCCCGGTATGCTTCCGCGAACGAAATTTTCTATATCGACGCACGAAGGCAATCGGACTATAAGTAATTTTCGTCGATCCAGATCAGCTGCAGCTGCAACATCCATGTGATAATCGGCGGCATTTGGTTTTACGCCAATTGGATCAGGGATACCCGACTGGCTCCAACCGCGACGTGATTCGTGGATTATACGATTTCAACTTGACCGGGCATCGAGTATTAAGAGGGGAAACCCATTGTGACAGCAGTTTTTTTTCAATGGTTTTATAAAATTTTGACAAAGGACATCAACGTGAGCCGTAAGAGTATGATTTTTATTATTTTTTATTTTATTAATTTTTCGGACTACAGCTTGTTCTAAAAGATTATGGACGTGCTTTTGTCTAGCTAAACTAAATTTTGGACGGCACTGAATGAACTTGAATAACTTGGATGGTCTTGGAAGACAAAAGTGTTATTGTGCTGGGATAGGCTACACGCTTACCTATATAAAATATATTTGAGGTGTTTAGTATAAAAACTAGCTCAATCCATTTTTATAAATTTTACAAGAGAGACAAAAAACATTTCACGCTCTGCCCATTTAATTTTTCTAAAAGAATTTATTTTCGTTTGGACAAACTTTGGTGTGCGATTCCAAATCTTTCCTTTTTTAAATCAGCAGTACTGTCTAATTATTTATAAATAAAAATAATTTGGATTGAGATGGTTTTGAAAAAATGGGGGTCTTTTTTTCATCCTTACTTTCAAATTTCAATTAAATTCATGTGGTATCTCAATTTCATGCCACATATCAACCTGTAAAATCAAAAGCGTGAGTTGATTAATCAATTTATCATAATAATGTTGATAAATAAATTATAAAAAATTTTATTGTCATTCTGAATATTCAGTCATAATAAAGAAAATACCTAAATAAATTGACAAAAATTACAGGAAAAACCTCTAAAAAGAAATTATTAGTATACTACTGGTGGTATACTACTTCAGTGGAAGCATGGATTGAGCTGGGTTTGAAATAAAATCGGTATTTGACACCAGTTATCGACCGGGCTGGATTCATTCCAAATCGCTTTGTAGCGTTATAGTATCGATCAAGAACTATCAAATTACGAATAAAAAACTTGAAAATTCATGGATTGAGCTGGTTTTGACACTAAACGCGTCATTTGAAACGAATCATATGTCGCAAACAAATAGTAGTTATTAAAATATAAGCTGTTAAAGTTTTTGACGGATGACCAGTACTTTTCATACACAAATTTTTGTAGGATATTTCCAGTCGTCATATTGAAATTTTTGTCGCCACTCTACCTTCCCCTTCTACGGCACAATCATTCATGTCACGTTAGGGTAAACCTTAGTTATACTTGGCGAAAATTATTTCGCAGATTTTTTTTGGTACAGCCCCTAGAATTGTGCCACTGGACAAAAAAATAATCTGTGCAAAATTTGAAATTGATCGAATAACGGGAAATGCTTTTAAATTTTGTAACTCGCTTTTCTCCACTGCAGTATATTATTAATATATATTTTTATATATCGTTGAATTTGTCTATAACAATATAAAATATAACAATATAACTATATACAATATAAACACTATAACAATATAAAAACAAAATGTAATATTGATTTCAAAAAAACAATTCGTGACATTGAAATCTCAAAAATTGACATTAAAAAATTTGTTTTTTCTTTGTATTATATTTAATTTATTAAACAATACAACTTTTGTCTAAGAAATTTGTTCATATTTTTATAAGTAGCAAAGATATATATACATATGCTTATGCATAATACATTATAAATACATATACAGGGTGGAAATTATAAAGCGTTGCAGTCGAAAATCTCCGAAAATATTGATTATACGCAAAAATGTTTCAGATGAAAGTTGTTCAATACCGAGGGGGACATCATGTGGTGGAACTTTTATTTTTCCCGGTGGACACACCAAGATGAGATGAAGATCGACTTTCTTTTTTTAAATGGAATGATACGTTGTTTTATCCACCATCAAATAGTGCGTTTCGAGACGAATCCAACCACCTATGACTCAACGTCATTCAAGATCAAACTTGTAGTGAAGTTTTTGGTGTGGCAGTCCTCGTTTTGGTGTGACAGTCCTCGTTTTGGTGTGAAAGTTCGAAGGCACGAAGTAAAGTACGAAATTTCTGCATTTCCCTGCAAGTTTGACCTTGAATGACCTTGAGTCATAGGTCGTTCAATTCGTCTCGAAAAAAAATCGTTAGTCGAAAAATAAGGTCCACCCTAATGTCACGTGACTAATCCGGTACTGGCAAAGAAAGGGTAACATTATCTCCCCTCAATTCGAGTCAATTCTCCTGATCTGGCAATTCTAAGTACATATATTCTCTAGCGTCCGAGAACAGATGAACAGATTCGCAATTACGAGTGTCGAACTAATTGAATCTAATTAGCCGGGTAAACTGCCTCTGATCTTGGCGCTCCTGTTTTCTCTCGAAAGTTTGCATTTCTATTTGTTTCGAGCACCTATTGTCAACATCAGGGTCGTCTTATTTCCATATTTATCATTCTACCGGCAAGTTTTCCACCTTAACTTCGTAGCAAGCTTGAAAACTTTTTCCCTCCGGACGAGAAGCGACGTCTACATAAAAACTCTCATTCTATTTTGTTCCGACAACGAGAAAATTAAAGTCGACTCATAGTACGTGTTGGGGAAAGTTGATTTCCTTCATGGCTACAATGATTTGTCTTTAATCATTTTCTTTGATGAAAAGGGCAATTCAAATTCATTGTACAAGGTCCTCTGTCTATGACCTTGAATGACCTTCAGTAATTATAGTCACTGTATTCCTAACAAAAGGAACTATCATCATAGATATTCAAAAGGGAGTGGTCGCGTTAAAACAAATGAAGGTGACCTTGAATAACCTTCATTAATTATAGTCACTGTCTTCCTAACAAAAGGGACTATCATCGTAGATGTTCAAAAAGGGGTGGTCCCGTTAAAACAAATGAAGGTGACCTAGAATGACTTTCAGTAATTATAGTCACTGAAAAATACTAACAAAACAAATGACTGGTTTTACATTTTTTATTTTTTAATTATCAAAATTATAAAGATGTGCTTCATTAGAAATTATTAAATGAATTTCTTCATTCAAGCACATGTTGTTATCAAAATTGCAAGAGATTTAAATAAATTCAGTGTTGTCATTTTTATAAAATAATGTGTAGCAGTCGCATTTTGTGCTCGCTACAGTTAGTGTTAAAAGAGATTATCCCATTTTAAAAAATGAAGGTGACTCTGAGATTTCGAAATAAAAGTAACAAAACAAAATATTTTTATGTCTTCGTGTGTGCCATAATTTACTATACAAGATGTCTCAGCTGAAGGAGGCTATCTAAATATTTCCTTTATTTTTAATGGCACAAAAAATATTTATGGCATAATTTAAATGGTATCGAAGGAGAAATATCATAGAAGAACAATTTTTTTTGTCCGGTTATTTTTTCAAGGTCACCGTTATTTTTTATCGGGAAAACCTTTTTTTTTATTTCATCTTGTAGCGGCTGAAAAAATGCATTTGAATATGCTTAAGTCATCATCGTCAGGTGACCTTGAATATCAAAAAATGTGATAAAATTGTAGGATAATATTAGGATTACATTTCAACTTGTATTTCGATAAATAGATGACAACACTATACAGAGTGAATCACCAGAATATCTCGGCTGTTATTGGCGATAGAAAAAAAGATTTTATGTGAAAATTCCATGGAATCGGATGGCACATAATCTGATATAAATAGTTTTTCGATAGGTGGACGCGTCAAAGTCACTTGGAGGTCAACTTCGTTTTTTAAGTGCACTGATTTAATGTTTTTTTACAATGCCCTACGAATGAAGGTCATTCAAGGTCATTGCGGTCAAGGTCAACTTCAGGTGGCCTGTATATATCTATAGATTACAGACTTCCCTGCCGAATAAAAATTGTAAGAAACAGGAATTTTTGTTCATCACTATTTGTTCGACACTAATCTTTATAAACATTGTCAGTGGCATCGCGAGAGTGATATTTAACATGTAAGTTACTTGCAACATTCTGAGTGTGATTAAACATGCGTACACTTGTGCCGGTTATGTTTTGTAATTGCTTTTAACTATAATTCGCAATATAATTAAGGGAACTCGGCGGCGAGCAGTGAACACAGTTGTAATTTAATTCGTTGGAAGTTTGCGTCAGTATGCTTCCATTGTATAACATTCCGAAGAAAACTTTGCTCGTTAGCGCATGTTCAAATTAAAAGTGTTACATTTTATTCGTATTTAAATATTAGCGAGATGCCTCCATTATCAATAACTTCGATCCTTAGCAACGATGTTCCCTTAATCATCGATGGACCTGCATCAAAATCGCGTACTCTTTTAATTAGGTGGACGTTTAATCGTGATGTAATAGCGAAACAAACTCTCGGAAAATTGTAACGGGATAAGATAATTCCGAAGTTTGGAAGAATCACTATCACGACGCTAAGTACCCGACCCCTTCGAGGAATGTAATAAATGAACCTTGCGCTCGGAGACTCGAAAATCTTCAGGAGTAATGAAAATACTTCCCTCAGGATGAACGAAGAGGAAGGTGGAAGATGGAAAATTGATTGCCAGCGCTCGTTTTAAAGGGAAGAAGAGTTGAAGTTCGAATGAGCCTTGAAAATTATTGAAACTTAATGAGATACCGAAATAATAAGCGGGCTAATGAATTATTTACAAGTTTTCCAATAAGTCCCTATCAGATGGATGCTAACGAGAGATTTTGTTTCTTATTTTTTAAAAATATTCGTTTATATTTATTTATTAATATTTATTTATTTTAATTATCATTATTTATTTATTTCAATTATTATTTATTTTATTCATTTATTTTAATCATTATTTGTATATATTTACTTGAATTATTATTTCTATGTATTATATTTATTTCCACAATGTCACGTGACCAATCCGGTACTGGCAGAGAGAGGGTAACTGTATTCCCCTCAATTAGTGCTCCCTCCCCTCATCATCATTTTTGATTCACAAAAGTATATGTGCGCATTTCCAACACTAATCTGAAAACCAACCTGACCAACTTTGTATACGAAAGCAACATTAGATGTGACACAATGAAACCCTTCTGGTTTTATTATTATTTTTTATTTCCTCTGTCACAAATTCTGTTTACATGTTATAATTGCAAATAAATCATCTTCTGCGCCATTACAGAATAGAGTAAAGTCGCGTTATTTCTCAGCGACCGCCTACCCAGAATTTGTCAAGTGCCTACCCCCTCCACTGAGGGGCAACGCCGCGCTGCAGGGGCCAGGAAGCTCGAGCTGCCTCGGTATATCGGTGTGAACCACTACTAATCCAATTACAAAACTTCTTTATTTTCCATTATTTTTTTATGGGACCTTCACCAACTTATTTGTATTTTTGGTATTTTTCTGATTAAAATGACACTACACACGATATAATTTCAACTGTATTTAGTGATTTAATTGATGATGAAAGTTTCGGGCGCAAGGAAGGACAACGCGTTCCGTGTTTACATGCTGGCCTTTTCTACGTTCGGCTTCCTTTATACTTTCGGCGCGGTAGACTCAGTTATAAAAAAATAGTGTCCCTACACGATATTTCTCCGTGCAGAACACAGCCGTTTGCAAAATAACGCGACTTCACTGTATTATCAAATCATTCGAATAATCGAAATTACAAAGTTGGATTCATTGGTGCTGTGCAGGAACATACGAACACTAGTTGCATAACGAAAGCTTTCCAGTACAAAGCGTGCATTGAGCGCCGCTCGATGGTCATATTTCAGTTCATACAGTTCCACAAAAAAAAGAAGAGAAGCTATTGCTCGGTATAGAAAAGGCCCTTCTGTTACGTGTAACATAGAAAATTTAGGCATTATCAGAGTCGTGATTATAAGCGTGAGTTTCGCACAATCGCGAACAGAGGGAACGGGAAAGTTTGGCGTGGGCGTGGTGAGCGGGGGTTGGTCGGGGAGGGGGGTGAAGGGTGCTGTCCGATTTCCACGTTACTTTTTATCGCAATTAGCCAGGCGTTCGTTACTGGCCACTTATTTTTTGTATCCGTGATCATTCGAAAGACTCGTCGACATCACTTGACCCCCTTGTTGCACCGCAACAATTCTCTCACAAGGAACGAAGGAAGCCGGAAAAATAGGGATTAAAATTGTAGAACGTCAAATGAAAAGCTTTCCAGGTGAAAAGGGGTCAGCATGCTAACGAAAAACTGGAAGAGAACCGGCAAAAGAGAGGAAACGAGAGAGAGAGAGAGGGGGAAGAGAGAGAAAGAGAGAGCTAGAGGTAGAGGGGAGGGGAGAGCTCTGACGGAATGAGCGCAAATGTTTGCCTAAGCTGATTCAGTTGTTCCTGCTAAGCGAGTAATACAAGGTCCTCTTTTTCCTATTTTCGTCCATTTTTTACTCTGTCCGTGTATAAGGGATGGAAGAAAAGGGTTGAAACATTTTTTTATAGCACGGTCTATTTTTTAAGAGAGCGAAGAAACGTCTTGAAGATTTGTACAGGGGCAACGTGGAAAACATAATCGAACTGTTATTTCAAGAATAAGTAAAAAAACGAAAATGTTGAATAAAATTTTTATTCGTGGTGATCCGATTACTAGAAGCAATGGCGGTGAAGTAACGAAATAGCTAACGAATGCTCATATAGGTTTTTATATACATGATTGTGGAATTATTTTAAAACAATTATTAAGATTATTAATTGAAAGAATTTAATTATATAAAGCATGTAATTCCGAGTAAATTAAATGTTCTTTTTCTCAATGTTTTTATGGTTAATTAATTTTCCATTTATTGATAAATGAAAAGAAAATATTGAAGTTACTGGAACGGGAATATGATATTACAACCCAATAATTAATATCTATGTATATTTCGTAAGAAATTTTTATCTCTCGAACGTGATGATATTATGGTAATTTTTAAATTTATTAACTGCATCTATTATTGTAAACAGAATAATTGTTCAATAATAAACTATGCAGGAAATAAATATTTATCGTACACTGTGAGAAATGTATCAACTGTATCAACTGTATTTTATACAGAATAACTGTTTACTTATAAATTATGCAGGAAATAAATATTGATCGTACATTGTGAGGAATAAATAATTATATCTTGCTTTTTAAAATTAATTAATTCGTTACACTTCGTCAGACTCTTTCAACATGAACATGATAATTAGATAATATATTAATTATGGAGATTTGCATCAGTATAACGGCGTGGACGTATTGAATTGTGTAATTAAGTACTGATATCTTTAGATAACAAAATGGAAATGCGGAGCTTCGCGCAGATTCCACATTTCTTTATAGAAAAATTCAAAGGAGCTGAAATTAAAAAAATTTCCATTTCCTTTACCAGAGGCTTCAATTCTATGTCCAATTTTATACTTTTCCAATGATCTTCCCGCGCCATGAATGCATTGACCCTCAGCCCATCGAGAATTTTCCGCTGCCATCAGCAAATCCAACTTTTATAGCGATGCTACTTGAGAACCATATCATTTTTCCCAGAAGGAAGAATTAAAAATGTTCGTAAATTTATTTACTTTTATTCTATGGAGGCTCTTAACTTTAAATATAAAATAGTACATCGTCCAATCATTGTTACTTATAAATTATACATAAAATGAAAATAAAAATAAAAATGTTATTATTCTTTTTAATTATAAACATCTTCCATTATTTGTTTAAGTGAAGGTATTGATATCAAACAAATAGATCCGTTTCACATATAGTGCTGTACAATCTTCTGACGCGACGGCGGAGGCTGGGTCTATTTTGACCCTGAGTATCAAAATTGTTTTTGAGTTTCTTAATTTCTGACTAATTATTTAAACAGCTGCTGATACCTTCAAAAATAAATTTTTAAAATTTGATAAATAGAATATACTGATCCTGGACATTATTAATTACTTAATTAACTGAATGGTCCGCCGTCCGAGGTTTAAATAAAATAGTACATTGTCCACTTAATGTATAATTATAAAAAATGTTATTCTTTTCAATCATAAATGTGCTTGCATTATTTATTTAAGTGAAGGTATTGGATTCGAACAGATAGATTCGTTTCATATATGTATAATATTGTTCAATATATTTTGACCCAGAATATAAAAATTGTTTTTCAGTTCCTCAATTTCTGACGAATTATTTAAATGTACTGCTGTGGCATTAGAAATTCTGCTATTGCCTACGGAAATAGATTTTTTAAAATTTGTTTTTCAGTTCCTCAATTTCTGACGAATTATTTAAATGTACAGCTGTGGCACACACACACACACACACACACACACACACACACATATTAGAAATTCTGCTATTACCTACAAAAATAAATTTTAAAAAATTGATAAATGGGGCAGAACGTTCTTATTAAATCCTTAGTTAACTGAATGGTCCGAGGTTCAAATAATGCTCGAATATTACCGTGAGTCCCATATTTTTATTTAGAACATCTAAATGGAGACTAGGAGCCATTGTGGTTCTGATCGTTCCTCGCGTCTCCAATACAAGCGCAGCCCCAGAGAACTTTCGTCTGCGAGCGTCTCTTTCGCATTGACCCATAGAGGATAAGGGGGTGGGGGGTTAGAATGATCGTTGAACCGCGAGACACCCAGTATGCATTCTTTTTAATGTTCCGTTCTCTGCCTCCTGCGACCGCCAGGAAAAGCTGCAGTCAAGTCCTCGCATAATTCAACGACTGCCAGGCCAACCCCGGGCTCGCCAGAGAATTCCATCCTTGAAAGCGCCACGGCTTTTATTATCCTCCGACTGGAGACCGTTGTCAAAGCGGCTCGTGATTTAACAATTTCCCGGGATTTAATCTCTGGCAGCGTCGTCGGCGGACGAGCGTGTAACGAGGCTCCGTAAACTGATCTACGTCGATATCCCGTCGATGAAAAATCGGCCAGCGGTTTTTGCCCGGGCCGGAAGTTCAGCTTCATCTCCGCGACTGCCCGCTTAATACAAAAGAGGAATCGATATTAGGGACTGCTCCTGGCTGCGCGCCGCGCCGGCCGCCTGCCAATCGACGTTCGTTACTCCACGCTCGCCCCCGAAATTTCTATTAAGCGTTAATTAACGTCGCTCCCAGCCTCTCACATAGCCGAATATTAAAAAGGCCGCATGTTTTGGCAGCATTCTCGCCCGATCCTATCTGTAATTTATTCTTTTTTCGGATTTAATAGAATGTATGTACATGAATACATGTATGCATATTCGCCGTGTTCCATTTAGAACGTCGGGGTTTTAGTAGAGGTGCCACATTGTGATGAACGTAGAGAAGGATTTTGCTAAACTTAACTTCGGGAATCCAAGAATTTTAAACTTTTTAAAATATAATCCTGCAGATTTTGAGGAGGAAATGCAAAAATACAAGTTTCAATGTTAGGAATTCACTGGTTCAGAAGTTATGGGTGTTGAAAGTTGAGAGATTCCAAGCCAGGCAGTGGCGCGTTACCCTATGGGCAACTTGGGCAAATGCCCGGGGCTCCAAGCAAAAGGGGGCTCCGAACACAAACCAAGATCCAAGATCCAAATTGTACGTTTTCCCCCGGGGGCTCCGAAATTCTACTTTGCCCGAGGCCCCTACTAGTTATAACGCTACAGAAGCCAGACATTGGCATTTTTGTCTCAATTGAGACAAGACCGTCCCCACCGTAGCGCCCACTGTCCCCCACCAACATCCGTCGTTACTATAAAGGAAGGACGCGCTTCGCCCGTCGCAAGCAGTGCGTAGGCCTCGTTACGGAAAAGGATAAGCTCAATGACGCCGTAGGAGACCTGATAAGATGAGTCGCCCATCACCACGGGAGTAAATACGAAGAGTAGGATCCCGGGTGGTGGTATATCAGGCTTAGTTGAGAAGGGCGAGACTCTGGGCGGTGGGGTTTTAGTGGGAATGGGTAGGGATATAAGTCCCGTTCCCCCAATTTCCATCTAAGGGGAAACCGAGCCCCACACTACCCCCCGAATTTCATCTTAGGGGGCTTTGCGTAACAGCATTTCTCCACCGCCCTGGGGAAAAAAGGCCTCGTGCATCGGAGCCGCGAGGAGCGCCACCGAAAGAAAGCTTGGTGGGGGAAGCAGGCCCACAAACAAAAAAAAGGAGTGTGTAATTTATTTAAGAGATACGAAAGGTTCAATATGAAGATCGTTTACATCCATGACCTTCATATGTCCTCTACAGGTCCACCTACAAATAAACTATTAACGTGCCCCTCTTTCTGGTCTGACTGCAAACGACAAGCCACGGATTCAACGAGAGAGACGAAAATTTAACGCGGGCGACAACGTTAACTCGCTGTTCCCGGCGAACAATTTCAAATCGCGAAGGTTCGCTGAAAGAATATTTCATTTGTTCTCGTGCAGAATGGCGCGGAACAGATGCCAAAGAAAAAAAAGGGGTGGGGGGTAGGTTACAAACGACGCGAAAGATGGTCGGAGTAGGATGTAAAAACGATGTTGGGGGTAGGGGAAGGGGCGGCGCGGGGGGGAGGGGAGGTTGTAACACGAAGATAACACAAAGAAAGTGAAATGAAAAGGTAGAATGGAGAATGGGTACGGAGTGAGGATCAAATGAAAATGTACACGGGCCCGACCGATCTTTGCCGGTCTCGTGTACACTGCACACGTTTCACGCGCGGCGCTACAGCATGAAAAAACCTCGCGACAAGATAAAACGTTTTTCGTACCGAACCCGCCGTGCCGCCGCGCCGGTTGCCCTGAAATTTCCTGGGCGAGATGCATTTAAAATTTCCGGTGAAATCGTCGATGGAAACCCCTCCCCCTCCTCCGCCGTGTCGCTCACGAATTCACCGGCATTAATTTTGCGAAGTGCTACTTGTACGCTGTCGCCGCGGCCGAGAGTAAACTTTGCGCCGCCCGTTTATATTTATTTATCGTTATTCCACATGTCGCAGCTGCATTCGAACGCGTACACGAGTCCCGCTCCCTCTCCATTTCCGTTTTCGTTTCCGTTTTCGCCGCTGACTGAAATCGACACGCGACCAGTCGCTTTCGTATTTCGACTCTCCGTCAAATAGCGTAATGCTGCATTAATTCGAACGGATTCGATGAACGGTCGATGATGCTCGTTCGTTTTCGATATGTACGTACAGTCACCCACAGCGAAATTCGTGGGTGTTTTAACTACGATTAGTAACAGGATGAGGATTTTCGCTAAAATTGCATTACCAACTTTGGCTAAACGTCATCTTAACAACCCAGAAGTTTTGAACTTTTTTAAAATGTAATTCTATAGATTTTGAGGAAGAAATTCCTAAAATCCAAGCTTCAATGTTGGGAATTCGATGGTTCAGAAGTTATGCGTGTTTAAAGTTGAGCCGTTTTCACCGGTTTTGACTGGTATAGGCGTCGCCATATTGCTATGTACTCAGCGTCGTGTGTTACCACCTACTAGCTCCTCTCATTGGACGAAGTCTGAGTACGTACGAACATGGCGACGCTCTTACCTGTGAAGCACGCTTAAAATCGCTTCTGGTTCCAATTTTTAGTTTAATATATTTTCGTAACTTGTACAAAAAATAAAGTTATATATAATAAAGTTATATGAAGTTAAATGAAAGTTACTTTACATATAAAATCTTACAATTATTTCTAGTTTGTAGTAATTAAAAAATTTGTTTCAATGTTGATCCACGCTGACGCCAGTGCCTCTCTTAATTGACTTCTATTCGATATTCCAAATTTTTCATTTCTGCCAAACGTTTTCCATTATATTGAAATCCGGCGATTGCGGCGGTGTTTCAATCACTTTGGGGCAGCAATTATGTTGGATTTGCGTTTTTTAATTAAAATTCAAAGATAAAGTTAAGACATTTATTCATAGGTTTATTCAATGATTGTTATGCAATCGTGTGCAAGTTTTTTAATTTTGTAATACAACCATTAGGTTGTTTTAATTTTTAATATTTTATATTTTTAATATTTTAATTTTTATATTTTTCTATAAATTATTATAGAAAAAGTTGCAATAATAAAATATTGTAATAGCATAACAACAGTGATAAGAACAGCAGACATAATAATAACGGTGTTCCATGATGCCTAATATGTGCCACGTCTCGTGGGTATTATCTCGTTAATGAAATATCGACATTCCATACCATTCCATATACAAATCGGCAATGTCATCTCACATTTGGAATAAATTTTTCGTTCATTCATAAAACGCATTCTTCAGCAAAAAATTAAAGATTTTATCTTTTTCAGTCTCAATGCAATCAACAGAATGAATCTTGACAGTGGAAGAGAAAAATAGGTCGCTTCTACATGAAAATATAAACCAGGAATAATGAATAAAGCTGCGCCGAACGAGCTTTCATTTTCGAGAAAATTGCTTTCTAAAATACTCGAGGGATACGCTCGTTACAATCTTTTTAATGGCTGACTCCAATTATTTTTGCAATAATCATACATGTCATAAATACAATTTTATCAATATTAACGTAGTTACGAAAAAACTGTGCTTCGCTAATGGCGTGCTAGTTCCAAATATGACGGCAAAATAAAAAATGTATTTTCCGGAAATTACAAGAAGCTTCAATATCTCGAAATTGTACGCATTCAAAAATTCGCAACTTTCGTACAGTTAAAAATTCGTAACTGTTTCAACAGCGAATGTAAAACGTGTAAAAACTTAATTCGGTTCGCGCGGTTTATTTTCGAGCAGTTTCTGGTCTTTGAAGAGAAAAGTTGTTTTATTTTTATCGTGCTTCGCTAAAAGGAGAAAACGAGCATGAAGGCTGCAGCGCGTTTACGTCTACAACAGTTTACAGCTTGAATTTAATCATGGTTGGATTTTTCTAATTTAACAGAACAAGCTGGCCGACTACTTAATATTCGTTTCTCGACCTTCGCGGCTCTCCATTAATCTTAATTTAAAATTGTCTTTATTACTCGTATCCTTCACTTCTTCCTCGCTAAAAAACTCAATTTCCGTAACTTCGCAATTGCTCGACCACTTGACTAGATAAGGTTATAGGGCAACTGTAGCAATTACTGCGGTGTCATGCTTCGATTACAGTTCATTTTAATATTATCCCTAATTTATCATGAAATAAGGCTGCTCTTTACTTTACCGGACTCAAAATTTATGCCTTTCTCTCTGTAAATTATTATGTATTTAGTATGTAAATCCAGTAGATTTGTACACGGGGACCCTGCAGATCGATGATTCGATCCTGTAGGATCAATGGTTTAGGAGTTATGCTTGCTTAAAGTTGAGCATTTTTCCGCTAGATGGCAGCACCTTACCTGTAAAAAATGCTCAACTTTAAGCAAGCATAACTCCTGAACCATTGATCCTACAAGATTGAAATTTCGATTTGCAGAGTCCCCGGGTACAAATCTACTGGATTACACACCAAATACATAATCATTTACACTAGAAAGGCACACATTTTGAGTCCGGTAAAGTAAAGTTTACCCCGAAATAATAATATGTGTAAGCATTTTATATAGGAATATAAGAAAATATCAAAAAATAAAATCGATAACATTTTGTACGTATTACTACGGACGAAAAAGAGCCATGTACCAATTATCGCGTACCTATTACTGCGTGAAACAAAATACGTATCTAGGCATTAATTTAAATAAATTCTGAATACAGTAACTAATAATATTCTTATTTATTACAATTTAAATGAATAAACCTTTTATTATTTTATTATAATATGTATATCACATAAATAACTCAATACAAATAACTCTTAACAAATTTTTATCTTCAGTTTGAAATTTTCTGTTTTAGAATTTGCTGTTTTAAATTTTCACAATTGCATTTACGATGTAAACTCCTTTGTCTTTCTCAATTCAGCTTCCACTTTATTTCTTAAAATCTCCATTCTTTCTTTGTTTCTTAAGCTTTTAGTTCCATAAGTAGATCTTTTCGAGTACTTCACTTTACTGTGTTTTTTATATTTGTTACTGTTTTTCCATTACTTTTCGATTTCATTTTTGTCATATTTTCTTATTTTATCGATGTATAATGCTCTTTATCTAGAATCGTATCCCACCTACTTACGTGTATCGAATAGGTACCTAACCCAGAAGGTAGTTGCAATTGACACCGCAGTATTAGAGACATCCTTAGTGATGTTGTGCCGCAGTAATGAGCTCCTCCTTCACTTTAATGTACATAATACCGAGGGCTTAATTTTTTTATTAAAAAGGCAAGAGAAGTGGCTTTTTATATTTTTATTGTATCGAAGTAGGTATCTAAATAATAATAAAATTTTTCCCTATGCAATTTAAAGCATGTAATGAAGAATGTACAATCATGTGAACAAATCCTGAGACTCTAAAAATATGAGAATGATTGACAATTTTGTTTACCTCGCCAACGAGAATATATTCTCATTGAATTGTACAAATTTATTCCGGGCAAAATGTACATTTTTATGTATTTTAATCTCATTGCTTCATACCCAATTTTTAAAACAGAATTCATCTACTGTGAATTTTCTCAGTTACCTTCAAGACATTCAGCTAATTTGCATTTATATAATATTCATCGCGCGAAACAGTTGTGCTCTTTTTGTTTTGATGAAATCTGCTCTCGCAGGTACGCGAGAAATTACGTGCATAACATTTATAACAGAAACGCCTCGTTTTCATTTTTAAGCATCGCAAATTGTATCAGAAAAAGAGGAATGTTTGAACACCTCTCTTGAATTCTTGAAGTTGTTGTTTAGGGTTATGTGTGTATTTTTACTGGCAGTTTACATTATTTTACAACATTACACAAGGTGTAAACAATTTTATATTAATTTATTGAATCAATAAGTAACTTATCCTAATTACCCTAAATAAAATAATACTTTTTGAAGAACGACGATTTGGACATTTAAATCTTGTGTGGTACCAGATGGTTCGTAAAATACCAAATATTTTATTTCCAACTTGTTCCCCGCTTTTGTTCCATAAAACAGTGGCAACAATTTGTGAATTAATTTTTAAGGAGTAGTAAGCAGAAGGCTTTGATTTTCAAATGTACAGTTGGTTAAATGATTAAAATATCAAGATGAATGGACCCAGAGGTTGCAATACACAAGGTGTCCCAAAAACGTATTTCCTTGAAAAGTTCGATCCCTAAGATCATTTTAAATAACTTTTTTCTTTACGAAAATGTTCTCCGGGCTTCGTTTTCGAGTTATTAACGAAAAACATGGACCAGTCCAGTTGACTCCGCCCACCGTGCTCTCATTGGTTCAAGGATTGGTACAAAGGAAAAAGTTGCTCCAAATCACCTCTGGAATCGGCCCTTTTAAGAAAATACAACATATTTGGGGCACCTTGTATAAATGCAAGATAACCCCTTTATTTAATCCGTTTGAAAATCCTGCGGTGGATCTCAACCGCTTTCTCGTTTCATTAGCCGATTATGATGCACGCCACGAGGCACTCTAATAACAGTGCTAACCATGAGGCATTGCAAGCATACATATATACATGCACGCATACACACATGCGTGTGCATGCATGCATGCAAAATGTACGGTTAGAAGAGCGAAACTGTTTCGAATGAAAAGCTCAGATCGATATAGCAACGACGGAAATAAGTTACTGTGACACATCCGCGGAAGCGTTAGTAATGTCGCGAGTTAAACTGAACGCTGGTAATTTCAAAAGCGAAACATCAACGAAGATGAAAATTCACGAGCTTCCAACGGGGATTCATCAAATATCGTACCCTGACAAACAATCGCAATACTCGTCGTGGGAAATCGATTGCCTCCGTTTCGAAACGATTGAACCCGCTGGATAGTAACCGCTGCCTCTCTATAGTCTATCCACGATTACTTCTCGTCCTTATTATTTATCTTACTTTTCTATTCACGAATATATTTGATCATGAGTATACTTATTCGTGAAAAATATATACACTTAGGACCATAGGATACACTTAGGGCCATAGACCATAGAGTTATGACACTTTCGAATGGGCTACGTTTAAGGCGTGAAATGTTCCAATGGGAACAGTTACGGAAGTAAAAGTTGTAGATCGAATTGCTATTCCATGGATAGTATAATATTAGGTCGTCTCATAAGTTCGTGCCGCGCGGATATATTTATTCTTTCCGCGGCGTGTTTTACAGTAAAGTCGCGTTATTTTGCAAACGGCTTTGTTCTGCATGGAGAAATATCGTGTAGGGATACTATTTTTTTATGACTGAGTCTGCCGCACCGACCGCGCCGATAATACAAAGGAGACCGAACGTAGGAAAGGACAGCATGTAAACACAGATGGCGCTGTCCTTCCTTGCGCCCGAAACTTTCATCGTCAATTAAACCAAATACAGTTGAAATTATATCGTGTTTAGTGTCATTTTAATCAGAAAAATGCCACAAATAAATTGGTGAAAGTCCCATAAAAAAATAATGAAAAATAAAGAAGTTTTGTGATTGGATTAGTAGTGGTTCACACCGATATACCCGAGCCGAGATCAGATTACGCGGCATGTTTACACTGATCGGAGACCGAGGCAGCTCGAGCTTCCTGACCCCTGTGGCGTTGCCCCTCAGTAGAAGGGGTAGGCACTTGACAAATTCTGGGTAGGCGGTCGCTGAAAAATAACGCGACTTTACTGCATAAACATAGGGCGATCAGCGACCGGAGGGATTAGAGTTTAATGATCGAGTCAGTCTATAGAAGGCATTTGAAAGAAACAGTTAGTGAACAGCAAGCATTTTGTCTTTTACATAGTGAAAAACCATGATACGATCGAACCCATAAAAACAGACGTTGAACAATATTTTAACGAAAAACGAAAAAATTTTACAGTGATGGTATAATGTCTTTACCAAAAAATGGGATCCGGTTGTAGAACGGTAGGGTAATTACATTTTTTTCATAAACTTTAAAGGTATGCTTCATATATATTAATTTAAATAGTAGAACAATAAGCGGCACGAATTTATGGGACGACCTAATATCTTAACAATGTTAATTCATATTTCACAGTGTGTAAAAATAGTAAATAGGTGAATTTTCAATCTGAGGAACGTATGAGGGTTAAATTCTATGGAAAAATTAAATGTTTATAATGTTACAAAGATATAGAACAAGGTGACAATTATAAAGCGTTACAGACGAATATCTCCAAAAATATTGATTATACGCAAAAATGTTTCAGATGGAAGTTGGTGAGACTCATGTGGTGGGACTTTTATTTTTCCCGGTGTACACTCCAAGGTGACGTGAAGGTCAACTTTCATTTTTTAAATGGAATGATATATTTTTTATCCTCCATCAAATAGTGCGTTTTAAGATGAGTTCAATGACCTATGACTCGAGGTCATTCAAGGTCAAACTTGCAGGGAAATGCAGCAACCCACATACCACCTCACCAACCCACATATATAATCAATAGTTTTGGAGATATTCGTCTGTAACGCTTTATAATTGCCACCCTGTATGTGCCGGTTTTTTCATGAGTGTTTACATCGGTATATTTAGATATGTATGTGTAGGTATAAGAGTGTGTAATTTACACGATTGACCTTATCATAGTTTCCTAGCTCCTATAATTTCAAGGGAAAAAAAAGTTACTTTATATTTTTTATTTTGTTTTATTGTAACTGACTATATTGTTTATTTTGCATAAAGTTAAAATTGCTGTGTAGTTATCGTAATCGTTTGATGCTAGATTCAGTACGATTGAAGAATCGCCTAATGCAAATCAGTCGTGGTTGCGATAAATTACTGCAAAAATTGTAAATTATTGATGAGACGTATTTGAAAATTGCAGCATTGTATACGCACACGCGAATGTTATCTCGGGATGATTTATTAATCCATACGGTGCCATCAATTAAACTTGAAATACTTTTCCAGTACAATGGAAACCGCTTATCGCATGCCGCAGTCAATTGTAATTTGTGACTGCGAATAGACGGCGGTAATGGTCGCGTGGATAGCATGTCTTACAAACCGCCACTTAATTAGTCAAAATCATGTTGAACCAGTTATTTGAGCTTCAACGATCGCTCGAGCATTATATCTGTGGCTGCAAGGCAAAGCGATATTCAATGGGAGACAAAAGTTTTCCTCCGTGCGGAATTCGAGAATCGAAGGAGAAGTATATTCTATGCTGAATGTGTACATTCAGTGCCGCTAAGTATATTACCGTTCAAAAGTTTGGCGGTTAAACGAAATTTGGTAAATATTCCTTACAAATTGCGCTAACAATTTTGTACATTGGTCCATGTGGATGAAGGCAAGCAAAAACTTTTGAAATGGCCCTGTGTAGAAAATTTATGATAATTTGAAAGGATCTAATCAATTATTGTTATTTTGGCCCAAACTTTGTATTAATTGTAACTGTAACTTTAAGCCAACATAAAAAATGAAATTTTTAATATACAACGTACTTTATATTTTAACTTTAAAATTATGTAAAAGACATAAAGTAAATGTTTATATAGGGCATTCCAAAAATGTACTTCCTTGGATTCCTGAGGTGATTTGGAGCAACTTATTCCTTTGCGCAAATGTTCTCCGCGGCTTTGTTAGCGAGTTATTAATGAAAAACACGACCCAATCAGAGCGCGGTTGCATTCGCCGACCAGACTCCGCCCACCGCGCTCTGATTGGACCGTCTTTTTCATTAATAATTCCTGAACGAAGACTCGGAGAAAATTTTCGTAAAGGAAAAAGTTATTTCAAATCACCTCAGGAATCACCCTTTTAAAGGAAATACATTTTTGGGACACTGGTTTGGAAAATAAGCGACAGGGTTCGTCTATCATAAGATATAATTTAGTACTATTTTATACATATTTACATAGGCCTATGTTTATTATTATTTTATCATATTTTATAGTATCTTTATTGGACTAAACTATAAATATGTGGTACTGAAGTCTACATTAGGAAAAGAACAGTATATTAAAAAAATTAGGTCTCTTAATAATCAAGTCTTAATTAAGTCTTTTCTGTCTGTATTACGATCACGAGGCGCAGCAGAAGTAAATGATTGAGCATGGTGAAATAAACTACAAATGACTAGTACAATTACGTTTCGGGATTGGCGATGTTTTTGCAGTCGGTGCAGTAAATCAGTATTTTTCATTTCGCCAACGCAGCAATGAAATTTCCACTCGATCACTTCCAGACACCGTTGCGCAACATTCTACTTCTTTACCGCGCTCAAGTCATCCTGTAATTGCAGCAGCAACATTTCAGAGCTCTGCTTACCGAAGTAATGAGGCAATTGGTATGCAAAGTTGCAATTTATCAACGGAAATAATCGTTGGAGCTAATGAAGCTGAGAAGAGTCCGCCTTGCTGCTATTAAACGTTTCTCTGAGATTTTAAAGATGAAACTAGTTGCGATTTCACTGATTTCTATCTCGACTACCCTTATAGATGTTATCTTTTAAATTGTGGAGTTAATTGAAAGCGTTTATTATTTCTAGTTATGCTCGTACAGCATGCCATCGAGGATAGTAATTTATAACTGGATATTTTGTTGTATATTATAGAATATGTTGCATATTAATTTTAATTATACATATAGCCTCCACACAAATCTAGCAATAACAAAATTAATTTCTATAATAAATTTACTAAATTTATTCATATTAAATGATAAAATTACTTTAGGCTGTGACTTTTTCATTAATTTTTATATTATCATTATTAGACTGCGGATCTTTATGCATTTACATATGGCTTCTGAAAATTTTAAAAAAATGCTAGAATATAAAATTCCATAGAATTTACTGTTTTCATTTCTTTATAGAAACTATTTAAGACATTCATGATTTTGAAATGACATAGTATTATTTAAATATTGGATACAGTTAATAATTCTTATTTTAATTATGAATATTTATTGTAAAGACACTGTAACTGTATAGGTTAGGTTTGTAAAGACACTGTAACTGTATTGGTTACGACACGTGATTGTACCACGTGACGACTCGAACGAGTCTCAAGAGTACAGTTCCATAGTGAATATCAACCTGAGGGCAACTCTAGCACAGTTTGCTCTCTAATAAGTGCAGCTGTCTTTTCTACACTCGAAAATAAAAATTGTTCTATCTGGACTCGTAGAGTACTAAGAGATTGTATTTTTTAAATATTTATCTCTACTCCTAAAATGTTATCTCGAATTGTAACTTGTACTATTGTCTTAATGTGTAATTGTTTTTGATAAACATTGTTTGTGAATTGATAAATGTTTAACGGAATAAACCTAAAATTGTACATTAATTTTTCGCGGAAATAACGTCGAAAAAAGCCGTTTTTATTTTTTTGGCCACAGCACACCACACCAAAAAATCTGGAAAAATTCATGAACAATATTGATACCTATACACTGATACTGTAAAAATATAAATAACGTCGCTCTTAAACTTCAATCCGAAATATGCAATTTTCCGCTTCTTTCCGAGGTTTCTCATTTTTTACAGCCAGGACGATCTACGTAAAAAGACTTCAAAAAGACGTCACACTTACGTGAGACCTGTATATGAAGTCCACAAAAGCGGGCCGATGTACGTCATGTTTGTACTCATTTTAATCGGGAGAATCTCAACGACCCATTAGTAATATGTTTGAAAAGGTAAGACAAAACAGATTGATCTTGAATTAAAATAAACCATAAATAAAAAAGGAAGTACAATGTAGAATTTGCGTTCGCAGTAATCGCTCAGATTACAGCCGATGTCGACGGTCTGTTCAGTTGGGATGTCGGGCGTCGAATGTCAGGCGGCAGTAAAAAGGGAAAAACTAGTAATAAATTCACCCTAACGAGCCCGAGTCGCGGGAGCGTGACAGCGGCTAATACAGCGCGATCGCGCTCGAGCAGGCATGCGAAGCGTGCCGTAAAATTCTGTTCCGCGCCATGTGCGGGACGACGTGATCTTCGACCGAAGCAACACGGCGCGGCATCGAGTATGAGCGGCGTGACCGCGATTATCGAAGAAAGTCGCGCGATCATAATAGAAAGTCGATGTTTATTGCCGACGGTGGTGTTGGAGCGTCGCGGGGTGTTGCTTCGGAACTGTAATTTTCCAACGGTGGTGGGGGGCGGGGATGTGGAAAAGGGAACGATGGAAAGGATCATTAGTCGTGTCGCCAGGTGTGGAAAGCGCGAGGTACGGCCAACAAACGCGCTCGGCCACGTATTCCGCGTGCAAGCGTGAATAATTTTCCGCGTGTGCGCGTGCCCGTCACGGCAAAATTGTTCTCTGTACACACTGTATTGCTACGGTGGAGTCTGCAGGTATAACGTGCAATTTGCCAAAGCGCAGGGCAAATGGCTCCGGGCGACTTTCATCCTCCCGCAGGGTTTTCGCAGCTCGCGAGACATGGCCGAGAGAAGGGAGCAGAGAGAGAGAGAGAGGAGAGAGGTTATAGAAAGGCGGGAAGCGAGGAGATGGGAAGGGAAGGGAGAAAGAGAGAGAGAGAGAGAAATGGAAACGAGAGCGTGGAGGAAGAGAGGCAATAACGAGAGAGGAGAGCGTGGAGAAAGAAGACCAATAAGGCGAGAGGAGAGTCTGAACAAATAGAGAGGGGAGAGTGGAGAAAAGAGAACGTGGAGAAAGAGGGACAAAGAGGAGAGCGTGAAGAAAGAGAGACAGTAATTAGTAGACTGCAGATGTTTATGCAATTTACAATTTTTGTAGACAAATTTTAAGAAAGTGGAATAAAATACAGTAATTCTTCTATAATCGTAAGAAGGTCGTACACGTTGAAGGCAAGATAAATATCCCCTTCACTGTAGTAATCTGACCTCGGCTCGGGTATATCGGTGTGAACCACTATCAATCCAATTACAAAATTTCTTTATTTTTCATTATTTTTTTATGGGACCTTCGTCACCTTATTTGTGGCATTTTTCTGATTAAAATGACACTAAACGCGATATAATTTCAACTGTATTTAGCGGTTTAATTGACGATGAACGTTTCGGACGCAAGAAAGGCCTGCGCGTCCTCACAATGTAATGCCAATATAAAAACTTTTTTATTATTACTTATTTTTTTATGAAACATTGACCAATATATTTCTGGCATTTTTCTGATTAAAATGACACTAAACACGATATAATTTCAGCTGTATTTAGTGGCTTAATTGACGATGAAAGTTTCGGGCGCAAGGAAGGACAGAATATGGGTAAGGAAGAGACGCGGAGAGTCGACCACGCGCGGTCTCTCTTTACACGCGCTGTCCTTTTCTACGTTCGGCTCGGTCTTTGAAACTCGAAAAAATAGTGTCTGTCAATGAACTGTGCAAACGGACCTCCCCGAGGCTCTTGCAACTATAGAGGATTTACTGTAGAATCTTATTTTCCATGGTAGCAGTCTTTTCAGATCTGAAATAAATTAAAATCGTACTAAATTCTGTCATATTTGATATCCCAGCATTTTTTGAAAATTTTCAAAAGCTATAATTGCATACAGATCCGCCGTCTAGTAATGAGACAGGAGGACGTGGAGAAAGAGAGACAATAATGAAGGAGAAGAGAGCGTAAAAAAAATACGTGAGAAGGAAGCGCGGAGAAAGAGAGTGAGAAATGAGAGCGTGGAGAAAGAGAAAGAAAGAGGATAGCGTGGAGAGAAAGTAAGAGAGAGGGGAGTGTGGAGAAAGAGAGGGGGAAGGACAGCGAAGAATGGCGAAGAGGAGAGGATGAAGAAGGAGAGACAGCAATGAGACAGGATGGCGGGAGGGGGAGAGACAATAATGAGATAGGAGAGCGTGGAGAAATTGAGAGAGTGCGATGGGAGAGCGAGGAGAACGAGTAGAGAGAGGAGAGCGAGGCGAAAGAGTGGGAGAGAGAGAGAGAGAGAGAGAGAGAGAGAGAGAGAATGCAGCCCGTAGGAAACGGCATTTCAAGCCGGAGAGTCTGTAAAGGGCTCGCGAACCGATCTTCGATTTCGATAGAAAAATATGAAATCCATTTCGTCGTCAAAAACCCGGAACCCTGGACCAATCGTGATCCTTTTGAATATCCTGCTCGAGATAAAAGGTATCGGCGGGGGGTGTCTCGTTCGATATGCCTTCGCGGCGAATAGAGTATGCGATCATGGTCAGGGGGATGATTCAACCAATCACGGACGAAATGATTGTGTCTTCTCGGTTCGGGTATGGAGTTTAAAGACGAATCGAGCTTTGATATAGACTCCTTCTGGATACGTCGGTGTCTCTGTGGTGGCTTTTCCAACGTTGCTGCAGGTAATGTTTCCCGATCAGAACTTTCAACAGACTGTATCACTCCATACGGCTGTTAATAATCGAAGCTGAAGAAAATCCGAGTATCGTACGAGCTGTAGAGTACGTTGGGAGTTCAGGATTCTTAGACTAGTTTTAACGTATAATAAATTAAACATCATTTTATGTTAATAGTATATTTAAATATTATTTTAGTGTGATGATTTTGATAGAACCAGAATTGATGATTAAACTTCACCTTATGGGACTAAACATTTTGGACATTCTTTGATGGAATCCTGTAAATTTTGACAAGGAAATGCCAAAAATCCAAGTTTCAGTGTTAGGAATTCACTGGTTCAAAAGTTATGGGTGTTTAAAATTGAGCGATCTCAAGCATTTTGGACAGGTAATTAACATCTGTTCCCTATACATTTCCCTAAGTTTCTACCTTTTGTATTAAGGATTATTAAATTTACGATATAATTTATTATACTCTCAAATATAGATGAGCTAATTGAATATTTGTTCTGCTGCATGAAAATTATAAACATTTAATTTGATGTGAAATGTAATTCGAATTTGTAAATATCTAGTTTTTTAAAGAAATGAACTTCTCAAAAAGTAGTCTGTCCTCTAAAAAGTATTATTTTGGTTCACTGTTACCTGGGGGTCAATAGAGGGTCACATAAAACACGCTCGCGACAAAAATATTCCTTTCTTCCATTTGATCCCAAGTCGACTCTCGATTTAACTCTTTTGACAATTCCGGATGATAAACAAATAAAAAAAGTATCACGAACTGATTCAGTTTGATCCCAGAGGCGAGTCACGTGTGCGCGTTCCTGTAACGCCATCAACGTTATCAAAAATCCTGTTTCCGTTCGAATTGGTTTACCAAAAAAATTTCCGGCAAAACTTCAGCCCGAAATTCTGTGCAACGTGACGAATTTATTCAGGACGCGTGTATCGTCGCCGTCGCCGCGTTGGAAGCTTTTATGGCCGTCGTGGTGTATAACGAAGGTGAAATGTAAACACATCGCAGTCTCCCACGGTGCATGGTCTAGGTGTGCCGGGAGAACGCCAAACGTTTATGGCGGAACAGCCGGCATAATGCAATGAAAATCCGCAACACGGTTAGCAGGTGCACGGGAGACAACCAATAATGAAATGCTTCGAAACACGATGCGATTTTATTCCCACTTCTCATTCGCCGTTCTCTATTTCCAATATTTTCCTATGGAATTTGCGGTGCTCGAAATCTTTAATCTGTTAAGGGGATGTTCCGGTCTAGAAAAATCTCTTTAATAGCTAGAGGGTGTGTATTTGTTTCTTATTTTAAGTAAACAAACGCCAATTTTTCTGTGGGAAGTTTTCTTTCGATATAAGACGATGACTCGGGACGGCAATCCACCTATTGAGGATGAGGGGTATCTATTCGGCTTCATATTGTTCTTGAGTGCGCTAATGAGGGAACCCCGAGCGCCGATTTTTATGAAACTTTGCACAAGAGTTCATTAGACCCACCTAACAATTCAGCCGTATTTCGTTTGTACTAGTTGTTCACTTTAAGAGAGAAATCACCCCTTCCATCTACCTTGGTGAGTGCCTATAAATCACAGACGACAAGAGATACCAGAAAATGATTGAAGTAAAAGTTACATAAAATCTTTGGGTCCATAAATCTGTGGAAAAATTTTTTCGGAAAAACCATTCTTTTGAAAATAAAAATTTTGAAAATGATTTTTCCAAAAAAATTTTTCCACAGATTTATGGGCCCAAAGATCCGATATAACTTTTATTTCAACCACTTTTTGATACCTTCCGTCGTTTGCGATTAATAACCACTTACGTAAGTAGGCCGGTGCTCTTCAGGTCTTATTCTTTTATAACAAATTAAATTTTTTTTAAATAGCCTAGTGACATTTGAGCCACCCTGTGTAAATTTCTACTTCGTTTGGTATTGTTGTTCAGGAAATACGATTTCAAAAAGCATAAAATATCAACTGAATGATTACTTCATTTTATAACCCGAGGCAATTCCAAATTCACTTGTCATTTCCAATTAATAGGAATTCATTGAATGAAACACAATACAGTGACTCATATATTTGTTCACATTCTACACAAAGCAAAATTTATTGTAAACATCGTTATGTCACACCTGTGTGTTCTTTTCTGTTGCCTTTTGTTTCAACATTATGTTGTAGTGAATTTATATTAATTTCAGTATGAAATTTGAAATTCCATTTACTTTTAATCCACATTTTATTGTATTTTAAAAATCTATATGCTGTACACAAAATTATCAATTTGTAATTTACTGTATAATTCACAGAGTATTATAAGACAGTATTAATGTATTCCGCTATACATACCAACATGGCGGCGCTCATACCAGTCAAAAACGATGAAAAGCGCTGGACTTTACACACGCATAACATTTGAACCAGTAAATTCCTAACATTAAAACTTAGATTTTCGGAATTTTCTCGCCAAAATCTATAGGACCACATTTAAAAATAGTTAAAACTAATAATTTATCGAATTTCTAGTGTACGTTACCAGTTTAAAGAAAACAACATAGTAAGGGATGCAAATGGTAATTCTAACTAAACCGAATAGGGCAGATTTAATTTAATTTAACCCAACGTTGTGTTTTCAAATTCAGAATCATACAAAAATGTTATGCCACCACGATAACAAAGATTGTCTTTAAATCTTCGTACTGCATGAGTTGTTGAAAGCGGCACGCAGTAGCTGTGCGGTTACAAAGGGAGGAAGGCAGAGAACAAATATCCTGGATAGTTTATGTGTAACGTGTATATATGTACAGGTCACAGTAGAAGCAGATCCTTGTAGTCAGACTACGATGCGTACATGTAAACCGTGGTATCCAGTTGTTCGAGAGAGAAACATTCGGAGCTTAGTAATTGTTCATTGTTATCATCACGAACCTCGCGACATCCCGCGTCATATTTTATGGTTAACCTTTTCGATACTGGCGCGGAGCTGCACAGTTGTATAAATCATTTTTATAAAAATCTCCGACTCGAAGAGATTTCTTATCTTATGGTAAAGAAAATATTAAGCAGTAACAAATTCATTCGATCTTTAACGTTTTCATTTAAATTATTTACAAACTAGAAAATTACAATCAATCAATTATAAAATGGAGTTATACTTTTGACAAATATTAGATTTATTTATTTATTTATTAAAAATTATATCGCACTTTAAAAAGAATGCAAAATATGAACATTGTCAATACCATCGTAGTTGGTTTTAACGGCATTAATATAATATCATTAAATTTTCAGTGTAACAACGTCTGATGGAATTTTTATGCCTTTTGAGCATGCTGAAATACTTCACGGGTTTTACATATTTTAATGTATTCTGTAAAGGATTTTAATTATCAAGATCGCATTTGTTACGTCACGAATGGAAAACGCACGACCTAGTCGAATAAAATCTAGATTAGAAATTGAAATATTGACAATACCAAGGACAGTGTTGCCATCGATTTTTCCATCAGTGCTTGCAACCATTAATCTCCAAGATTATTCGTTAGATAGAAATGCCATAATTCTTTGCTACATAAATTATCATTCCTTGACATATCTAGACTTCCTTATCTTTTATGTGGAATATCGATTAGTCCTGTTCCAAATATCGTATCAAAGTGGATAAGGATTCTTCCTCCATCCAATGTTAACCTCAAAGAGGTTTGAATATTGCAAAAATGTTTTTACAAATGTTTTTAATACAATGGTATCACGAAGTGAATGTTTTGCAAATGTTATTTTTTTCTCGAGGTCTTTTCTCCGGAGTTTACGAGGTCGCAGATATTTTTTTCTTCTGAATATATATTTTTTTTCCTTGGCATGTATTACCTCGTTTCCGAAAATGTCGAGTTTAAATGTGTTCTGTCAGCTTTCAACTAAATTCAGTTAAACTTGGCAAATTCCTAAATTCCATTTTCTCGAAACGTGCTTCCAGATTCTTTTACATATTTCCGCATGTAGAGTGACGTCGAGCCATTTATGTTAACAATTATTTCTCAAATAGTTTGCTGGTGCACGTGGATCGGAAACACATAAATATAATTTTCTGCAATCAAGGGTGAGGGTAGTGCTAACTTCCACGTTGCTGGAGGGAGCACTGTAAATTCACCTTTTTGCAAATCAATTTCAACCTTTCATAAGTAAGGTATATTTGAGTAAGTTTCTGTAAAAGAAAATCAAACCAAATGTAAATTAATTATTAAGAAATTAAAACTTTTATTTATTGCACAGATGTACATCAAATACTTATTTAATAGTACAGTAATCGCGTTATTTCTCAGCGATCGCCTACCCAGAATTTGTCAAGTGTCTATCCCCTCCACTGAGGGGCAACGCCGCAGGGGACCCGAAGCTCCAGCTGCCTCGGTCTCCGAGCAGTGCAACCATGCCGCGTCATCTGATCTCGGCTCGAGTATATCGATGTGAACCACTACTAATCCAATTACAAAACTTCTTTATTTTTCCTTATTTTTTATGGGACTTTTCACCAGCTTATTTCTGGCATTTTTCTGATTAAAATGACACTAAACACGATATAATTTCAACTGTATTTAGTGATTTAATTGACGATGAAAGTTTCGGGCGCAAGGAAGGACAGCGCGGTCCGTGTTTACATGCTGTCCTTTTCTACGTTCTGCTTCCATTGTACTTCCGGCGCGGTTGGCGCGGTAGACTCGGTCATAAAAAAATAATGTCCCTACACGATATTTCTCCGTGCAGAACACAGCCGTTTGCAAAATAACGCGACTTTACTGTAATTACCCATTCATTAACTTTGTAATGTATGAAAACTGTGTGTAGATTCTAGAACTGTGTGTATTGCGTTCGCATGTGTCTAAATAAATATATAATTTAATCTAAACAAATAAATAATTCATTTTAAATATTCCTAATGGGTGAAATTGATTTGCTAATGGTGAAATCGATTTGCAAAACCTGTATTCTTCTCAGCGGCAAGAAGTGCGCCGAGCAAAAAGGACTTAGGTTACGACCCGATGTACCAGCGAATCGATCGAGGTAGCGAAACGTTTATTGAAACAGTGCCGAGCATATCGGGATTACCGCGGGGACAGTAGTCTTTGGGAGGAAGTATTTATCGGTTCAGACATTCTATTATATACGGGAAAGTTGTAACAATAGTTAATATTCACGGGCGAAACGGGAGACTTTGTTCCAGGGCTTTCTCGCAGTTCCGGAGTACGATAGGAACTGGTTCTGGTTCGCAGTCGGCGGGTACCGACAGCCCCCGAAACTTGCCGAAACGTAAGCTCCTCAGTCTTATTAGTTCCCATCCTCTTCCCAAGTCTCTTCTCTCGGTCTCACCGTTCTTTTCTCTCCGGGAGGAAAATAGATCCAGTAGAAGCTCCTCTACCGACGACTACTCCTTGAAAGGTGAGGCGTCCGGGCCGATGTCACGTCCCTCTAACTGCATTATAATTTCTTTGGGAAATCTCGCGGCTTGAAATTTGCTGGCGAGGACCCCGGTAGGACGCAGCCCAGATACCGGGTCAAGTAGGGCGTTACGTCGCGCATGACGGCCCCATGAGAAATTTGTCATCTTCCATCAAATCTCCCGTTAATCAAGTGTGGAGGGAATGAAGCTATTAGGACCCGGCCTGACCAAGTATTACGAAAGAGCTATTCTAAACGCGTAGCTTGACTAGAAATTTATGGTACAGTGTAAGGTATTCCAGGGGGACTAGTTTTGTAGTATCAGTTCTTTGTTCGTTCAAAGTTACAATTCAAAATTCGTAGATTTGACGGAAATAGCGGTTAAAATTTACCTTGATGAAACCAGAAATTTTTAACTTTTTTTATATAATCCTGTAGATTATGAAGATTAGAAATATAAAGTTCATAAAGGAAAACATTATCGTGGGATATTGTTCTATAATATGACGTTAATAAATTACGTGTTCAACATGAAAAACATTAATCATTCGCACATGATAAAACACTTAAAACAAGTTAGTAATTGTTTAGTGTCGCAGTAGCTTTATGTCACGAATTGTAATAAATAAACAGCGGATTCTATGTATTTATGGAAGAAAATTAGTAGGAAAGACACTTTCTACAAGTTTACAGGTGTTAGCATAACTCGCAAAGCCTGAATTCTCGTTACAAATTAAATTTAAGTTTGACCTTCATCATCGGAGTTCAAGGTCATTTGAAGGTCATGCCACAGGAAGTACATACTTGAATGTATTTTTTAATGAGCTACGCGATGCAACACAAAACTTGTATGATTATACGAAACCCGTACTTATTTTTAAAAAACATCGAGGACCTTGAAAATTGACCACTTAACACCAATTCAAATTCCGCATAAAAATTTGTTCACTTTGTCAAAGTTATAGATATTCTGGGGGTCACACTTAAGTGAGACACTTTGTCAATAAATGTTTATAAATGCTTTAATAAATGCAATTTTAGCTGTGTCGATAACGTAGGTTTCTGCAGTACGAACGAAATGATCGGTCACGTGTTTGTGCACGAACGTCGTGAGATTGCACGCATAGTTTTGCCGTTACAAAAGATTCGGTGCACAATCAGAATTATATTAAAACGCGGGTTCTTTGATTAGCTTAATTGCTGATAGTCTGCACCTGGCTTTTATTGTCACGGGCACGTTCCATTACAATTATTGCGTCGCGGAAAAATTTGTGCAAATTGCCTGCGCCGCGGAATCGCGGGAATTAAAGGAAATGTGAAACATTACTGCGCGGTGCTTGCAGCAAATGCAGGTCACCGCTTTTTTAAAATTACGTGCCCGGAACGACGCTTTATAATACCCGGGAACACTGCACGCACCCCTTAAATCATCTAAAGCGCAAACAAGTTGTTCCAATGTGCTACTTGTCATATACGCGCCACGCATCCTCGTGGTACAACAGAGGAAAGTGCCAATACTCGTGCATCGCGGCAACTAAAATTCTTTCATATACTGTTTAATTTTGTTTGTCCGCGTCTTGCTATTACGCGTTCGCTGCAGCTTACCCTGCGTTAGCCTCATTATGCTTTTGTAATTCCGGTTTTAATGTTTAAACCGTCGTAGTTTATATAGCATATTCGTAGTAGTTTTCTCGAAGTTACTTCGCCGGGCAGTTTGCGCAGAAAAATGCTTCTTTCTCCTTGATTGAATAGCTCAACAACCCCATTTGAGGGGAAATACACTAAAGTCGCGTTATTTTGCAAACAGCTGTGTTCTGCACGGAGAAATATCGTGTAGGGACACTGTTTTTTTATGACCGAGTCTACCGCGCCGACCGCGCCGAAGGTACAAAGGAGGCCGAACGTAGAAAAGGACAGCATGTAAACACGGATCGCGCTGTCCTTCCTTGTGCCCGAAACTTCCATCGTCAATTAAACCACTAAATTCAGTCGAAATTATATCGTGTTTGGTGTCATTTTAATCAAAAAAATGCCACAAATAGGCTGGTGAAAGTCCCATAAAAAAATAATGAAGAATAAAGAAGTTTTGTAATTGGATTAGTAATGGTTCAGACCGATACGCTTCGGCTGCGCGATACGTGTTTACTTGCTGTCCTTTTCTACGTTCGGCTTCGTGTGTACTCTCGGCGCGGTCGACGCGATACACGCAGTCATAAAAAAATAGTGTCCCTATACGATATGTCTCCGTACAGAACACAGCCGTTGGCAAAATATCGCAACTTTACTGTATCTAAAAAACGTTGTCCAGAATGATGACCGTGACAACATACTTCAAGGTCATCAAAATTGATGAGGAAGACATTGTTTTAGACAATGATTCAGATATTATTGCAATAAAATAAAACGACTTCACATTTCTCTATTTGCGTACATGCTCGTTAGTGTGCACCTTTCTGCATTCCTGTAAGTTTGTAGGTATCCTCCACAACGGACAATGGGTGGGGGGTGGACGTTGGTCGATAAACTTCGCGTTAATTTCATGCAGATTCGAAAGGGTTAGCAGAGCAGGCTTGTGAACGGAGTTTAATCCTCGACTGTGCCGAGCAGTGACGCCACTATGGAAACCGCCTCCTCCGACCCACCTTTGCTTCTACGGATTAAATGATTTCTGCTCGTTGACCTCCAATTATTCATTCAGAGAAGGGCTCGTCCCTTTTTATTTCGCCGTGTAGATAGGGAAACGATCCACTAATTTCAACGGCGAAAGATGGCGAACACCGTCCGGTTTTAAATGCTGGTGGAAATTAAATACTCGCTTACGAACTCATAGTTCATTGATGGAAATTCGAAATAGTCTGACGTTAGTGGCTCCAATCCCCGTTGAGAAATCACAATCAATTACAGGGTAATTTTTTTTTGCACTTCCGGATACATAAATCCAGCAGTTGAACGAATTTTAAAATGAAACTTCCGGAAAGAATTCCAGAAGGTACTATAACAGAATGTACTTCAATGCACCATTTTTGAAAAGCCGAATTTTTTTTATTTTACCAGAGGTACGTGACCCCTTAATGGATAGCGGAGTTTCAAAAAATGAAACCGGATGTAAAAGGAATGTATTAACTATTCACTTTATTGCTAGCTGTATTTGCATTTGCTTCAACTCCGCATGAAGCGAGTCTGAAAAATGTTCAATAAGAAACTTTTCATTTATAAAAAATTAACTTCATGTAATTAACTATTTAGATAAAATTGCATATTTTTCAGAAATTGATGGACATTCACATACTCTTTAAAAAAGTATTAGGAGTCTTATACCGAAAATGAATTAGTTTAGAAGTTATTAATTTAGCTCCTTATCCCCAATAGCATCGATCACTGTGCGACTGATGAAATTTCGTATTAATTTTTGCCAAACCACAAATTTAAGCTAGAGTCGTGAAACTTGGCGAACGCCTAGCCGGTCGTGTGTCAAATGTAACGCAGAATAATTTTGGATAGGCGCTGTTGTCTAATTAGCCGCATGCGATTAATTATCGTGGGATAATGCAAATAATTTTCGGGGCCAACTGGCCTTTCGTTTTAGCTGATTATTATCGCGATTGTTCGCGATAGATACAGAGTGACGGAGAATATGACAGCGCTTCGATGTAGTTATAGCTTTTCCGATTAACGATCGATCGTGCATTGTGTCGTGCAAATATCGTATCTATCCCGGCTGCTGCTGCTGCTGGCTGGAGATTCTATTAGCGCAGCCGGAGTTTCTAGCCAGGACCATCGGCTTATACGTTTGCGCACTGCTGCAACAAGCTTCGAAAACTTTACAGTCTACGGACTTATTGACACGACCGTGCACAAATTAATTTACGTGATCACGGTCGCGTGCGCGCGCATCTTGATTAGCAAACTGAACTTCGGCGGGACCTCGACAGATAAGAATTACTCGTGGAATATTTGAGCAAGTTTCTCTAATTACATCGCAGTTGAATACGTTAGGGGCGGGCTGACTACAATGCCGAAAACCAACTTTGCGTTCCAGATAACCGGTTGACGATTCTTACAGACTGTAAGAATCGTGTGTGTGTCGGATTTAGCGTTTAATTGTGGAAAAAATATTTTCTGGTTTTACCTTAAAAGCTGTGTTAATCCTTTGCACTCCGAGCGGAGTTATCAACTTATCTTACAACGTAAAGGTTAATTATTGTATACAGATGAGCCAAAAATGTTACAATTACAGAGGGCAATTCCTCAGGTCATTTGAAATAAATTTTTTCTTTACGAAAATGTTCTCCGGGGCTTCGTTAAAGAGTTATTTAAGAAAAACGCGCACCAATTAGAGCGCGACTACAGTGGGCGGAGTCTAGCTCTGCCAATGCCAGCGGCTACTCCCCGCTGCATAAATAACTGCTATCCCCACCCCGCCAGTCAGCGCGAGAGGGGAATACGTATCCCCCACGCGCTTGATTACGTCATAAACTCTCGGAATACCAATTGCTCAGGGTTCTATACATGCAGTGTCGCCAGGTCGAGGAAATCGAGGAGAATACAATTTACCCCCTCTCTAATGACCAGAGTAATATGTGTCTTGTTGCGCGTGCGCGACGGTGATTGAGTGGGGCGATTGTTAGACACGTCGCGGGTGCGCGACGGGCAACGGTACCACGCGGCACGTCACGTGACCAGTCTACGGTCTTAGTGAGGGACGTTGGAGTGTGCTCATGGTGATGGAATGGGATAGTGGAAGGGAAAAAGGAGGAGAGGTAAAACCGACCAGTTTTGGTCGTTTCTGGCGACACTGCAGGGTTTACCCCCTTTCTGATAATCAGATTAATACGTGACCAGTCTATGCTCTTAGTGGGGGATGTTGTAGTATGCTCATGGTACTGGAATGGGATAGTGGAAGGGGAAAGGAGAACAGATAAAACCGAACAGTTTTGGTCGTTTCTGGCGACACTGCAGGGTTTACCTCTTTTTTGATAACCAGATTAATACGTGACCAGTCTACGGTCTTAGTGGAGGATATTGGAATATGCTCATGGTGCTGGAATGGGATAGTGGAAGGGGAAAAGGCGGAGTGGGAAAATCGATCAATTTTGGTCGATTCTGGCAACACTGTATATATGTGTCCGCCCTATTTTAACCCTTAGCACTCGAATGATGACTCTGAGAGAGAAAGAGAGAGAGAGAGAGAGGCACCACTAAAAATTGCTGTACCATTATTCAGAATATTATTTACATTATTAAATATATCGGAATCTAATCAATTATTAAACGTATTGTATGAGGTATTATACCAATTTCATACCCATAAAATTTCAAAAATCATGGGGAACGGAAATATTCTAGGTCGGAAGAAATGTTTAATGTTCCAGTTAAAATAGCTCCGAGTGCAAGGGGTTAACGGTAGGGAAATAAAAGGAATTTAAAAATTATTATTATGAACTTATCAAAATTACTAGAGGATGGGACGAATTTTTTATGATCCGAATAGTCATTAATAGACTGCGGATCTTTATGCAAAATAAAAATTTTCTGAACTCACTGTAAGACATTGAAATTAGACAAATCTGAATTTCGTCTTTTACTCATTTTAATGAGTAGACAATTGTAGAGTCTTCTACTGTGTGTTAACAGTTTTAGAATTTATCTATTTATTTTTCTTACAAATGCATAAAATCCGCAGTCTAGTAATTAATTATTCTACAATTAGTGTTTTCGTTTCGAAAAACTAAATGTTTGAAGCGGATCGTTATTATTGTGACATTCTGCGAATGGAAGAATGATCGCCGACGCAATGTCCGTTAAATTCTTTTTATCTTTCGCGATGAAAACACTCGATAGTTCGACGCGACGATCTCAAAAACAGTCACCCGTTGACGGATATTGATTCATCGTCTGCTTCGCGCGCACCTGAAAGCTGTCCGTTGAAGCAGCGCGGCTCGTGACACTTGATCGTAAAAAATCTACTAAAAATTTTAATGTTTGTTCTCATCTCTCGTGTTTTCAACTATCCGCGTAACTGTATGCTACGAGAACGAACGACCGACCGAGCGACCGTAGAAACAGCGCAGCGTGTATTTCGGAAACTAAACCGTGGAGACATGTTTGCGCGCTGAAGTCCCTTTTCTGGAATGAGAGGAAAATAATTTCGGTTATTTTTCGGACGACTATGTCATGTTTTCTTGCTTCGGTTCGATCAGACTTCATAACCCACCAGCAGACATATAAAGTAAATTGGAACTGTGTTGTTACATCTCTGTTCCTTGTGAAGTTTACATTATTTATTAATACAATTTTTAATCGTTAAATTGGTAAAACATAAATTACCTTATAAATCATTTCAAAACTCACCAGCGAATAAATAAAGTCATTTGGAACTGGTGCTGTTACATTCTTCTTCCTTGTGAAATTTGCATTATTTATTAATACAATTTATAATCGTTAAATTGGTGAAACATAAATTACCTTTTAAATAATTTCATAACCCACCAGCAGACATATAAAGTAAATTGGAACTGTGTTGTTACACTTTTGTTCCTTGTAAAGTTTACATTATTTGGTCTAATCAGTTTTTAACTGTCAAATTGTTGAAACATAAATGACCGTGTATAATAATTTTTCTGTCTTCTGAAAAATACTTCCTATATGTATTGAGTGTTCTTCGTGCAGGCGATTTTCAACAAAAATTTAAAGTTCCGCCATTTACTTTTTCTTCTGTTACACTCGCCGTCAGATTTACACACTAGCGATACAATTTTCCCGAGCAGTCAATCCTCATCGATCAATCAGCGGCGAACGTTGGATACAACACGTGTAAAGCATTAGGCGCCACATGTTTTAAATAGATTGTTTACTTAAAATGTCAAGTTATCAGCACTCTTTCAATCCTTTAACTACAGGTGTGTATTCATAGTACTGGGTTTCTGAGGGCAAACAATACATTCGTGATTTAAAAAGAAGACAATGACCAAGCATATTGTACAACAATAACCAACTAAGGGTTCATAGTGTAGACACGAGATTAACAAGTCAGCCACTTATTGTATAGTGGTGTTACACTGGTGTACCGTTCAAAAACACGACATTGAGGGAAGCCTGTAGTGGCGTACCGTAGTTGAAAGGTTAAATGGTGCAAAGCTTTCGAGAGTAGACGTAAGAGTATTACCGACGAGTATTGCGAAGGAACATGAATTTCAGACTTGGGCGCATTAGTTGTACGACTCTCTGTGATTACCATGGCATAGTATACATTTGTCTGATGCGATGGAGTTGAAATTTGCAGTACACCTAGTATGTATTGCTTTTTAGTTCAACCATCTATCCGGGCAACTTCTTGCCCGCTTCTTCATGACTCCACTACCAGTGTATCGGTTTCCCCATTATCAGTGTACCGGTCCCCCCACTACCAGTGTACCGGTTTCCCAACTATCAACTATTTCATATTGCCCCAACTACCAATGCACCGGTTCCTCTATTACCAGTGTTCCAGTTCTCCTACTAGCAATTATTTCATAGTGCCCCAACTACCAATGCATCGGTTCCCCCACTACTAATGCACCGGTTCCCCTACTCCCAATGTACCAATCCCCCCACTATCAATTATTTCATATTGCTCCAACTACCAATGCACCAGTTCCCCAATTACCAATGCACCGGTTCCCCAACTACCAATGCAACGGTTAAAAATTTTTGGTTTCCTCAGATGAAGTTCAGCCGATCTCTGAACTAAGTGACTCTATGCCTCTATGCTATTCTGATGTACTATTTGTACTACTTTGGTCTCTGATCGTTCTTGCTGTACCGATCTATCTCCTAATATACTGGACGCGCTAACTAAACTCCACTGACCGCCCCTTTGGGTCCTCTCTGTGTATAGGGTGGGGGTGACTGGGCCTCTTGTCTTCTACAAATGCTTACTCACTACCTAATCCTTCAGCACTGGGACTTGACGATACGTTCATTTAGTCCTGGGGGGCTAAATTGAATGCACGATTAAACCCTCTAATTGTGCTAGGTACTATGTGCCACACGTTCGCTGCAGACCGGTCTACTAAAGAACTGATAACGGCTCGATGCTAAAGAAGAAATTACTGAACAACTCCCAGCTGGTAGACCGTTCCATAAACACATTCCCAGGGTCCTTGTCTGAACAGTAAATACGCGTGTTATGTTCTTGACTGGGGCTGTAGTTTCCAAGTTCCGCTCTGAATTCTTAAAGTCTTCGACCATTTTCCTTTAACGGCCTGTATTTACAGGGAAAACGAACGATTAAGGAGTTCCCTCTATACCGGTGGCAAAGACGTCGGGGCTCGCCGGGGTGGAAGTCCTCGCCGAAACAAAAATCGCGAAGTGTAAATAGCAGACCGACGGCGGCGGGTGGGGAACGGGGGGGGGGGGGGATGTCTGAACATTACTTTCTTTCTTCGATCCAGGGAAAAAGCAGTCGGCGCGCTTCTAGGTCCATGTTGGTGTTCGATTTTGCACCGTCTGACTCGTCAATAACGTATTTACTCGCCGGGATTCCGAAAGGGAAAAACGTCGAAACAACGGTTGCAACGCGGAGAAAGAGAGTTGGCGAGGGAGCCGAGCACTCGAGAGTTCGGTCTTCTTGCTCTTTTCCCAGTCGTTCGGTATCGTTTTCAACCATCGTCCTACCTCCACCCCCCTTCCGCGTCCCGTCGATCGCGGGCGTGGCCGGCATTCCACTTTATGGATACATGTACACGCAAGCCGATCGCGTAACGTTCGCCGTTCTCGTGTATCAAAGCGCGATGCACTTTGCGCGTTGTTCCTTTTCCCTTCATCTTTCTACACGTCCACCCTCTTCTCTAGCAACAGCGAGCTGCGCGCATCGCATCCCACCGATGCTCACAATAAGTTTGGTGGACGTGGACTGCCTCGAAAGCTATGAAACTGTAGTTCGAAAATCGTTTTCACGGTTAGAAGTCTGGTGGACGAACCGATACGCCTCGAAGAAACAACGTATTGATTAAGAGGTGTCATCTTGTATGGTATGGCCAGGTAAGATTTTTGGTCCTACCATTCGATAGGGCTCCTAAAGAGAACCCTCTGTGACCAGTTTCAGGTTGGTACCCCCACTACAAGGGTAGTTACGGGGTGAACACGTTTTAATAAATTATCCCCTATTTCTCCTGTTCTGCCCAACAAAATATTAACCGAATGGGATACATAACAGTGATTTATTTCAGAATTTTTGGTTGCAAATCCAATTTTTAAAAAAGCTATGGCAGATGATTGATCAATGGGTAGGTGGATAAGATGGCCAGAAGTACTTCCAAATCAAATTGATTTTTAGTCACACCATTCGATAGGGCTCCCAAAGAGAACCCTCTGTGACCAGTTTCAAGTAGGTACTCCCACCACGAGGGTAGTTACAGGGTGAACACAGTTTAATGAATTGTCCCCTATTTCTACTGTTCTGCACAACAAAAAATTACGAAACAATTTGTGGACATTCTACCTAATGGGACACAAGACTGTGAATTATTTCAGAATTTTTGGTTGCAAAATGGATTTTTTAAAAATACCAGAAGCATAAAATTATTGATTTTATACGGAAGTTTTCAGAGTATCATGTTTATATTATTATGTCAGTTGTGTCTCATCGTGATTATTAATGTGTAGTTTTGTCAAATTTTCCGACTTATGCGAATATATCTATAAAAATTGCAAATCTCTAAATATTGCGTATCGAAATTTTGGGAATATTAGTTTTATAAAAATTCAGTAGTTAGATATTTTTTAAACAATTATATGTTCGGAAAAAAATAACGCGAATAAACAGAATTATGGAGAAATTAACGAACACATCCTCGATTATTGAATTTTTCAGTGCGCCGCTTCTAATAACGGGAACGCGTGTGAAAAGACATAAGTTTCAATCAAGCTATAACGAAGTGGCTTATAGAGGTAACTTCATGTGAAGCGTGGAGCGCGTGCTATTCAAAACGAGCCCATTCTCCTGAAAAATAACGAGAAGTAAAAACAATGGAATGAACGAACTGAAAATGTACACCGACACAAATATTCAGTATTTTCGAGAAAACGAAAGAAGAGTCGGAATTACACAAAAGAATCAATGGATATGTTAGGACTGCTGTCTTTTCGGTAGACCATTCCATTAATGAGAAAAAAAAAGGACGCAAAAATAAGTTCCGTGTTACGCCAATGTAACTTTATGGAGACAGCTGTATGTGAAACACATATATGTATAACGCGTGCCACGGTGCCAGAGCAAATATTTCTCCGAAGAGTAAAAACAAGTAAATGTAGAACGAATGGGTAGCGAATGAAAATCAACACAAACATTCAGTATTTTCATGTTACGACGAAAGAAGTAAACTATTAGGTGTATAAATTAATTTAGGGCCCTCAGAAATAATTGTAACTTTTTCAATCAAGACAATTTAAATCGTATTTTACTTGCATTATAGAACAACGATTATTTAAAACAGTATTTTATTATAATTGTAGAACAACGATTATTTAAAATAGTATTTTACTTGCAATGTGGAACAAACATTATTTAAAATAGTATTTTACTTGCATTGTGGAACAACCATTATTTAAAATAGTGTTTTACTTGCATTATGGAACAACGATTATTTAAAATGGTATTTTTTTTATTGTAGAATAGCAATTATTTAAAGTAATATTTTACTTGAATTATGGAACAGCGATTATTTAAAATGGTATTGTATTTTAATTGTAGAACAACGATTATTTAAAATAGTATTTTATTTTAACTGTAGAATAGCAATTATTTAAAGTAGTATTTTACTTGCAATATGGGACAGCGATTATTTAAAATGGTATTGTATTTTAACTTTGGAATATCAATTATTTGAAGTAGTATTTTATTTGCATTATGGAACAACCATTATTTAAAATGGTATTTTATTTCAATTGTGGAATAGCAATTATTTCAAATAGTATTTTATTGTAACTGTAGAATAGCAATTGTTTAAAATGGTATTTTATTTTATTTGTCGAATAGCAATTATGTAAATTACAATAGTATTTTATTCTAATTGTAGAATAGCAATGCATCGTGGAACAACGATTATTTAAAATAGTATTGTATTCTAATTGCAGAACAATGATTATTTAAAATATTTTTTCACCGAAATTTGACCCGGCTCTGCCGAGTTGACAGTTAATGTATTGAAGAGGGTGCTCATGTGAGTCACTGTACGGGGTAGAACCGACAGTGACACGAGTGTTGTCAAGGTAACAATGTATGATTCGATGAAAGCGATAACGAAGCAACCTTGCTCGATTAGCAGAAAATCGTGGCGCGCGACAATGGATTGCGTCGTCGGTGTTCAATGACGAGGAGATTCGGAATATTCTCGGAATTCCCGAGCACCGAAACACGAGGGGAGAGTCGTGGAATTTACGACGAACGTGCACGGACATCCGTCTTCGACCGTTTCGTAGCCAGCCTGCGACTATTTGGTATTCACGTTGGGTCTCCTCGAACTTGCAGACAGAATTTGACGCATGGACAACTTAATGCCGACTCCGAACGAGTGCCCGACCCGCCGCGATGCGCGCCGCGATGCTTGGATTCTATACGTCGCGTCGCGTCGTCGTGACGAACAGTGTGACGAGCAATGGACAAAAGTGAAAAAAACATCTTCTCTGAAATTCACAGGTTCTAATATTTTCAGACGCCGAGGAAAGAGAGTTGATTTTAACATGTTTACTCAGCAAACATAAAAATTAGATCGGAGATTAAAAATAATACTTGTTTTAGAAAATTTTTCCAAAAGAGATTTTACAAAATCGTAATTTTTATTCAAATGGAAATCAAGTGTGAGCAAATTTTGCAGAAATTTTTGTCCGGAAAACAAAATAATTCAAAATGTTTGAGTTTTGTCTTAATTTTCATTTGCTGGTAATATTAATTCATACATTGTTAGGTTAATATTAATTCAATATTAATATTAATTTATATTATATAGTTAATATCAATTCAATATTAATATTAATTTATATTATATAGTCAATATCAATTCAATATTAATATCAATTTACATTATATAGTTAATATCAATTCAATATTAATATTAAGTTTGCATTATATAGCCAATATCAATTCAATATTAATATCAATTTATATTATATAGTTAATATTAATTCAATATTAATGTATAATTATATAGTTAACCCTTTGCACTCGGACCTATTTTAACTGGAAAATAAAACATTTCTTTCGACGATTATGAAATTGATATAATACCTCACACAATACTTATGTAAATGTCTGATAATTGATTATTAGATACCAACATATTTAGTAATGTAAACAATATTTTGGATAATTGTACAGCAATTTTTAGTGGCGTCTCAGAATCGCCACTCGAGTGCTAAGGGTTAATATCAATTTAATTTAACGTTAATATTGAAATGCAATTCGATATACGGTTGGTCATGTCATTAATCGATATGTTAGGTTAGAAATTTAGTCGTTTGTCATATGAATATTTAATTGTTCGTTGCAAATGTTACACAGCGGTTCGTTCATTATATTAATTCATAACAATATTGTTTTAATAAAGTCGTGTTTAAACCAGTGTTCAGATGAACAATTCCCAATTCTGTCATCGATTTTAATCTTTTTTCCAATCCTCTTATATTCCACAAATCATAAATTTAGCGGGCTTGATCTATCTCCGGAAAAGTTCATTTTTGAGTTTGGTGAAATCATTGCGTCATCCAAATAATATGGATTATTTAACACACATATGAATTTTGTCCCGAATATGCTCACTACTCGCACACTATGGCGTCCAAATATGCAAACAATCGGTAATTAGCACCGCTAAATTAAGACAAAATGCCTGTAATATATTATATTATATTTCAAACTATAATACACCCGGGCAATGTATAATTTTACATATTATTTGCGTTTATGCATTTGCATATTTATCATGTATAAATATTCGAGGTCTAATTATAATTATTGGGTCGAAACAACCTTTTCGCAAAAGGCCTATTCTACTGAATTGTTTAAGTAACTATTATATTTATTAGAATACAACAATACATACAACCGTCTCTGTCGTGCATGTCTCCGGAAGGGAAGGGGGCAACTTTTCCCTCTCAATGCGTGATCCTTCCCCCCATTTGGTGACACTAAGCAGTAATACTACCTGCTATATTCAGCTCACTCTCCAAAATTGAATATATGTATTCTTTTTTTATCTGTATTGTATTGTATTGTATTGTACTGTACTGTACTGTACTGTAGTATAGTGTAGTGTAGTGTAGTGTAATGTACTGTATTGTATTGTATTGTATTGTATTGTATTGTACTGTATTGTATTGTATTGTATTGTATTGTATTGTATTGTATTGTACTGTACTGTACTGTATTGTATTGAATTGTTCTTTGTATTTTTAAGTCTGAAATTGAAAAATTGATGTAACAATGTGGTTTCAAAGGAAAATGATTTTGCGTAAAGTTCTGCAATGAAAAACGAATTATTGAAACAATTTCCAGTATAAATGCAGATTCATGCTCTGTGGAGCATATTAATGAATACGTTCGCGAAAAATCAAATCAATCGGTTTAACAGTTTTTGAGTGACATTGCAATTTGAAAACTGTTTTTCAGAAAACGCGTCACATTTGTTCGACTTCCATTAAATATTGCATATTTTTGTGCAATCACTCTAGAATTTCCAATAGGATTAAATAAAATTTTTTCTATACACTTTCGTCGTAAGTTTCAAAAATATTTTTTCTCGTTTCAGCGTTTTTTGTTTTACCGATGAAAATAATACAACACGTCAGATACGAATCCCTTCGAACTCTACTTTCAAACCAACTAAAACAGCGTTAAATCAATAGCAGTCATTTGTTATTATGTGACTGACAGCACTATTACCGACGTTTCCATGGTGAAAAGTAATTGGATAAAAACAATGACACGTATCGATTTCTCTGTCGACGAAAGTTAGCGAGGAAAAGTTTTGCAAACTCCGAATGTATTGGTTATGAAACCATTACCAATGTTTTCCCGTCACTACGTTACGATATATGATCTCACGTTAAAATTCTTCAAGCATTATACTGCTCAAAGCAATAATTAACAAAACTAGCTTCTTGATTACACATCATATTTATCTGACATTTCTTATGTCTGACCTTGCATGACCTTGTAAGTCATTGTATTACACATGAGTGAATTCGTCTGACCTTGGAAGTCATTGTGTTACACATGAGTGAATTCTTCTGACCTTGTATGACCTTTGAAGTCATTGTGTTACACATAAGTGAATTTACCTGACCTTGTATGACCTTGGAAGTCATTATATTACACATGAGTGAATTCGTCTGACTATGTATGACTTTGGAAGTCATTATGTTACATATAAATGAATTCATTTGACCTTGGAAGTCATTGTGTTACACATGAATGAATTCGTCTTGACCCACGCTTTCATATAACATGAAAAAACATATAGCATTCCATTTAAAAAACTGAAGGTCACCTACGTTTCTAGAAAAATAATGTAAATATACAACATTGAGATGGGTCACTGTATTGCAAGTAAGATATACGGTAAGTTCTTCCTCTCCCATTTTTTAAAAATATTTACTGTTTACGAGAAAAATAATGTAATTAAAATAACTATAACTCTTTTATGCGTCAACCAATTTCGATGAAACTTTGCACATGTACATAACATGCTTAGATCTACGAAAGGCATTTTTTAAATTTTCATTACAGGCACACGTAAAAAATTAATAAAATTATTTGTCGAATTTTAAAAAAGTTATACGTAGATGCACCCACTGCATGTCATAAAAAACAAAAGCTAATCGCGTAATACAATAAACAGCTCTTGTTAACGCGACGACCCCGAGGCGAAAGTATTTAATTGACAATTTTTCCCGAAGTAAGACCAGCAATTTCCGTCCCTTCAGGATCAGAAATAGGACTTCGCGAAGATCGATAGCACAGACGCTGAAAGCTTGTTCGAAACTTCCTCTCTCTCGACCCGAAGCGGGGGATTAATATTCATCAACGTCCCCCGAAGTTTCGAACTACATTTTCCAAAGTTACAAAAGGTTAGCCGCACGCCGATCGGCTCGTGGAAGAGTGCGCGATGTTTCCCATCCGTGATTTCTTATAAAAGTGCATGCAGGTGTAAAGAGCGTAAATCACAGGCTGAAGGAAGTAAATGCAGCGAAGTGTAATGCAAGATTCCACAACAATGCGCGAGCTTTGCATCCGGACGCGGTAGTCAAGAATGTCCCGCGTCTTTGGAGAACAACGGCGCGGAAAAGACACACTGAAAAAAAAATCAATCATCGAAACCTCATGCGAAGGGTGTAGCCGGATAAGGGGGCTGCCCTTAAACCAAATCGAATTCGCAATAGGCCATTCGACAGCTTATCCAAAGAAAATACTTCGTGCCAATTTTCAACCTCCTATGCCGAAATTGGGGATAGTAATGGGGTGACGAAGAAAATCATGTTTTTCCATAATTTCTCTTACCCTCTTCAATTGAAAATTCTGAAAAAATCAGGCACGTTTTAGCTAGTAGAATGCACATCTATGAATTTTTTCAGAATTTTTGGATTCGAAATCGAATTTACAAAAATAAAATTTTGAAATGCCGATTTCTTATAGAAGTTATGAAATACTAAGTTTATATATTTAACATATAATTTTTTCAGATTTTTCAAAGTAGTGCCATACACCAAAAAAATCAAAATTTTCGAGCGCCCTCTTGTAATCGATGCAAACAATTTTTAGTTTGTATAAAAATCTTCTTGTATATTTTTTTTCAAGGAACCAGAATTCAGTGGTCTGTGAAGAGTTCATAATTTTTCCTGCTCGAGAGGGAATTAAAAATTCAGTCCATTGCATAAACAATGGGCTGCCCTCATCAATTCATAATGTGCATTCGCTGTCTCAGAAAGTAGGGGAACAATGATTTATTACGCGGATTATATTGGGTCGTCCGGAAATAAATTGCGATTTTGGCACAAGTTATATAACGAGGGTAGATTTAAAAAAAATTAATTTATTACTTTCGTATATTCTAGTAGATATATAAATATTAGATAAAAACTGAAAACTTTCCAAATTTATTTGCTATTGTATAGAGAGAATTATTAAGAAATGTATCTATATATTTTTTAGTGTTTTATTAAATTTTGATTTTTGTTGTTAAAATTCAAAAATTGAGTCGACTTTTCAGAAATATAATTCGAAACCTAATTTTTATATAGAATCTATTTTACAGTAAATCTAATCTAGAATAAATTTTTAAAATTATGGCAAAATTATTATAAAATATTTACCTAATATAGTAAAATATTTGACGGTACAATACTCAAACATAATAAATCTTAAATAATTCTGCAGGAACGTGATGATCGACCATTTTTAAATAAACTTTAGACAGTGTCAAAGTACTGCCAATAACGTGAATGATAGTTTAAGCCCTATACTTTTCACAGTTGAAAGAAGTCTGACATTTCAATGAAATTTTTCCAATTGCTGATTGGCAGTCTTTCATTCTAATGAAACTCGGCCGAGTGTTGGAACATTGACAGATGTTTCATCTATTGTTTTATTCGATTCCATATTCAATTTGAAAAAAACCTTTTTCTAGGAAAAATATTTTTGTCTGTATTTTCAACTTATTTTCCTACATGTAGAATAACTCTTTGTCGACAGCGACCTATATTGGCTGGGGAATTAATAAAGTGTACATCCACCTCACATATACATTCACTCATTTTTTCCCATAATAATTTGCATATGTATCCTGCTTGTATATTTTTGCGCTTCGGTGCTCTAACATTTTTCTGCAATGCACAAACGATTACTTGTTTTTAAAATAAAAAAAATTAAAATCGTTCAACTTTAAACACGCATAATTTTTGAACCATTGAATTCCTAACGATAAAACTTGGATTTTTGACAATTTCTTGGCAAAATTTATAGAATTATATTTAAAAAAGTTAAACATTTTTGGTCTTCTATGGTGAAGTATAACCCCATTCAATATCGTTCAGTATTTGTTGGAATGATCGACAACTCTTCTAATATCGACGAACAAAAATCTGCCCCAGTAATAAAAAAATGTATTTTTTCGTATTTTACAACTAATTTTTCTCAGTATTTTTCCCCACCCATTCCCTGAAAACTTGTAGCATAAGTTTTTCGAAAAAGTTCCACGGTCCGTGCCTTAACCGGAGCCCATCAAAAAGTTCCATAATGATTTTTCCATAAAATTCGGAATTTTGCATACAATTTGCGCAAACAAATCCGCGATTCGCCTTAGATATTCAAACCCGATTTTCTTCTCTCGGCGTCCTAAACTTCTGGTAACTCTGTCATAAAAAAGTTTCCGTACTTATTTTTTCACACAATCCAATCCCGATCCCGGCAATAACACCAGTTACGGATCATCCTGTTCGCGGAACCTAACTGCGCAAAGTAAGAAGCTTATTCCTTTAAAGTAAAAAGCAACTTTCCGTCGCGCCTTTATCCCTCGCCATTCAGATAAAACAATCCCGAAGTTGAAGCGGCACTTTTAGCCGGAGCAGGATTCTAATTAGCTATCGTGCAACTTCAAGGAACTCTTTGATCAGTATAGTTCTTTCTCTAGCCATTTGCTTGATCAAAAGGTCGGCCCTCTCGTGTTTCCCGATGGTCGAAAATCTTCGAGTACCTTGGCTATTTCGAGATTCAAACGGCCTGAAACTCGGTCCCTGGGAAACCAATTCGAAACACAGGGGGGATAGTTTACACTTCTACAGCCCTGAACAAAATGGTAACACATGGGTGCTAACTTCAATTTCTGGAATGCACTGTGTGACAAAATGATACACAGCAATTTACACAATCTCATAAAGGTCGACTCTCTAACATCATTGCACATGTTCTACTTTGTGCACCTCTTTGTGCTATCATTTTGTCCTGGTTGACCTTCAACGACCTTGAATAACCTTGAATTGTAGGTCACTGTACACGTCTTAAAACGTCCTATTAGATAAGTATACGTAGAAGAGTATATAATTCTAATTTATAAACAGAGTTGACTTTCATATGTCCTCTACACATCCACCTACAAGTAAAATATGTAAACATGGAATTATGTCACAAAAACTTTTAATTTTGAAAGAATAATTCAGAAAAACCAAGTGCATGATATGCATAATTCGCGTATGAAAAATATTGTAGTTGTCCGTGTATACAAGGTGTCCCATTTGAATAATAAAATTTATTCTGTTTCGGGGAGAGTTCTTATAGTGACCACTAGACACTGAGCAGTTTGCAATTTTTGTAGGCGAATTTTGAGAAACTCGAATCAAACAAAATCTTATTTTCCGTGGCCTTAGCCTTTTTAGATCGGAAATAAATTAAGTTCGTACTAAATTCTGTCATATTTTATATCCTAGCATTTTTTGAACATTCTCAAAAGCCATGATTGCATAAATATCCGCAGTCTTGTGATCACAAATCTTCTCTAAATGGACGTGCTATAGCTAAATTTTGAACGGCACTAAATGACCTTGAATGACCTTGAAAAACTAAAGTGTTAGAGGTCATTCACCATGAAAAGTGATATGCTTTGGGAATTGTGCAATAAATTGAATAATAATAAAAATAATTGCATAAAAATTACACTGTGTTGTCTTGAACCATACCCAGACATGTGAATGTTAAACCACTTGATCTATGATAACTAGACTGCGGATCTTTATGCATTTATGGCTTATGAAAATGTTCAAAAAAGGCTAGAATATAAAATACGATGGAATTTTGTACATTTTTCATTGGTTTTGGATCTACAAAGGCTGTTCCGATTAAATCTAGGATTTTATTTCATTCCACTTTCTTAATATTTGTATTTATTTTTCATTATTTTTGTATGGGACTTTCGCCAACTTGTTATACACTGTCCTTCCTTGCGCCCGAAACTTTCATCGTCGATTAAACCATTAAATAGAGTTGAAATTATATCATGTTTGGTGTCATTTTAATCAGAAAAATGCCAGAAATAAGTTGGTGAAAGTCTCATAACAAAATAATGAAAAATAAAGAAGTTTTGTAATTGGATTAGTAGTGGTTCACACCGATACGCTTCGGCCGCGCGATCCGTATTTACATGCTGTCCTATTCTACGTTCGGCTTCGTTTGTACTCTCGGCGCGGTAAATATACACGATATTTCTCCGTGCAAAACACAGCCGTTGGCAAAATATTGTGACTTTACTATGTAGAATAACCTAACCATTTTTATCTCGCAAATTGTCTAAAATCGGTGGCTCTAAATGAGAGTACTATCTTCTAGATAGCACACACGTGCTATAATTTTGCACGAAGAGCGTGAAACGTGTCGATTTGAAAATGGGTCCCATGCTCGATCGGTTTCGACGAAATTCTTCGCGGTACACACGGTTTCGGTGGGAGCTCCTCGTGTGGCAGTCCGATGAAAATAAATATTTTTCCGGCAAAGTCGCGGCATCTGCGCACAAATCTCGACCATCGTTTAGCGAAACTGACCGCGCGCTGTCCCGTTCCTCTCGGTCACCACCCTGTCCGGTTAACAATGATGCTACTCGAACCACTTTTTTTTCACAGTTGAGCATTTGATTTAGCGAAACCCGAAACGCGACGCCAGGAATATACGAGATTTTCGTCCGCATTTAATTTTTATTCTACTCGTTTGTCCGCTACGATAGATTTCGGCGTTCTCGTTGCGCCGCGCCGTACTGGTTCGCCGTTCTCGTCGCACTGTGCCGTACTAATTCGGCTCCGATTGCTCACTTGATCAATTTCGATGCGTATCGCTTACACTTGTAACATTCGCTATTGCGTAACTGTATTTAACATGAAACGCTGCAATATCTCGGCAACTAAATAACGAAACCGATCGCCATCAACCAGCGCCGCTTTAAACCCTTTAGTGACTCTTAAGTACCTAGGACTGTTGCGCGAGTCGATATGGTTTCTGATTTATTTTTTTATAATTACGGTAGGACCTCGATTACCCGAATCAGTTGGGACCGAGGTGGGATCAATTTTGATACGCATCGCTTACACTTGTAACATTCACTATTGCGTAACTGTATTTAACATGAAGCAATATCTCGGCAACTACCGTGAAGGTGCGTTATTTCTCAGCCTACCCAGAATTTGTCAAATTCGATATAATTTCAACTGTATTTAGTGGTTTAATTGACGATGAAAGTTTCGGGCGCAAGGAAGGACAGCGCGATCCGTGTTTACATGCTGTCCTTTTCTACGTTCGGCCTCCTTTGTACTTTCGGTGCGGTCGGCACGGTAGACTCAGTCATAAAAAGGTAGTGTCCCTACACAATATTTCTCCGTGCATATGACATGACCTCCAAATAACCTTGAGCCCCAAAGATGAAGATCAGACTTAAAAAGAAGAACGCAAGCTTGTGAATATCGAGATAGATTGATCATGAAATATTAATGATATATTAAACGTTATTTTGTTATTTGAAAATATTATTACTAGACAGCTGATCTTTATGCATTTATGAAGAAATTGGTTGGGTGAAATATAAAACAGTGAATGATTATAAAAATTTAAGAATACTGTAATGCTGTTTTTAAGTCATTAACCCTAACACTCCCAAGATCCGATCCTTCATGCGGACTCCTAACGGGAGGACTCCTCGAGCCCATACCCTTCTTTACTCATTTCTCATAAGAAAAAATTATTTGAAACAAAAGGTTGGTAATATTTAAGCGTGTGATACTTTATGAACATTCTATGTATATTGTATTTACATGTATATGTATAAAATAGAATAATATAAGATAATATATATATCAATACTACCCTGAACTCGATTCTTCAAATGACAAACATGAATGACAGTATACAACATTTATAGAATGCTTTTTGCATACATGATTTTTACATTTATAGCATTTTTGTTTGGGTTTCGATGTATTATTGTATTTGATCCTTAGTTCTGGGATTATTTGTTATTCTTTGGAGATAAGAGGAGCATTCGGGTCCGCTAGCTTTAGTGTTTTTCTTTTCAGTGCACTGTAATTTTTTTTCTATAGCAGCAGAATCTTCTGGATATTAAACTATCGTATAATGTATAAAGGACAATAAGTAATTTTTTCAGAATTTTTCAACCAAGAAGAGTAGTCCTAATTTCAATTTTTCCAACCTGTGGTTAACTTAACCCTAGGGTTAAGGGATGAAATCAATTTTTATTTCATTCCTGCTTGCCACAATAAATACAGAACATTTTTATTTTGCATAAAGGTCCGCAGTCTGATTATTACATTTGCAGATTCGTCACCTCATCATACCGATTTTTCAATTTGAATATGACGTTGTTAGAAAAGCATTAAATGAGCAATTTATGAATTACGTCAGAGTAAGGGAGTATAATAAAGTGATTCTGAGAACACTTTTTAATCCAGTATGCATAATCGATATCCGGTTGACGCGTAAGGCAGTGCCGGAAGGGTCAAGCTGAAATTTGCCTCTGGGTTCCGTGTGATATCTTATGCAAAGGCGAGCGTATCGTACAGGTTCGCGTCGCGTCGTGTCGGTTCGATAAATTTCGCGCCGGTACGGGAACGGTATCGGTGGATTTTGCGCTTCGTTTGCTCGGATAAGCGGCTGCGATTAGGCGAGTGTGGCATGTGGATTCTACGGCGTTTCCGATCTGACCCGATTGAATTTGCTGGACAATATACATACAGGCCACGCCGTCTCTCTCGGGACAAATTTCCCATAAATCGGCAATAGGAAGTCACTCCTCAATGTGTCGATTAATTATGCCCAAGCAAACCAGGGCCCTTGCCAGTGAATTTTTAACGCGCATCGTATAGAAACATGACATACCAGGCTCGATCAAATCGAACTACGAATGAGAGATATTGAAAAGAAAGTTTCCGATAGTTAAAAAAAATTTTTAATTAACAAATAAGTTTTGCTAACATCAACTGTATATTATGTAAAATTACTATGTACGTACATATGTATATAGCGTGTCCCACATAACTGTCGCCACGATTTTTCAGGCACTTCCGGTAGCCAGATAAAAAAATGTTTGGAAGAAAATTTGTTCATGAAAAATGTCCTTGTCATGACCTTGACAATAAGGCAAGCTTATGTTGTTGACATTTCGTTCTGATCAATATCTTGATCAATACATCAATATGTATGCTAAAATATTATTCTATGACTCCTTACTATGAATTTAGTAACAATTATTTTATACAATCATGACAAACCCCCATGATTTGATTAGTCAAATTACAATGGATGTTGTACCATCTAAATTTGAGAGTGATGCAAGAAATGTTTTCAGTAGCATACATATGTATAAATAAACTGTTTTGAGCGTGATTGTTAATACTATTGTTAATACTGTTTTTTCTTCACCCTCCGTATTTGATCTGTATTTGAAATGCAAAGTAAATGAAACGAAGTTATCCATCGGTGATTTTTGAATATTTCATGCGGAAACAGTGGCTTCTGATTTTAACATTAACTGTATATGTATAATTTCTAAAAAAAATTTAAAAAAAAAGATTCAATCGAACCGCTAGCAGCAGAATAATTTGTATATCACAGTAAGTACTTGTATGAATGTATTTTTTTATGAACAACACGAAAATGTACGTAGTTATTTAAAAAAGACATCGATGATCTTGAAAGCTAAGGGAAGAAACATTTTGTTCAAAAGAAAAATTTGTTTGAAAAAAAAAATTTTTTACATTTTCAAAATTAAAGATATTCTACCAGTCACACTTAAATGAGACAAATGCTTAATCCACATTGTGTAAATTTTTTTGTTTAGGTATTACTTTAGCTATCGTTGATGACGTTATTGTTAATGAATCACAAAGTTATTTAATCGCAATGTTTCTTAATGTTTCATTGGTTTCTTAGCGAAACGTGCTTGTATTGTAAATTTCCAATTCCCTCGATCTCGCAATGTTATTTATGTTAGGGTCGCCGCAAGCGAAGATCCGAGATAGATCTGGCTTACTTCTGAATTAGACGTAGGATAGGTCGTAACTTCCGCGAGAATTGTGTTTCTCTGGTGCAGATGGTGAAGCGTACCTCTAAACGAACGAGGAACGAAACACATTTTCCTGTAGATAAATGTATCATTATTTTCATGTATCGTAAAAACTATTCTCAATTCCCGTCGAGTACCCTTCCTCGAAATGTCGGCGATATTATTGAGAATAAAACTAGCCCGGCGAGAGTAACTGTAAATCCAATTTTCCATTAGCTAGCGTAAACTTTTTATTACATGACATAATCCCGGGTTAACGGATGTAACCGACCCGGGGGAAAATGAGAGAAGATGATAATGTCGTGGGGACCAGTCGAACTCAACTGCAAATTAAAGTCGAAGTACAGCAGAATAAAAAAAATTACATTATTATTGTTAATTAAATTATTACATCATTACATGTCAACGACCATTGCCTCGCTGCAAAAACCGGTTCTCGTCCGATCAACTGACGCGGAGGTTTTTAATAATAAACTTTTTCCTAAACGCCTTCCCACTAGCTCTTAAGTATACCTACTTATTCTTAATAACTTAGTCGTTATATAATTCCTACGCCTTACAACCACCGTCCAAAGAAACGCTTACCTAAGAGATTCGCATGCGAGCGAACATTTAGGTAGCTAATGCAATATTGAGTGGTAGTTTGTTATTTCTTTATTGATACCTGTTATATATATAATAAGAATGTATAAATTTTATACAATAAACATGCTTAAGAAAAAAAAGAAACTCTTGTCCGATCATCGAAGTTAAACAGTGTTGGGCGCGACCGGTACTTGGATGGGTGACCGCCTGGGTATACGCCGGAGGTGACCTGGGTACACGCCGCGTGTTGTTGGCAAAGGTTGTTCGGATCCCACCGTAATAAACAGTAGGTCCCGCTGAAAATTAGGCGGAAATGGGCTGAAATTAGGCGATAGTGAGAGTGGAAAGAAAGGGAGAGTGGTAAATGGATGTGAAACCCTGAGGGGTCCAAATATCATTACTTTACTTTATTACATCATTATATTATGAAAAACAATTAATTATTGGATAAGAAATTGACTGAAAATTAAGAAATTGTACAAAACAAAATAATATCGAATGTTACATAACTGTTAGTTAATTATTTATCTGAAATAAAATGTTCAAATAGGACACCATGTATACTTTAACTTTTTCCTTTGCGAAAATCTTCTCCGCAGCTTCGTTAAGGAATTTTATTTATTTATATATTAATAAGGAGTTTAATTATATATACAGAGTGTCTCAAAGTTCCTTCAACATCCGGAAGTGGGAGGTTTCTGAGGTCATTTGAAGCAACATTTTCCTTTGCAAAAATGGCTTCATTAGGGAGGTTCCTGAGATCATTTGAAGCAACATTTTCCTTTGCAAAAATGGCGTCCGCGGCTTTGTTAGGGAGTTATTAACGAAAAACACAAAAGTGCTAACACGCGTCTAGGTCGCGCTCTGATTGGTCCGTGTTTTTCGTTAATAACTCCTTAATAAAGCCGCGGACGCCATTTTTGCAAAGGAAAATGTTGCTTCAAATGATCTCAGGAATCTCCCATTTCCGGATGTTGAAGGAATTTTGAGACACCCTATATATTTAAATTTATTAACTATTTCTGAAATTGCACAAAAAATTCTGTACTAGAATATTACTATTGGCACGTAGAGCATTTAAAAATTAAAAAAGAACGTTTCTTGATTGTTAATGTTTAATTTTCAAGATATTCTTTCGAAGTAAATCTTGTAACATTCTGTCAGTTCTACACGAACGCGTTCAAGTATTCTTCACAACTGTTTATCCTCGTGCTCGCAAATTCTTTCTCTTTCCACGTGTCAGCGTCTTTCATCACGTGCATAAATTCTTAGAAAATATTTGGTCGCATCCGTTTGATATCTTTCGACCAGACATTTCTCGTTTACGCCATAAACTCAAGTGCCGGAGCCAAACACTCTTCGATCACAGCTGCATCGCTGTGACCCAAATAGTCCGGACTTGCTCGAAAACATGCGTTGATTTCCGGCATTCGATGTGAAATCTCCAGAGTTTATTCCCACATTCAAACAATTTCAGTTCTTTCGAGGTGTTCGAAGAATTAGTTTACTAGCTAATGTTTAACAAAAATTAAATAAAAATCACCATTGGTCACGGTTAATTTTTAATCGGACCGCTCCAAAATTTTTCTAAATCATTAAATATTTTTCATAAATATTTTACCAATAAATAACTTATATACCTAAAACTTTTTGAGATGTCAGAAGGATTAGTTTACTAAGTAATATGTAAACAAATTTTTCTTAATTGCTATTCGATTGATCACATAAAACATTGTGAAGACTCCAGAAGAATTGAATGATGTTGTTACATTATTTTGGACTTATTTAAATTATTAAGAAGGAGACTGTATTGTTATTTAACCTCTGTTTATGGCAATTGACTTGAGCAATTTTTAATTTGCATAAAGATCCTGAGAGTATTTAATAAATAATCCAGAGGTGAATTTCCATTCCACTTTGTCTCTTTTAAATCATAGATATGGAAATCGAAATTTGCATAAACATTTGCTGCCCAATAACAATGGAGAACAAATAAATTGGAACTGTGGGCAAATCATTTTTTATGCAGGCTTTGTTTTTTTGTTGTTATACGTTCGAAAATTTGTGGAGCGTACGTAACTCCAAATACCACTGTTCGTATGTCTAACCATTGCCTGATATTTCTACTTGCTACTCTTTAAATTCCAATTATGCCTCATCGTTAGAGAATAATTATTGAAAACAAAAATAATACAAAATAATTATTAATGAGTGATGTATATTCATTAAATCATGCAATGGAAATCATAAAGAATTATTCATGAGTAATGTATTCCCATTCTACTGTGTCTGACCATTGCTTGATATTTCTACTTGCTCACTGTTCATGGACAGCATTTTTATAAGCATTGTACTAAGTCTGACCATTGCTTGATATTTTTACTTGCAGTGTTCACTGTTCATGGACAGCATTGACTTGCTCTAATCTTTAAATTCTAATTAATTATACCTGATCGTTAGAGAATAATTCTTGAAAACAAAACTAATACATAACAATTATTTACCATAAAATGTATACGATTTTACAATTGTTTATGAGTAATTTACATATGCATTGTATGCATATAGAGAATTTGTTTAATTTATATGTATGTATAGACAACTTAGAAGCGAATTCATTTACAATACTGATCATTGTTGAATACCGAACTGAAAGCGTTTATAATTGTTGATATCGTTAAATGTAATTAAATGCAGTGCGAACAAAATAAACCCGAGGCAGTCAATTTCGGCATCAATTCAATTAATTGGGGAGCAATTTCGTAAATCCACAATTTATTTATAACCTCTTTTTCTCATAATAAATTAATTACTGAAATGAACTGTTTTATGCAAGCTCTGAGATTAAATTTCTTATTAAAAAATAACAAAAACAGCATTTTAATATAAAAACTTGGATTCTCACAACGAAACATTAATGCTATCGGCTATGATGCAAATGTACGTTCACGAATTTTTTCATAGATTATAAATATAAGTTTCAGCGACGTTCATAGAACATGAAGCATAATTGATTTATAGATATACATATATCTACCTGTTCTATGTAAGGTATTGCGTGACGTATCCAAACATGAAACCCTTAGGACGCACGCAATCTCAACGCAAATATGTTGTAGTCAATGACCAGCTGTTGTTTTGATTAGATTATGCTGATGGAGGTAAATGACCGAGCAACGTGAGTACTATGATACAAGAGCTTTTAAAGCTTTTAGAGCTTTACACACATGTGAATGTCTTTAGTCTTCAAAAAAGACAATGTTGATAAGACAATTTCGATTCTACTCAAAATTGTTGCATTCTCTGCTCAAAATACAAACATTATTTTTGTTCTTCAATTTATCAGGTTATAATAACGACCTGCACGTAACAACCACCCTGCATACAGGGTGGTATTTTAACTCCAAAATTAAACATTTCTTCCACCCAGAATAATTCCATTCTATATGATTTTTTTTTCATTTTAAAGATATGAAATTGATATATAATACCTTATACAATACTCAAATATTAAGTAATTAATTAGATACCAACATATTTAAAAATGTAAACAATATTTTGAATAACGGTACAGCAATTTTTAATAAATATAAATTTATATTCTTCATTAATAATTTTAATGTGGTGAAAATAATATATTAATACTCTTAAAGTCCTTTAATATTTTCACTGTTTTAAATTGCATTTGCTCATTTTTGTTATAAATGCTGAAAATACGGAGTCTGATAACGACATATTGAATTAGCGATTTTGTCTTCAGAATCCTGCATCTGATCACGGAATCACGGACATGGACAACATTCTGGATTTGAGAACTATAAGGGGTGGTCGTTCGGAAGGGAAAAAATGTTTTTGTAGAATACCAGATATTGCACTCCCGGGATCTATATCTGTGAAATTCAGTTCGCAAACTTTGTATTTCCGGGGAATCTAATAAATTCGAAAGTTACATTGGCGTAGGGCTGTGAACGTTGTGTAGATTCTCAGTGTCCGACTATGTACCGACTTCTACTACTTCGTCGTTTTCGTTTGAACACACAGTGTCAATACTTCGGTTCCGACTGCGACGAATGGTTCGAGCTCGTAGAAAAGTTGGTGTTCTTCCAGATGTAGTTCGCCGGAGTCAAGTTTTCGGTCTATACTGTGGTGCGGCGGCAGTTTGCCTTGTTTCAATTTTTCGCAAATGAATATCCAAGTTTCTTGCCGGGCCGGGGAATTAAGGTTACAATATTAAGCTCTTCGACTTGTTCAAACACGTATAACTCTGGAAGCAGTGAATTCCTAATATTAAAACTTGGATTTTTGGCATTTTCTCACCAAAATCTACAGGAAAGTACAAGGAAAGTCCAAAATTTTTGGTCCCGTAAAGTGAAGTTTAGCCACGCATTATGTTAGTAAATAAGCGAAAACGGTGGAAGGACTACAAATTAATTTGTATACCTGATACGCAACTGAAACGAAATTATTTATTTTGCGCATAATTCGAATGTAAGGTCGAAATGTAAACGTATTTATCATATTACATAAATAAGGGTGAAAAGGATTATCGCAACAATCGTTGAACAACGGGGCCACAAAAATATGGGTCGGTGTTTCGTGACAGCGTAATATTGGAATATTGTAATGAGGCGATTGATATTCCCATTTTACTGAATCAGGATACACGCGACGGCCCGTGAAAATGAAAAGCACGGTCAAGATAGTTCGTTTCGCCCGGCGGCTATTTATAAGCAGATATTGTGGAAGATAAAAGCGGGGAAATCCGTTAAGATGATACACGTTGATAACATGCTATAGGCATTTACGCAAATTTACGAAACCGTAACCCACCCGCTCGAACGCATTCGAATGTATGGAAAATATCGATGCCGCTGGATATTGGATCCGCGATAATTCAATTCCGATACGTGATTATCATCAATTTTTGCTAACGAAATAAAATTACGGATAACTAGCCGCCGGACCTCGCTATCGGACTAATAATCTGTAATGTGCTCAACATTCAATTCAAGAGACCAACCCTGCTTGCCACTTGATTCGATGTAGCAACTTGAATCGATAATTATAGATATATATTTTTTTTCTATTTTTTCAATTAAACAAATATTCTACAATTTACTAAATTGAAGATTTCTTGAAGAAAACACTCAGTGCCAAAAGTAAAGGTTCTCAGGAGAGAGAAAAGATTTTCTCCTATCTCAAATTAATTACAAAAGTTTATTTGTTTTTTCTAAAATATATTTCTCTGAAAACGGCGATTCCTAAGGACATTTGAAGTAGCTTCATTAAGGAGTTATTAACGAAAAACACGAACCAATCAGGGCCTAGCTACTACGGACGGATTTCGACTCGACTGTGCTCTGTTTGGTCCGTGTTTTTTGTGAATAACTCCTTAACGAAGCCACGTGAGACATTTTCGCAAAGGAAAAAGTTACTCTAAAAGACCTCACGATACCTGGGCCTTATACAGGGTGTGCCATTTGAAGATTTGTACGTCTACGAAGGAACTGTAACACTTTTAGGACACCCTGTATAGAGTAAGTTCCGTTGAACATATTTGGGTAAACTTTACTTTACCGGACTCAAAATTTGTGGCTTTCTCCTATAAATTATGATGTATTTGGTACGTAATCCAGTAGATTTGTACTTGAGGACCCTGCAGATCGAAGTTTCGATCCTGTAGGATCAATGGTTCAGGAGTTATGCTTGCTTAAAGTTGAGCATTATTCAGTGATTTTGACAGGTAAGGGCGCCGCAATATTGGTTTGTAGTGACAATCGCGCGCCGCTTATCCAGCAGAACCGCTAGATGGCAGCATGGACACACAGCAATATCGCTAACATAGAGAAAATATCTCAGAAAATGTTTGAGAGGAAATATCGTGGAAAATATTTAGAAACCTAACCAGACATAATCCAGACCAGTTAAAACATAACTCTATATCATCAGCATTAAGGTGTGCTCGAGCTGCCATCTAACGGGTCTGCTCGGTAAGCGGCGCGCGATCGTCACTACGAACCAATATGGCGGCGCCCTTACTTGTCAAAAACACTGAATAATGCTCAACTTTAAGCAAGCATAACTCCTGAATCATTGATCCTACAGGATCGAAACTTCGATCTGCAGGGTCCTCAAGTACAAATCTACTGGATTACCAAATACATCATAATTTGTAGGGGAAAGGCACAAATTTTGAGTCCGGTAAAGTAAAGAGCAGCCCAGATTTCGCAGCAGCATCGATTATTTGCTTGCTTTTATACAAACCTCCGACCACGGTCAAGAACCTGTCGGTGTCGATATAATGAAAGCCTTCACTACTTTTTAAAAGAATGTTTAAAGTCATTCCGTGGAGCAGCGGTACCCGGCGTATCGACAAAGTGAACGAGCGCCATTATTTTTACGAGCACTCGGAGCTCAGGCCGAACGGTCGATTTCTTGGAAGCACAATCACGAATTATTTCAACCCCCAACCCCCCTCCACAAATTCGCTAAACAAGTCGAAGAGCCTAGTATCGTAACCTTAATTCCCCCCGGCCTAGCAAGAGACTTGGATATTCATTTGAGAAAAATCGAAACAAGACAAACTGCCGCCGCGCCACATTATAAACCGAAAACTTGACTCCGGCGACCTACATCTAGAAGAACACCAACTTTTCTTCGAGCTCGAACCATTCGTCGCAGTCGGAACCGAAGTGTTGACACTGTGTATTCAAACGAAAACGACGAAGTAGTAGAAGTCGGTACATAGTCGGACACTGAGAACTTACATAACGTTCGCAGCCCTGCCGATGTAACTTTCGAATTTATTAGATTTCCCGGAAATACGAAGTTTGCGAACTGAAATTTCACAGATATAGATCCCGGGAGTGCAATATCTGGTATTCTATAAAAACATTTTTTCCCTTCCAAACGACCACCCCTTATAGTTCTCAAATCCAGAATGTTGTCCATGTCAGATAATTCCGTGATCAGATGCAGGTTTCTGAAGACAAAATAGGTAATTCAAAGTGTCATTATACAGGGTGTCTCACTTCGATGGGAACCCCAGAATATCTTCTTTAATCTAGTCAAAGTAAAATATTTTATATATTTAAATTGAATGGTATCAAGTGGTCAGTATCAATCTCGATACTCTTTGTGTCACAAAGCCTCTAATCCCCTTATAAATGAAATTTAAGTTCGACCTTCATTTTTGGAGTTCAATGTCATTCGAAGGTCAGGTCACATTAAGTACATATTTGAATGTACTTTTTCATGAGCTACGCGATGCAACACCAAAATATTTTTAAAAAATCGATGACATTGAAAACTACGAAAACAAACAATATTTTAAAAAGAACCCCTGCGGGAAATTGACCCCTTGACACCATTCACATTACACAAAAAATATTTTCTACTTTATCAAAATTAAAGGAGATATTTGGAGGGGCACATTTAAGTGGAACACCCTGTAACAATGACAACAACTGTAGTATTTCTCAGCTGTTTTACACAAGCTAGCACAGGTTCATATGGGAATATACTTGAATTATACAAAGGTTTAGGCAATTATAAATAGCAAGCGAATAAACAGTGGGAACTTAGGGGCAATCTAGCTTACAAACGAAATTTAAGTTTGACCTTCATCTTCGGAGCTCAAGGTCATTCAAGGTCAGGTCACCTAAGTACATATTTGATTGTATTTTTTCCTGAGCAACGCGATGCAACACGAAAATATATGTAGTTATTTAGAAAAAAGACATCGATGACTTTGAAAACTACGGGAACAAACAACTTTTTAAGAAACAACCCCTGCGGGGGTTAGAAAAAAATTGCTAACAAAAATTTTCCACTTTGTCAAAATTAAAGAAGATATTGTGGGGTCACATATAAGCTAGCAAAGCTTCATAGGGGAGTATAGTTGACTTGTACAAAGGGTTAGCCAATTATAAATAGCAAGCCTTAGGAACGTACACGAATACTTTCGCAATGGCGTATATCACGATTAAGTTGAATAGCGGATGACATTAATACCTTTCGCCACAATATTTCAATAGGGCCGGTATGAATGGAGAACCGGACGGCCCCTTTGCATTTCTACGTCACCATGGGGCCGCGTAATACTATCTGTCGCTGCAACTTCCCTCGGTGAACACGCCGTGCCGCGCCGTGCTGGTCCGATTAGAATATTATCGCCATAACGCCGTGTACAATGGCGAATCACACGCCGCGCGTCGGCTACGCAATCTATGGTTTCGCAGTGTCACGCACGCTCATAAATTAACGCCACGCACCGGCTTCAGGGGCGAGAACCACTGCGCAATACTTTGCCACAGAATTTCTGTAATCCGTGTCCGCCATCGTACTGGTCCGCCGACTGACGGTCGACGATTACTGTTGCTAATTTGCTACCTATTGCCCACACCCCGTTGATAATTCGCCGTAGACTGCCGCTGATTATTTGCGTAATTAGCCACGCGGCTGGCTTTCGATTTCCCTCACAGGGTGCGCAAAATTAGCGCAAAAATAAGCGTAAACCTAGTCGCAGTCTGATTCTACAGGATCGCTGGAGATTTATAATACAGCGTCTGTGCATAAATGACCTTGACTTTCGTTTTGAAGGTCAAACAATTTTTTTTAACATAAGTCTCGAAGGAACCGAGGGTCTCAAGTCAACCGTTCTCTCAAAAAACGAAGTATGGTAAACTATTTTATTTCACATGTCTACAGGTCGTATCCAGAAATGTATAATCTTGGAGAGGGTGATTCTACATGAGAAAATAAGTCGAACATATGGAATAAATTTTTTTTATTTGCCTTTTAAGAGAACGATTATCTTCAGATCTATGCTTTCTGTGAGACTTTTTCAAAGATAAAAAATTCAAGACAAGGTCAAGGACATTGTTAGACGGCCTTGTTGCGTGACCTTCAATCTTTTAAATGGAATGCTATACATTTTTTTATGTGGGAAGTGTGTGTCAACACAAATTCACTTGTACACGACACAATGACCTTCAAGGTCATACAAGGTCAGACGTGAAAGAAACATTTTGAACGTAATTGATCGCTAATGTATTTTAAAAAATTCTACAAAATATAAATTTTGATGTGTGTAGTTTGTTTCATGTATTTATTTATTCTGGATTATCATTTTTTGTTTCATTGAATTTTGGTAAAGATACAAAGCTATTAACACTTTCGTTCATTCAATGTTTGCATGAAGAATAGTAATTCGTCATTTATAATTGAATCTATCATGAATTTTGTAATAACAATATAGAATCGTAACACCAGTGTATAGTAGCTGTGTATTAAAAATTCAAAGTATCAAAGGATTTATTCAAAGCGATATAATAGACTTCAGCTTAAACTTCTAAATGCCTTCACGAAACAGCTTGCCATTCTGCCTCTGAATGAATGAATGAAAGTTTTATGCAAGTAATTTTCTGGAGAATTACATGAATTTCACGCAGGAGATGGTTTCCTTTGCAGAAATTCGTTCTCCCATCGAAATGATACGATACTTGGTCGTCTGATACCGGCAGTCCTTGTGTTGCGAACGATCCAATAAGGACGTTAACATTGATATATGAGTCTGGAGACTGCACTGTGATCATGAACGTATCGAGGAACGAATCGAAAATGTTATACTCGAGATTCCAGTTAGCGGGAGTATATTTTCGAAAAAGAAACTGCAATATAGTCGCACAACTATCATAATGTTATACAGGGTGATCAGTAACTGGTGATACAACCGAAAAGGTAGTGATCCTACATGAAAATAAAATACAATACTTCTACTTCTTAAAAACGTGGATTTTCAGTCAATTTTTTCAAAAACAAAGCCTCATACGAAAAAATTTTATTCTACATTTTCGACTAATTTTTGATGTATTAGAATCACTCCTTACCGTCACCCTATATATCACAAAGGGAGTCAACATTTTTGGGATGCCCTCTTTATTTCGTACTCGTGTACAAGTAATTTAGATGACTAGACATTAACACAATAAATATAATAATAATCATTTTTCGTTTCTCATATGTTCTCTCAGAAAAATGCTATAAATATTATTTAAATAAACATTTCCAATACGTACAGCCATAATAAAAGGAAATTTCGAAATATTCTTGTACATATGGACTTAAAAAATAAAATGGATCTCTACACAATATCTCATTTGAATAAAAGTATTTAAATTGCTACTTAATTACTACTAGTATTTAAATTACAAAAATGAGTAGCTTTAATTTAAAGCAAGGAAAAAAATTAAAATAATTAGGGAGTATCGGTATAGTAATTTCGTCCTATAAAAATGTCTGAGTAGTTTCTGTTCCTTAGAACAGATGGAGAGAATTTTCCTATTGCATGAAGATCTGCAGTTTACTTACAACAGTAGCAGCAGAGAAGAAAGGAAACGAAAAATTGTATCAGCAACGATTGTAGTACTAACTTGTAGTCTTCTCCGTTGTGCCAGAAAAAAGCGTGATTGTTTTCGATTACGAGTCGATCGATTCGGAAATATAAGCACAACCAAAGGGTCTTATTGAGACACGAATAGCGGCCAGCGAACCTTCCTCTTAATTATCGAGGTCCTATTAATTACCGGAAAGCGAATATTGCCGGCCGACTGAAACGGGAATTGTAGAGCGATATTAATGATTCTTAACCCGCCTGGGTTCCATATTTATGAACATTATTAGTATCGATTTCTCATGAATCAAACGATTTCATCTCTAGATAGCGTACGCGCCGTAATTTTTATAGATGGTGTTCCGCTATAAATTCCCCCGCTCGATATTAATTTTGGCGGGAAAGTACCGTGCGGAACTGTCGGCTGATAGGTGTGAATGTTTATGGCTCGCCTGCTCGATCTCCTGAACGGTGTGGATACGGTTTTAATTATTTTATTCACGTTTAAAAATGCATAGATATGTCGGGTTATAGCCCTTCTTTATTGATTTCTGATGGGTATTCCCATACGAAGTCGACGGTTTCTAATAAATTATTGGATAGAGTGTATACAGAGGGCACCTTCATCCCCGCTGGCGCTTCACGAGTCCAGTGTACTGGTTCCTCCACTAGACATGCACTGGTTCCCCCACTATCAATGCACCAGTTCCACCACTACTGTGTGGAGATGGCAAGATGAGTCCCGGGATGGCACAGAGGCAAGAGGAGTCTATCGTTCTGCATCGTAATAGTAGTAGTGTGTGTTACGGCCAATAGAAGGCGCGCTCCTTCCAAATTAAGGACCCAGGAGTAGCAAGTTCCAAGACCCACAAGCTCCTAAGACGCCATTTCCCCATTCTCTGGTGGCGAGCATCCCCACGCTTCCGTCGCAGCCCGATCACGTGACGCCTTTCGTCTCTGTCGGGCATGTGTCACTATTTCCCAATGTCCGTGTTTCCCAATCTCAATCTCCCCCATCTGATGCCATTGCCTACTGCAGGCTTGTTTTACCTCTTGTCCATTCTCGTCATCACCCCGTGATGGTAACCTTTAGGGTATCTTTACCTTCGCTTCGACTACGTCTCACATGTAATAGTCGAGGGGATTGCATTCGGGGCTACCTTACAGTAGGGGGGGCGGGCGACCATGAGGCAGTTAATGGCTGACGTTTTCCCACTTGTCCCCTGATTGGTGGCTTACATAGTGAGTTACCTTATCAACAAATGCTCTGTAGCAGGACTGAAAATTGTCTAATCGCGAATAATAATAACATAAATATATCGTATACAGTAGTGTCTTAACTAGCTAACTAGCAAAGTCTGGAGTGCTACGTTACTACAGACCCCACTTCGTAGCATCATTTCAGAAGCAACTAACCATTTGGAAGACCCCCTTTGAGAGCCAACGAATGAACACGTGAACATAAACAAACGCTCACTGTGATCACAGAAATTCTGCTATAGGTACTTCACACGGTACCTAGGTGAAAGGGAGTCATATGAAAATTTAAACACAATTTTGGGCAGCGCGCCCCTACAAAACCATCCACCGCGTTGTCCATAATGATGATGCGACCTCGGAGTTCATACATCAATGATAACGTTCTTACTGGCCGAACGGACAACATCGTCGACGTTGAATAAAGTATCACGCCTGCCAAAGTGGTTTTCCGAATAATGATAACGATGACGTAAATCAAGATGGTAATACCTTGCGAGACACCCTTGTATATAAACTTTTGGAGACCGGCTGCACGTTTCTTTCTTTGTGCATCTTGCACAATTTACAAGCGTTCCATTAAGTTGTAATGTGCTGTATAGTTACGTTGTTGTGCGGCGAATTCGGACTTAAAGTCCTGCGGATTTGTTTAAAATGGCGGTGTTCGAGTTCACTGGCTGCATCCGAAAGCAGCCGGAATTTTTCGAGCACTTTTGCTCGCTTTTCGCGAGCATTCCGTATGGTAATGTGTTTGGAAGGCCAGCCAGCGGTTTTTTCTCGTCTGCTCACAACGACAAATTTATACATAATTAATGAGTCCAAAGTTGGAGCAAAATAGTCTGTGCTATTATTAATAATAATAAAATGATTTTGATAAATGCTGAATATCATAAAACACATTATACAAAATTAAATAAGGGAAAAGTACCAACCCTAAATTCTGGAGGATAATTTACGGTAGTTTTTATATTTTAATAAAATAATTTTTAAGAATATTGTACATAATACATCTCGATAAGATAATTCTTTAAACCTCTATAAAAATAAAAGATGCATTTATTATACCATTTATTAGTTTTATTGTAACATTTTACAAAATATAAAATTTTAATGTCGATTAGTCTTTTGTTTAAATAAACTGAATAACGTTTTAGTAGAGTAGTTTTTAAAACCGATTGCATATTCAAAAATTAGAATAGATATTATTTTTATCCATGGAGTAATACCACATTTAATGACAATATCTGTTGTAGAAACAATTACTGTGCATAATTTTCACGAGTGGCAGACCTGAAAATATTACGTTATTGATCCGGCAGGCTCGAGTAGCAGAAACATTCCCATCCGAAGTCATTGACCAGACAAAAGTTTTGCCTCGACGTGTAGGTTAGACGTTTCGCAGTCCATTCATGAAAGTTTGATCATATCACAACAATGGAAATCTCGCAGAAATATATAAAAGAAAGGGACTATCGAGGTAATGCAAGATCGTGCCAAAAAGAGAGATTAAAAAGTTTTATCCGAGATCACGAATGAGTCTTCATAAATATTTATCAACGTCAGAAAAATCGTTAATAAAAATTTCTTATGTTTTATAATGTGTGTTTTTACTTTGTCCTTGCTTATTTTTACATTTTATCAATAATCTCATTCAGATACAGATTTTGTTAATAAAAATTCCGTATTTACAATATTTTTACTGTGAAAATACGAAGTAAAATTCTTCTTTTTTGTTTTTGCATATCTCTTTACATTTGATCAATAATCTTATTCAGATACAGATTTCGTTAATAAAAGTTCTTCAATTTTTATCATGTTTTTACGATAAACATTCAGTCTCTTTTTTAACATTTCTATAAATTTTTCTGTAATAATCTCATTCAGACTGTCTTCACTTATGTTTACGATACAATTAGAAATTTATTTCTTTGTCGTAACGACGCATAAACATTTTAGTTCTGCGGTATGCGAGACAACCATAAATATTTCATGTCATGTTATTAAACACGAAGTACATGTAAAAATTATAAAATTATCTTTCACTGAAAATTGAACTTTAAATTACTATTTTGTGGAGGTTCATGCAATTTTACACTGTAATAAAAAAATGTACAATAAAATCTACTTAATGTTTTGTGATATACATTTTTGGAAATTTTTATAGAGAGTTTCATCTCATAAGCTCTCAGAAAATTCCCAAAAATGGAGTTTCAAACTATTAAAGATCTTTCAAATGTCTTTTTCCTTTCAATTTATGATTTCGGATACAATATGGAGCCTCTATCCAGCTTAGGTTACTACTAAAACTTCTGATTAACTTTCCCAACGGAGTAAGGAACTAGTGGAATATAATCTTCGTAACCGCATTATTAGTTTTCAGACTTCGTAAAACTAGAAGTATAAAACACGTTAGAAAAGTTTGAAGGAAGGTGCAAGATACAAATAATTGCAGCCCATAGTATCTGCGACTAGAACTTGTGTTTGGTATAATCTAACGAGTACATTAATCTCCATCCAGAAATTCTACATGGTACACAGTATGTGTATTTTATTCACAATAACATTTTTATCATTATCATTATATGATAATATTTGATGTTTTTTAGAAATTCCTTATAAATTTTATAAACTGATAAAAAAAGATTTTTAAATAAAAGTTATCTCGTGATCGTGTGATTGCAAATTTCAGTAAACAATTGGCACCATCTTTTGATGTAACAAAAATTTAGATTTGCCCCAAATGTTTTTTAGAAATTCCTTATAAATTTTATAAACTGATAAAAAAGATTTTTAAATGAATGTTACCTTGTGATGTGTGATCGTGTGGTTGCAAATTTCAATAAACAATTGACACCATCTTTTAATGGAATAAAAATTTAGGTTTGTCTACTAAATTTACTCTGTAAAAATATCTCTATTTTTTCCAGCACGTCTCATGGGTCGTGCTTTACATGTCATAGCCAAATTATATTTAAACTTTTCTAAGTTTTAAGAACATTTTGTTGCTTTTACAGATGACGATTCTCTCAATTTGTAATTTTCTTCTGCAAAACTTTTTCGAAAGTCCTCAAGGGAGGTTAGAATTGTAGCAATTTGTTTCTTACTATATAAATTAATTCCGTTCAGCGGAAATTACCTAGTTCTTCAATCAAAAAACTTATAAGTAGACTGCGGATCTTTATGCAAAATGAAAATGTTTTCCATTGATTGTGGGAAGCAGGAATAACATAAAAATTGATTTTATTCCTTAACGACTTTGTTATATTAAAAGTAACGTTACAACATTCTTGAATTTTTTAAATCAATTTACTGTTTTACTTATAAGTAGAAAGCGGATTTTATGCATTTATAACAAAAATGAGTAGGTGTAATTCGACAGAGTGGAAACAGTAGAAGAATTTAAAGACACTGTTATATTATTTTCGACCTAATAAACATATTAAAAAAGAAAATAGATTTCTATTTCGCCCCGGTTGATTACAAATCAGGTAGAAAATTTTTATTTTGCATAAAGATCCGCTGTCTTTTTTTTTATGACTGAGTCTACCGCACCGACCGCGCCGAAAGTACAAAGGAAGCCGAAGGTAGAAAAGGACAGCATATAAATACGGATCGCGCTGTCCTTCCTTGCGCCCGAAACTTTCATCGTCAATTAAATCACTAAATACAGTTGAAATTATATCGTGTTTAGTGTCATTTTAATCAGAAAAGTGCCACAAATAAGTTGGTGAAAGTCCCATAAAAAAATAATGAAAAATAAAGAAGTTTTGTAATTGGATTAATAGTGGTTCACACCGATATACCTGAGCTCAGATGAGATTACGCGGCATGTTTACACTGCTCGGAGACCGAGGCAGCTCGAGCTTCGTGGCCCCTTCGGTGTTGGGGGAGTAGGTGAAGGGAGTAGGCATTTGACAAATTTTGGGTAGGCGGTCGCTGAGAAATAACGCGACTTTACTGTACTACAAAAAGCAGAAACATTAGAAATTGTTTGTAACGTACAGGGGACATGGTGACCCTCTCCCGCTGGACCATCTTATCCGGAATTGCTATACTCGCCACACTGTGACGTCACGTGTAATGCATCAACACATTATCGCAACGAGTTCAGCGAAACAGGGCGAAGGAATATGTTGAGACCAGTGGAACTCTAGAACCGGTGTATATCCCAAAAGGATTTCATGTGTCAGAAATGATCGATGGTTGTGTTACGCCAATGCGGCTGGATTTATACATAGAAATCGATGCAAATGAAGCGGAAGTAGCGTCGTGGTAAAATGACACTCGCATTTTCGATGTTAGGTCGAATGATATCGCAACTATTTGAACTTGAACAGATCATGATATTAAATTCGGATATTATTGACTGTCATGACTAGATTTTATGCTGAATATTTATGATGAAAATGGACACGCACAATTTAAAGCAATGGACCAATTAAGAAGATTTAAGAACATCAGTGTATTAATTTCAACCTAATAAGACAATTAAAAGAAGAAAGAAATTTCTATTTGACTCCTGTGTCTTGCAATTAATGCAAACATTTCTCCAAACTTAAAAATTAATTTCTGCGCTGATAGATATACTAGCTTACAATCTGCGAAATAGAAGAATAAATTATAAATTTATATCTAGACTTGCCTATTTTCGCTTTATTAAATAAATTGCTTCCCGGTTTTTATTTTAGTAAATTAATTTCTTTGATTATTGTTGGATATATCATATATTGTACATTTATACATATTCTCACATACGAAGATAATTAATTAAAAATCATTAATTAAATTACATTATTAGTTCTATCGAGAAATGTTTCAGACAAAAGTTGAATGGTTTGGTATAAGATATTATTTTATGTAATCACTAGACTGCGAAAATCTTTCTGTAAAATAAAAATTGTCCAGATAACATATATTAATTTTTATAATAATTGCATAAAATCCGCATCCCAGTAATCACCATCTTTGTAATTCTTTATAAAATATTATTATTAATTAATTATACCTAAAAACCGTTAATTTCAAACTCCGTTGACTAGTGCATTAAAAAATACATCCCTCCGTTAAAAAAAGTTATCTACGCTGGCACCGATAAAAAAAATACTTACGCCAAACTATGTTGGCCACTCTCAACTTTTGTTTGAAACATTTTTTGATACAATTAAGGGCTTCGAAAATGTTTTATGGTCATAGGAGACTCGTCCTCAATAAAAATAATTTCGAAATTATTTGCGACCAGCCCCGTAGATAACGTCAATACCAGAATATTCGTCGTTAGCGTGAACTGGTTTAAATTGACAAATGCCTGCTGTATCTTTTTATTTGTTAAACAATGGTTCCCGGGTAATTGTACGAAAATGGGTGCCATGCAAATTGAAAAAGTCTCGGCACAGAAACCGGCTCGCGTTATTAAATGGCTGTTGTGTCCCGGTACATTGAAATTTGTTTGTTGCGCATGTTGCAAAATTGAAGGGTGCGTATCTCTGTGTAAAGTCGGATTATACCGTGACTTTTGTAAAGCCGCTGTCACAGGAGTTATCTCGAGAACATTACGGATGGCCGTGCACACGTCAGAAACTGTGTGTATTTAAAATTTTCGAACATACCCGTGCGCGTTTAATATCTCTGCGGCGATGTCAAAAGTTGCGGGTAACCAGTGCTCCATTTGGAATGCTTAACCGCGTATTAATTACGCGCAAATATCCCTCTATTTTTGGTCTGCATACCCTGATCTGTTTTTTATCTGTAAATACCGAGACGTAAAAATTACTGCGACCTAATTATTGGGTTGGAAATTCAAAGATAAAATTGAGATTCATAGATTTATTAATTTATTATTTTTATTATTTATTTTATTATTTATTTTATTATTTATTATTTTTGAGGTAACTTATAATAAGCCTATGAATAAATGTCTAAATTTTATTTTTGAATTTTTATTTTTTAATAAGAATTTTAACAATAATTTATATAGGCTGTCCCAAGAATGACGTACAACCTTGAAAGGGGCGGTTCTTGAGGTCATTTGAAGCATCTTTTTCCTTTGCGAAAATGTTCTACGCGGCTTCGTTGAGGAGTTATTAACGAAAAACACGAGCGAAGTGATGGTGTCGCGCCGCGGTGAAGTAGTGAACAAGAGAAGGAGCAGAAATTGATTTAATTAGAATTCGGTTATCCAACATTTTTTGGACGGATTGTCTAGTAATGACTACAGCACTGGATGGTTTTCCAAATGCGGATTTTATGTATTTTTGTCAAAAATGAGTTAGTATCTTCACTGTTAGAAATATCAAAAAGTGTTCTATTGCTTTATCATTTTCTCATAGGGATAGGCAGTTTATTTTATATTTGGTAAAAAGCAAAACAAAATATTATTTTTCTAGAAAATCATTAGCTTTCATATCATATTTGTTCAATAAATATCATATTCTCAATTTTGATTGAATATTTTTTGCTATTTTTGCCAGGGGTAGTATCAAGTGAAAAAATAATTGATGTTGTTCCGTAAATTGTAACAAAACCACTGTGTTTTAAACGCAAGTTTAACCTAAAAATTAATATTTTCAAAACAAGATGAGCATTAGAAATCTGTCATCGTCATTACAAATCCATCTAGTAATGAATTTATTTTTTCTATAATATTCGTTTGAACAGGTTAAAATTAAATTGCGATGATCAGATAATTTTGTGCTGAGAACGATAATTATCATAACAGTCCACTTCCGATAAAGAGCAGATTTATTCGTCTCTGTTTCAGTTTAATAATTGAAAGGGGATTAATAATTTTACTCTACAAGAATCCCTCAATATCAGACCATTTTCATTTAACCAATTTGTAGAACAAAGATCGCATTATCATTGCGAAATCAGATTATTAAATTTATTCTTTAGTAGACCGATTTCATTCAGGGATTATTTATTTACACCTTTACATATTTTTGGTACAACTTTATTGAAGCTTCACGGAACGTTCAACAAAACATTTTCGAATTTCGTAAATAATTCTCTTAATCACTTTATGTTTGTGTTTGTACTCGAGTACCCTGTGTACTAACCACCAAAGAAGATGAATATATACAGTCCTTTTAAAACAATTTTTTCAAGGTCATTCGAAGGTCATGCCACAATAGGTACATATTTGAATGTATTTGTTTACGAAACTATATATGTAGTCGTTTAAAAAAAAACCATCGATAACCTTGAAAACTATTTGTAAAATGAAGAAGATGTTCCGGGGGTCACGCTTAAGTGAGACGCCCTGTATACGCTTGCAATTTCGCGAAAAATGGCTAGAAAAATATTGATCTAAAAAGATGGACACCCGTTATTGTTCACTTGATTGTATATCTGCGCTGCTGTCGTACACCAAATTAATAACAACGGTAACAATGCATCGTGATTCATCGCCTCAGATTGAACGAAGTAATTCTAGATGGTGTATCAGGGGAGTGATCTGAACTCATTCACACATACGCTGGGGGGCTTCTAGAAGAAGTGAATGGCCAAACAAAGGTGTTTAAGACCAGGCGTTCTCGATGCACTCTTGCACAGAAGAGTGGTGAAGAGGGGGAAAGATCGATGCAGAAGGGCGGCTGAGAGCTCGCAAGAGCCAAATCAATGGGACAGCCAGGCGAGTTTGGATAAGCGATTAAAGCGATAGCATAGCTCGCGCATCGATCATTTAAGCAGAACAGTTACGTGTGTTATCCGGCGGACAGTATCATTACGGGACACGCAGCAGATGCGCTTAACGATCCCGGCGCATCGAGTGCATCACGTTATTGACCTCTAAACTGAAATACGTGTCTGAAAGACACGGTCTCACTTTGTTGCGGTAACAGGTGAGCCTCCGGCCGCGTAAAAGTTCCACTAATCCGGAGGCTCGCGTAATTTACCCGAGCTGCTCCCTACACGTTCCGGTGAATAATCTATTAGGTTGTTGCATACAGTGAATCACGAAAATATTCGGATGCTCTGAAATGAAAAGTTTCACGCTTAAAAAATATGAGTCATATTACGAATTACAAAACATTTTTATTCCTATAGTAACGTATAAGTATCATGATTATACATGTTAATTTTAAAATCTCTCTGATAACATAAACAATACAGTAAACGTCCCTTTACTGTCCGAGCTCGTGGGCACGATCACTGTTCAGTGCCTACCCACTCCACTGCTCTTCTGTCCTTCTCTATGTTCGGCTCTCTATTGAAGTCTCGCTCGGCGCGGTCATAAATCAAAAATAGCGTATGGGTACGCTCACTGTCCTTGCAAAACACGGCTGTTGGACAGCAAAGGGGCGTTTACTGTATTTATAAAACATTTCTTAGTAACATCGGCTAAACGAACGCCACAAAAGTATTCGAACGACTAAATAACAGTATACATTTTAAACAAATTACAATGTTTTAATGTTTTGTCGGACCACCGTGAGCACTTATTACGGCTTGCAAATGTCGTTGCATGCTGTCAACCAAATTTTCAGTAATATATTTCTGTATACTGTTCCAAACTTCAAAAATTTTGGTTTTTAATGCTTCTTCGGAATACGTATTACATTTACAAAGTTGTCTGCCGATTTCTACCCATAAGTGTTCTATGGGGTTGATGTCCGGACTTTCTGGGCGTGTTTCTAAAACGTGGTGTACATTGTATATGATCCATTGTTTAACGATATGTGCAGTATGTTTCGGATCATTGTCCTGTTGAAAATGAAAATTCTCTACTACCCCTAATTTTTCCGCACTTCGTTTCAAATTATCTTTTAATATTTGCAGATATTTATATTTATCTAATATTGCTTCGATAACAACGAGGTTTCCAACACCGTTGGCTCTCATACACCCCCATACCAGTATCGATCCACCCCCATGCTTCACGGTTGGACGTAGGTTTTTAAGATCCATTTCTCTATTTGCTAATCTCCAAATTTTGTGGCATCCATCTGGTCCAATATTAAATTTGCTTTCGTCAAAGAATATAACGCGTTACAAAAAATCTTTATCTTTATTGACATATTTTTTAGTGAAATTTAGTCTCTTCTGCTTGTTAACTTTGCTAATAAACGGCTTCTTTTAAGGAATACGACCATAAAAATCATTTTCACCAAGGATTCTTCGACAAAGTTCAGGGTACACTTGTTTTTTAAAACTATTAGCGACTAGTGGTGCAAGTTTTGGGCCAGAAATTGTAGGGTCTTTTTTTATTTCATGTCCAATTGTATTTTCGTCCATTTTCGTTAATTTTTTGGGCCGGCCAGAACGGACTTTATCCCGAAGGATTACAGTGGTTTTTAACTTTTTCACTATGTAATAAATGGTAGATTTACTTCTCCCTAATAATTAAGCTATTTCACCATAGCTTTTGCCTTCATTATGCCATTTAATTATCAATTTCCTATCAGTGATGCTTGTTTCTGATTTTTTTGTGTACATTATTAATATAACTTTTACAATCTTATTAATCGCTGCACTGAACGCGGAAAGTATAACGCCAATTGAGAAAGCCAATGTTTACAGTTTGTCACATTCAAGGTTTGTTTTGTATTACAAGTTTCATCGTTCGAATATTTTTGTGGTGTACGGATTGTTTATGTTATCAGAGAGAAATTTAAATTTAACGTAATCATGATACTTATATGTTACTATAGGAATAAAAGTATTTTGTAATTCGTAATATGACTTATATTTTTTAAGCGTGAAACTTTTCATTTCAGAGCGTCCGAATACTTTCGTGACTCACTGTATGAAATGTCTGATTTTTAACAGTGACATTAAACAAACGCAATTTAGTGTACCCAATATGTGTATTCTATCTACAAATTTTAAGTGTGTGTGTGTGTGGTGTGGTGTGGCGTGTGTGGTGTGGTGTGGTGTGTGCGGAGAGAGAAAGTGTATGTATATGTGTTTCTTGATTGTGCAGTAAATATTCGATGGACGCAAGGGCCTCGGGAAAGTTCGTTTGCATAGTTCGTAGAGAGACACTATCTTTTTGTGCTTCAAAGACCGAGCCGAACGTAGAAAAGGACAGCGCGTGTAAACAGTGACCGAAGCGCAGCAAAAAATAGCGTACCGATGAGACCGCTTCATGCAATAAATGAAACTTGTTTCTATTTACTTATTTTTAATGAAATTTTACCATCATATTTGTGACATTTGTCTGATTAAAATGATACCAAACAAGATATAATTTGGCCCATATTTATTGTACCCACATGTGAAGCATAATATATATTCATACCGTCAATTAAACCACTAAATACAGTTGAAATTATGTTATGTGTTTAGTGTGATTTTAATGAGAAAAATGCCACAAAGTGAAATGCTACGGTGAAAGTCCCGTGAAAAAATAATGAAAAATAAGCAAGTTTTGTAATTGGATTAGTAGTGGTTCACACTACTAAGTCTTGATAAACATAATAATTGTAACAAAATAAACGTACACAGAACTGTTTGTGGACATAGACGTATATAAAAAATAGAGTGTCTATTTAAAAATTGTAACTCAATCATTATAAATCTGTTCAAGGTCGTCGCAAGGTCAAGTGAAAATTTGCATCATATTTTCCCCGGAAAACCCAACGACGTTCGCCTGAAAACTTCTTACGTATCATTCGTATTTTTCGAGATGTTTACATGCTTCCAGATAAATCGTGTCACACATACACACACACTGTAGGTAAGTTTTGACGTCATTTAGTAAACCAAGTGCTTCTATTGGCTAAAAAGGAAGTCAGGTGATTTGGTCCACTTTTAGAAAAATCATTCTTATGAGAATCCTTATATGTCCGGTACTTGGAGAAGCGAGGCAATCTATAGCCTGGTCATCAGATTAATTAGCACCCCTTTAAAAAAAGTGGTAGTTAAAAGACAAGTGTCCTGAAACACGAGACGCGTAACTCTCTATCTCCTCTAATTGGATCCTAGTTTAAGTATACGCGAGGAACCTTTTGAGAGCATGTCACCCTCTTTGAAAGAGGGCGAGAGGAGCGAAACAGGGATGAAGGGGACGAAACAGAGGCTAAATGGAGAGAGTCGCATTTCCTCCTTCAAGATCCTCGGATGCGATAAGCTCGCGAGCGTCGCACCTGAGAGTCTCCGGAGAAATGTATGATTATAGTCGACCTAAGTAGAGCGAATTTATCGCGGAAATAATGTGCGCCTTGTCTCGGAAATATTTCAGGACAAGCGCGCTCGATGGGACTCAGACTCGCTAAAAGGCCGGATTCTATGAAAAAGAATCGCTTCAAAAAACACTTTCAAACAAAATAACCAAAGAGAAGGAGAAACAAAGATTGTTTAACGTGAGTAACAATGTGTCTAGACAATGATCATTTATACATTGTGTTTCTTACGTACAGCGAATCCGAAAAGTATTTAAACATTAAATTTTACACACAGGGATGGTTCCCAAGGTCATTTGAAGTAACTTTTTCCTTTACGAAAATGTTCTCCGTGGCTTTATTCAGGAATTATTAACAAAAAACACGAACTAATCAAAGCGCGGACCAATACAACAGACGGACTCCGCTCCGGCGACACGCCCCGCTGAGCGTGGCGTTGCGGTTGGTCGCGCCAGACTCCGCCCACAGTAGTCGCACTCTGATTAATCCGTGTTTTTCTTTAATAACTCCTTTGTAAAGCCGAAGCGGATATTTTCGCAAAGGAAAAAGTTACTTGAAATCGCCTCAGGAGCCATCCCATTTAAAGAGATCTGATATTTTTGGGGTAGCTTGTATAGGAAATTTTTTAGTGCTGAAATCTGTATGAAGGTCGATGAATCTGTATGAAGTTTAATAACAATCGATCGTCAAATAGTTTTAACCGCTTGTTACTATAAATAATTTTTATTTCTTTTTTCAATGCAGTAAAGTTGCAATTATAATACGAATAAAGTGGAGTTTAAAAAGAATGTTATATTTAATTATTCGTTTACTATTAAATAAATATTGTTTATACAGGGTGAACCACGAATCATGATCAGTAGAGATTTCAAGAAGAATTCGTTAAACAAAAAAATTGCATTTTTATTTTTTTTACAAAACATTTGCTATAGTCACATGAAAGCTCTCTCGAAACCATGGTATATCTGATAAAAACATTGTCGATGTATTTTTTCGATGCTAATAACCTCTACTGAGCACGATTCGTGATACGCCCTGTATATTACACGAAAACAATTTTGTGTAACAAAGAGTTGTTTCGTGTTTCGCTTTTCCATCTTACATACGTTTACCTAAATTGTTTCGTTCCATGTTTAAATAATCGTAAATCCTTCATCGCGCGCTGTTTAATCCTCCACAATCCGAATCCCTTTATACGCGTCACGTTCCACAACTGCAATTACATTCGTGCAGTTTAAAGCTTCGGCACGATATCAGCCAAGAAAAATAAGTGAAATATCCTTGGACACGCGAGCGAATCGTTTTATTCCGCAGATTCGATTCCATGAATATTTTACAAATCTCGTTTTTACGACTGCCGAATACCGAAACGGAATTTATATTTTACGTCCTGGCAGAAATTCCACGATTTTTTTATTTTCCGCCACGGTGATCCTGCAGATACATCGGTAATGCCCAATAAAGTCGAAGCTTTTTCTATACATTCGAAAATAACCGGTCAGAAATCGAGGAAGAAACGTTTGACGCACTTTTAGAAGGCATCAGGAGAATTAACTAAATATAAACCTATTAAATATTACAATTTATAAAGAAAATTTTTGGAAATAAGAATCCATTTTACCACGTTTTTTCGAATTTTAATGTTTCCAGAAAACCTGTTCAACCGGTTTCCAAATTTTTAGATGTAAAATAAATCATTATAAATATGTCCAAGGTCATCGCAAGGTCAAATGAAAACTAGCATCATATTCGCCCTTGAAAATCCAAAAGATTTTTCCGTATCATCAACATTTTTTGAGATGTTCACAAGCTTCCATATAAATCATACACACTGTATTTAAATTTTGATAAACATGGTAATTAGACTGCGGATCTGTATGCATTTATGAAAAAATTGGTTGGGTCGAATATAAAACAGTAAATGATTAGAAAAATTTAAGAACATTGTCATACTGTTTTTAATGTAACAAAGTCGTTAAGGGATGAAATCAATTTTTATGTTATTCCTGCTTCTCACAATCAATGCAAAACATTTTTATTTTGCATAAAGAAATTGGTTTGGTGAAATTGAAAACAGTAAAAGATTTAAGATATTCAGGAATGTTGTAATGTTGCTTTTAATGTAACAAAATCGTTAAGGGATGAAATCAATTTTTAAGTTATTCCTGCTTCTCATAATTAAGTCTACTGATCATTAGACTGCGGATCTTTATGCAAAATAAAAATTTTCTTCATTACCCAGATAGCATTGAGACATCTCAAAGACATCTGTAAGACGCCTGTCGCAAGACATTCGAACGTCTTAAAGACGTTTGAACGGCTCCCGAAAGTCTCCTGAATGTCTTGTGTTACAAAACGGTAGAAACGTCTTAGAGACGTCTTCAGACGTCTTTTAAAAATAGCAATCTTTGTAATAAGTATTTTAAAAAGATATTTTAAATGTAAATGATTATACTTTTCGATAGCGTACATAAAATAGATGAATAACGTAATAGTATTGATTATTCTTTGTAATAACTATTTTAAAGAGACATTTTAATTGTAAATGATTACACTTTTCGATAGTGTACATAAAATAGACGAATAACGTTAAAATATTGATTATAATCCGCAGTACTTGATTGAAAAATAGCTACACACTTTACAATCTGATACGCTCCTCTTTATGGACAGATTTTGCACTCAAAACATCCATTTCAGTAAAAACGGTATGTAGCACAAAAAGTAGAAATCTCAAGCTTTAAAATGGTTGTTTTTTCATCAAATTTGGATAAATTTGAGCAAAGTTACAGCAGTTTCAATATTGAGCGAATTTTGAACTAGCTGTGGCCGCTGAAATCGGGCATACAGCCCACTGTGCGATGCTGCGGAAGGTAACAAAAGTTTATCGGCAGAACAAGACGATCCGTCGTTCAAGAATGTTGGCAAGTTACATGTTTCATGGATCGAATTCTTTATGTTCGCTCCATCGTGCAGGGAGAGGAGGATCGGTAAGGGGTGGGAGATAGAAAGAGAGGGAGAGAGAGAAAACTGAAAGCGCTACAGCGAATATACATATGTAGAAGAGAACTTGCATTCTGCCGAGGCATTGAGTGCATGCTCAAGAAGCATGTCTGAAAGCATCCAGTAAAAATCCGAATTCCCAGCAACCGCTTTTCTACGTAATTCGTTGCAACGAATCGTTCGTATGCGCAACTTTTTTCCCAAAAAGTTTCCGACTCTCGGAAAAGACCGAATTGAATTTCTCGAAATGTAATACGATCGTAGTTTTATGAAATCAATTGGACTGGCAGATATTTTCACAGTACTGTAGCTCTAGAGGGTGTCCCAAAAATGTACTTCCTTCCAAGATTCACGATTGTCTTCGATTTTCTATTGAATAATATTTAGTGACGCATAGATTTTTATTTTATTTCGAACTGAATAGGACATGCAATAGGGGCAATTAATTTCTATTTCATTTTAATCTGTAAAAATCAGACAACAAAAATTAATAATTCCATAAAAATCCGTTTCAGTGACCAATGTCTTTGAAAACGTTCGCAAGCTCCTTGCCTCGCGATTCCTTTGAAAGAAAGTATGATTGCTCAGATTCTTTCATTTTATCCCTGTGCACACAGATGCTCAAAAAAGAAAATAAAATGTTAAATGTACACATAAAAATATCAACATAAATTTCTCAACTCTCGTGAGTTCCTCGGATATATTCCATTAAACTGGTTAGTTATAAACAAAAAACAATTATCTTTTGGGAACGTATGAGGGTTAACAATAGAAATTCATTCCCACGTATGGCAATTAAACACTTTCAGTATCTCGAGTTTGGCACAGAGCAATTTATGCGGGCGAGACTACCATTTACACTGTAGAGAGGTTAAGTTCGTTTTCAGGTCTTCTTGAATATTACATCGCCTTATGACGTTCATAAGTTCAAGATATTCTACTAAAATGTGTTCAATAACTAAGTAGTAGGTCGTAAAATTCCTATTCAGGATGGATGTCTTTCGTCACGCAAAATTGATGGTTAATAAACAGCGGATTTTATGCATTTATGTCAAAAGTGGGTAGGTTCAATTTCCAGCAGTAACAAAATAATAAGAATTTAAGAACATGAATATATTATCTCCAGCCCATTAAAATTGTTAGAAGAAGGAAGACATTTCTATCTTGCGTATGTTTCTTGCAATTCAGGCAGATGATTTTTATTTCGCAAAAGATTCGAGTGAATGTCATTTATTCTTTTCTGGACTAAAAAAGATCGTACATCTAGCGTTGAAGGACTCATTTTACAGAGGAAGCTTTAATCTTCAAATCTGTGGTGGATTCAGTCACGAGAAAAATTGTCTCCCGCTAATATACAGTGGCCGAAATTAATATTCGGACACTAAAAACCACGATAACTTTTTTAATATTGTACTATACGATTTGAACTAAATTAGTTTACTACAGGATGTGAAAAGAAATTTTTTCAAAAATTGCAATAGATCGGAAGTGTAGAAAAAATACTAAAAGTTGCAATTTAATATATTGAAAATTTAAAAAATACGTTTTGTAGATCTGTGTGAATTAAACATGTTCTAAAAATTTCGTCAAAATCGATCGACGTTGCAATGAGCTACAAACGTTTAAAGATGGTAAAAATGGCAGATTTTCACGATTTTCGGCCTCTAACTGCAATAAATCTAAGGATTCTTACATCTTTCAATGCCTGTCGTTTTTTCCCGCACCAATCGATTTCGATGAAACCTTCACAGTGCATATAATCGACACAGATCTACAAAACGTATTTTTTTAAATTTTCAATATAGGCTCATATAACAAAGTTGTAAAATGCAACTTTTAGTATTTTTTCTACAATTCCGATCTATTGCAATTTTTGAAAAATTTCTTTTCACATCCAGTAGTAAACCAATTGCTCTAGCTTCCAAAAAAGGTTCAAATCGTATAGTACAATATTAAAAAACTTATCGTCTTTTTTAGAGCGTCCGAATATTAATTCCGGCCACTGTAACTGCCTCAGGGCTCTGCTATCTTATCATCCTAATATAGATACGTTACTGTTTTGGCCGCGCATGCGCGAGAAAAGTTGGTCCATATCGAAGCACTGGTCAGTACGTTTCAAATTGAGAATCAAGACGCTATTGTTTCGTCAACAAGGTGTTATTAAATCTTATTAGTTCAAACTTATCTTGAAGATGAATTTCGTCAAGGTTATTCAACTTAATTTGCTGACCGGCTCTATTACTTTGACCGCCACTGTATATCGTTCTATAAATGTTCGAATAATTAACACCAGGATAATACCGGGCACGGTTAAAAATTCGTGAGTTAATGCCGGTGCTAGTTAAAATCAGCGATCGTCAAATACCAGGGCATGGTTACTCTGATTCACGGTAAATTATTCAAGCATTAACCGACTTTCGCGTCGGTACGATTCAGAATTTCGATTCATCAGAACGAAGAGGAACGATTACGCATTAAAATTACCATTCATCGGCCCTCAATGGAGTACGCCAGGGCTCTCGCAGATTTGCTTTCGAATACCGTAGGCGCACGGCTTCGTATTTTCCGCAAGAATTCACCTGATAGGTTAGAAAGGATCGTCTCGGGAATTAGCTGCTAGCATATATCTCTCTAAAAGCTCTCGAGTGCCGTAGGACACTGTTATCGAGCACCTACAAGGAGAAAATGCATTTCACCGTTTCCCCTCCCCACCACCGACATTGTATTTTCCTTTTGCATTGTTCCGTATCATGTCCTCTCTCTCTTTCTCTCTCTCTCTCCTTTTTTCCCATAGCTGCCACTCGCATAAGTAACGATCACCCAGTTGTAGTCTCTGTTTATTTTAAAATACGTCGACCGCCGACCGAGCAATAATTTTATTTTACACGCTGAAAGGATGGTCGTGCTCGAGCCAGGTTAACTATGAATATGCACTTTCAGGGGAACGCGGAAAGCAACGGGCCACCAGCCACCAAAGTCCCGGCATTTATTCTAGCCACGGTGCCATTGAATATTCTGGAAATATACAGGGAGCTCGCGCAAGCGTTTGATCAAATATTATCAGCAGAGATGGGCTCGAGTTTCCCCGGCCGAACAAAACTTTTCGAATAAGGAGCGGGCACTTCGGAACTTTCTGTCTGTTATTTTTTTTTTAAATCAAGCTACGTGCTAATTTAAATTACAGATTGCAATGAACAGCGCCCGCGGTTTGTCGCGATACTTTGTTGTTATTTCATGAATGCTAAACTCCCCGGAGAAATTGATTGATTATGCAACAGCTTGCATAATGCGGTGTAATATTATTATTACCAGTTACTAACAACCTTATTCGTAGTGAAATTCAATTATTAACTAGACGAAATAAGTCCATATAAATAAATTCACTTCCGGTGCGATATATAAAAGTTGTAGCAAAATTAAATCATTAACTAGAAAAGATAAGTATAAATAAATACACTATGGTGCATAACAGAGCTTGGCGTATTCGAATGAAATTTCATTCGAATTCCCGGCGAATAAAAATTACGAATAAAATTTTATTCGCTGGGTTATTCGAATAAATTTTTATTCGAATGAATTTTTATTCGAATAACCCAGCGAATGAAAATTTATTCGTAAAGCCCAGCGAATAAAAATTTATTCGAAAAAATTTATTCGAATAAGCCAGCGAGCGAATAAAAGTATCGAATGACATCGCGCCGACGACAACGTCTCGGCTCGACATTCGATACTCGACACGCATCAGCGACGTGTGTGTATATGAATAACTAATAATTATGTTCTGCATTCAATGGTGCCCTTGCGGCTTGTGAACGGTCGATGATCCTTATTTTAGAGAAATTTTTTTACACAAAAATTATTTTAAAATACATAAATAATTATTAATATTTTTACAAACTGAATACATTACAAATTACGAATTAAGCGTCATGAGCAGAAGAAATTTAAGTCATCATATCGAAAATTTATTTAAAACTAATATAGCGGAGATAAAAAATATTTTAAAGGATGTGCAACGTCTGTACAACGGTGGAATATTTGTCACTGGCTTTGGCTTGCCGAAAATTTGGCGGTAATAATTATATAATTGTGTAATAATGTACATTATGTTAGAATCGATAAAATTATTAACAACATTGTATTAATATATCGGTACCCATTGTTACGATAGAGTGGCAAAATTATAACAAATACACATATTTTTTGATCAAAAGAATCACTTGTTGTTTAGTTATACATATATGTATTGTATATGTCATCAATCGTCAACATCAATCCATAGCTCGTCTCGGCCTCAGCCTCGGCCTCAGAGCCTCGAGTGTCGAGTGTCGACGTCGGGTTCTCCTTTATTCTTATTCGCTGCCGTCATTTAGAATAACGGATAATGAATGAAAGTCCCGGGATTTATTCGTGACTAACGAATAACGAATAAAGCGTTATTCGTTAGCTACGAATAATTCTCGGCGAATAAAATCGTTATTCGTTATTCTCGAATAAATCCTTAGGGATTTATTCGTTATTCTTTATTCGTTATTCGAAATAAAATTTGTCCAGCTCTGATGCATAATTAAAGCAGCATTATAACAGTTGAAAAGAAATTATATTAGGTTCTGCCGAGATTTTACAAGTACATACAGGGTGTCCCATTTAAATCGACACAGTCGAGAATCTCGACTTTGTTTTTCAAATGGAATCCTATATTTTTTATTCTATTTGTTATTCTCTATACAGAAAAGTATCAAATCACTTATGGGAAAAAATCATTAGTTTAGAAGATATTTTGATTTTGGGACACTCTGTACAAACAACACGATCATCTTTTGTTTTCGTCAATAATAACCAAATAACCAAATTTTTGTTTCGTTAATATTATTTGTTTTGCATTACATCACTGTACGTTAAGATTTCAGATTTTTGCAAGTTTTCATGTTTGTGTAGATTAAAGGATCAACCTAATTAACAATTTAAATAGAAATAACAGAAATTTTATATTTCCTGTCGCTAATCCGAATGGCTTATCGAAGCGTTTACATTAATTCCAGCTTATGGGATGAATTTTCACAATTTTATTGATGCGTGATCTGTTGGTTATAAACAGGATGATAATCAGCACGTTGAGTGACAACATGTGAACAAGCATTAGTTCAGTTCCACGGTTACAGAATTAACCATGCAGTACTTTGTTACTGAAAGATTAAATTATTTTATTGGAAAATAAATACTTTAATAATGCTAATATTGATTTCAATTAAACTGAAAATTTTGCAAAATGCTACTTCCTGAGGTTCAAATAACCTCAGAAATCACCCCTTTTAAGGATCATGCAGTACTTTGTTACTGGAAGATTAAATTATTCTATTGCGAAATAAATACTTTAATAATGCTAATACTGATTTCAATTAAACTGAAAATTTTGCAAAATGCTACTTCCTTAAGAGGGATGATTCCTGAGGTTCAAATGACCTCAGAAATCGCCCCTTTCAAGGACCATGCAGTACTTTGTTACTGAAAGATTAAATTATTTTATTGCGAAATAAATACTTTAATAGTGCTAATGCTGATTTCAATTAAACTAAAAATTTTGCAAAATGCTACTCTCTTAAGAGAGGTGATTCCGGAGATTCAAATGACTTCAGAAATCACCCCTTTGAAGAACGTACATTTTTGGGACATCCTGTATAAGACACAATTCAAATTAAAAAGTCGATACACCATATTGTGTTTCAATTTAACCTTTCTTCGAGCGCAATTGATCGAATTAAAACGCGTCAAACGGTTTCATCGCAAACAAAACCTATTTTCGGCTATCATGTTTCAAGTATACTTATTCCTTTGATAACTAAATGCACTGTGTACGGACAAAATTAGGATATCGCGAAGCATTTCAAATTTTTATTGACAAATAAACAACGGAGTTCGTTATCTTTTTATTGCTAGACTGCGGTTTAACGCGTTAATTACAAAAATGAATATGTCTAGTGAAGAAGAAAATGATTGTTAATTGTTTACAAAGTTCGTTCTACATTGCAAACAATCTTAATCTCGTTTATAAAATAACAATGTTCAAGTTAATTATGCCATAATCTTTCGGAATATTATTTACTTAATTCTTTCTTAAATTTGTGGTGAGTTTTTGCAAAAACAGTTTTGTAATTTAATCTATTTTGTAATATAATAAAAAATATATTAAAAACTACTGTATATTGACGTAATATTCGTGGGCGCTCCACGCTTTTATTTATAGTCACTAATGTCTATAAAAATTATTTTCTCCTTTTTAGTGCATTTTAATATAAGCGTAGTTTTTAAAAGGTTTTTTTATATATTTTTTATTTTCTACTTTTTAGTCTTTACATATCTTGTAATCAATTTTAATTACCACTTCAACGAAGATCATTTGTAAAAGGGAAAATATTGTGTCATGATTAGATAATTTATTATCCCGTTTTTATAGCCAAAGTAAATAAATATCCTATTAAATTTGATGTAAGAAAAGAGATGTAAGACTTGTATAACATGACCTACTGAATTACTATGCAAAAGAATGAGGGAATGACTCCGAGAGACGACGTCTCTTGATGTAGTCCGGAATGGGACTGAGCTCTTTCGGTGTGAAGTGGGTCAGTGGAGTGGGGATGAGTCGAAGTGAGAACGCGTAGTGGAGTAGGGAGCTCTGGCGCGTGGAATGGGGATCGCTGAACGCGATGACTCACTACTGTGCGTCGCGTGGCGACATGTGATGATTAATATTAAAATTTTTTTCTCCTAAACGCACAGTTTAAAAAAGAATTTTTTTTTTAATATTGCATTGTCATCCAGTTCTCAGCTATGTTTAAAGTCTCTAGCTTATCGGAAAGTGGTTTAAAATTCGATAACAAGATTTGACGCATATAACAACAACAACAACAACAACTCGGCAAGCTAATACATATAAGCGTGGTAATAATTAGGTCTTTCAATATTCAACTGCATGTATTTATTGCAAACAGTGCATCGCACATACTGTAGGCATAATTATTGACATACTGTAATTGTTTATTATGTAACGGTAATTCAAAACGGGATGAAGCACCAGATATTACCACCTTGATTCACGTCATTATTATTATACGTAGCGACAAATTTTAGCATAAAATTAAATGGTTTACATGGAGATTAAATAGTTTCAAGAGATCACTATTTACACATTGCCTAATAGATGCTATAATGAAGATAACTGTAACATTTTAAGGCAATTACTAAGGTAGAACTCGAGATATCTTGTACACCGTTTTGAAAAACGCAACTCTGAGAAAATCGCGTTTAAAGTTCACGAATGTAATTTTTCTCGCAGATATACGAACTTACTCTCGAAACGGTACTTCGAGAAATAATTTGTATTGAAGCCTGAAATCCATGTAAACCCTTCTGCATTCTGTTCTCAAGACTTGAAAGTGCTATTTAATACAAAAAAATTTTCGATTTTTTCCAAATATCACTGTGTCCTAACTCCTTAATAGAAAGCTAACAAGTGGTCACTAAATATCCGCTAACTCGTACCAGTAACCCTATCCTAGAGGAACTTTTCCTATCATTTCTATCTAGGTCAACCTCCCCTGGATTCGGTACTGCCTACTACAAAATTCGTCGAGCATTTTCCCCGATAGCCAGTATACCCGGCTCAAACAATGCCGATTCACCATGAATTTTGAACACGCGAGGCGATGTTTGAACGAACCCCCGATGCGTGTAATCATCGGTCGGCCATGTAAACAGGGGCTAATGATCGGCAAGTATGAAAGACGCCGTCTGTGTACGGGGATGAATCGGTTCGGCTCGTTATATCGGTCGAAAATGAACATCATAATTGCAGGTGTCTGCGGTTCTTACGGTTTGCCACCGTCGTGAACGGTCAGTAAATCTCGGTGCGCGTTCACGGGGATGGATCAAGGCCGTATCTACGTTTGCCGTCCGTCATTTCCCCGTAAGAAGGGGGGGCGCGTTTACATTCGCCCGAGTCGCTCGAAATTCCGGGTCACGAGTGTACAGCCGCGCCGCCTTTGACCAGCGAATCGTGAACAGACAATTTGTTGCTCGGGGATTCGAGACGGACCACCAGCCTATTTTGTCAGTTAATGAAAACAAATTTCCCTCGACAACTAAATAGTTTCAATTTGGATCGTTGGAGCACGAGCGCGCGCTTTCCACTCTTCTCCCGTTTGACCAGCAACGCGTGTGAAAATCCCGCTCGATTTTGTCGTTTTTTGAATCCACAGGGTGTATACAAATTACCAGATTCTACGCCTCTGAATCGGTGGAGATCTGTTTAAAAAAATGGACCCCAAAGTTGGCCTTGACTTTGAATCTCAAACATTTGTATTATTGCATCCTGCAGTACTCTACGTCCAACGAAAGATGGCACAGAGAAATTAGTAGGTACCACGTGGTATCCCTACTTCGCGCTACACGTCCTCCACGATTGGCCGAATCGTTTGACGAAGACAGCAAACGAGCGTCTTTAGTGCGATTGCAATATCCAGATCGTAGCTCGATCGGAGGCATTCTCAGGGAATACCCCCACTTCTCCCGCCCACGCGTCTCGCTCCTCGTGGCGGCCTTAGTGCTCCGAGCATACGTTGGCCGCCACGATGAGAAGTGGGGGTATTCCTTGAGAATGCCTCCGATCGAGCTACGATCTGAACATGCCTGCAATAGAGCGATGTGGTGACGCTGAGCTCCTATGACGACCGTTTCCGCCAGAACCTAAGCGCAAGAATGGGATCCGCAGCCTAGCATCAGGAGTGGGGTCTCGCAGATCTCTCTGTACCCCACTGTCAAAATCTCTGCCATCTCTTGGACGTAAGTACTTATCGCGAAGAACGAAAGTCTCACAGGAACCACGGGTCTAGGATCAACCGTTTTCTTTGAAGTTCCTTAAACCATTTTATTCCATACCATTTTGGGACACCCTATAGAGAATGGTCCCTGTGAGACTTTTAATCCTTGCGATGAGTAAAGTAAAGTCGCGTTATTTTGCAAACGGCTGTGTTCTGCACGGAGAAATATCGTGTGAGGACACTATTTTTTATGACCGAGTCTACCGCGCCGAGAATACAAAGGAAACCAAACGTAGAAAAGGACAGCATGTAAATACGGATCGCACTGTCCTTCCTTGCGCCCGAAACTTTCATCGTCAATTAAACCACTAAATAGTTGAAATAAGTTGAAATTGTATCGTAGTATGTAGTGTTTAGTGTCATTTTAATCAGAAAAATGCCACAAATAAGTTGGCGAAAGTCCCACAAAAAATAATGAAAAATAAAGAAGTTTTGTAATTGGATTAGTAGCGGTTCACACCGACATACCCGAGGCGAGATCAGATTACGCGGCATATTTACAGATCTCCACCGATCCAGAAGTATAAAATTGATACTTTATTTTATTAATTCAAATACAAATTATTCTGCAATTTACTCCTCATTTTACGTTTTAAATTAATTATTTAGGATTGCATCAACCACTTGCATAGATTATTAGAGACCTCCTGTTGTGATCTATAATTTGTCATACAATTTGATATGCATTAGATAACATAATTAATTTGGTATCGATTAATTTTAAAGCCTGCATAATACATTCGTACAATGAATGTGCAATAATTAAAGGAACGCAAGGTTTTCATCCAAAAGTTTGTCGATGTATTGTAGACTACGCCAATGTCCATAAAAGTCATACAAAATCAAAAGAACTTGTTTAATAATACAAGGACACTGAAAATACAAAGTTTATCATAACAGTAATTTTTGTAACGTTCCTATATCTCGTAGATTCTTAAAATTTATAATCATTTGTTCCTAATAATTGCCTAATGGAAAAATCTATATTTATTATATGTCTACAGTTACATTATTGTTTCAATATTGATAATGGAAAAATAAAATTGTATTTCAGATATCACACAAATCTGATTTGTTATTATAAGGTAAGGAATTAATAAATTGTAGTAAAAATTAATTTTCCAGAATGAAGTGCGGAACTATGTACTACAACATTTTTGGGACATTCTCTGTATAATAAACATTGCAATAGTATTTCTCGATTGCTTCAACAATTCATATATAGCAACCTAATAGAATATATTTTTCAGTATTTTTCTGCTAATGTTAAAATAACAAACAATACGTGGCGACAAATTAAAATGAATGGAACTCGATCTAAATAGATGAAAAATATTGACAATTTAACCAAGCTGGACGAAATTGCTAACAGATATTTAACTCGTGTATTGTCATTAAATATTTCAGGGAAAACAATTGCAATTAAATGTTAATTTCGACGTTAATCTTATGTTCAAAATTAGAACGAAGATTAAAATTAAATTAACATATCGGATGTGTCCAAGAGGAGAAGAGTTTTATGCAACGCTTTGTGTCCGATGGAATCGATCTTCGGACTACAAATGGTTCTCATTAAATCAGAATTGACGGCGATTAACGATTCATTCGTTTTTTTTCTGCGCAACTCGATAATTCGTGATAAATTAGAAGTGGACGCCATTAATCGCATATAATTCACTGAAATTGATCTATTCCTTCGTCTCACAGAATCGTCCTGCAAATTTTTGATTTCTCACTTTCTCCGATCCAGCGAATTTCTGCAAGTGACAATCGGTTATGAAACTTAGTCCATATAGTGAGTCACGAAAGTATTCGAACGCTTTCAAATGAAAAGTTTCACGCTTAAAAAATATGAGTCATATTACGAATTACAAAACATTTTTATTTCTATAGTAATGTATAAATATCATGATTATATATGTGAAATTTAAAGTCTCTCTGATAACATAAACAATACAGTAAACGCTTCTTTACTGTTCGGGTTCGTGGGCACGATCACTGTTCAGTGTCTACCCACTCTACTGCTCTTCTGTCCTTTTCTATATTCGGCTCTCTATTGAAGTCTCGCTCGGAGCGGTAGATCTACAAAACGTATTTTTTAAATTTTCAATATAGGCCCACATAAAAAAATTGTAAAATGCAACTTCTAGTATTTTTTCTACAATTCCGATCTATTGCAATTTTTGAAAAAATTTCTGTTCACATCCAGTAGTAAACCAATTGCTCTGACTTCCCAAAAAAGTTCAAATCGTATAGCACAATATTATAAAAGTTATCGTCTTTTTTAGAGTGTCCGAATATTAATTCCGACCACTGTATATGATACTATAGGAATAAAAGTATTTTATAATTCGTAATATATGGCTCATATTTTTTAAGCTTTTCATTTCAGAGCGTTCGAATACTTTCGTGGCTCACTGTAAATGCAACAAATTCAGTTAAGTGATTTCTACTTTGATGAAAATAGAAAAAAAGAATTTAAAAAAGAAAATAAAAATAAAATTTTTAATGGATTTTTGTCGAAAGATTATTCGGAAAATTACTGATATTTCTATCTTTTTTGAATTATATAAATGTAGAATATGAATCCTTAATATTAAGCTTCCTTGGATATATTGCCGCTAGGTGGCCAACGGATCGTATTCGCTTTCTCGCTAGTGTTCACTTTGCCTTCTCTAAGTATATATAGACCGCGTGAAAATCGTCAGATGTACTTGCTTCGGCAGTACATATACTAAAATTGGAACGATACAGAGAAGATTAGCATGGCCCCTGCGCAAGGATGACACGCAAAATCGTGAAGCGTTCCACATTTTTTGCCACTTGGTCGATTAACTTATAAAAAAGCTTACATAACTAAACAACGAAACGCGGATAAATTGTAATTTTGATATTTACATTATTAACGTATTATTATGTCCATATCAGAAAACTGGTCCAACTCTGCTTACGATTGGCTGAACTATATACAGCGACGATAAAAATGAAACAAAATAAAAATTTTCTACCTGAATTGCAACAAACTCGAGTGACATAAAAATTTATTTTCTTTTCGAATATGTTTAATAGGTTCAATATAATATAACAGTATATTTTTAAATTGCACTTGATTCGCCTACCTTCAAAAATTAAAATGCAAGGAAATGAAAATAGTAACAAATTAGATGAGTTTTTCATTCTGTTTGTTTGTTTCTGTAAACTAATGATTATACCTTGATTTCATCTCGGGATATATTCTGGCAGGTTTAATATCATATAAAAATGAAGGGATACTTCTTGACTGCGGTTTTTTTTTAAATACTAAGGTAACTAATTTCAATAACTCAATTTTTATGTAGTATACAGAAAACAACTTTGACTTTTAAGAATACATTCATATAAATATACAGAGAGAGGATAAAACAAGGAAGCCAATTTTTTAGCCGATGGCACGTTAAAACTAATATTTCAAAAAATGACGCGTAAGCACTAAATTCTCAAGGCACTTTGACATTTTATGATGCACCGCTCGCAAGTTTTACGTGTCCCGATATTTTCCTAGTCAATTTCATTTGTTTGAAATGCATAGTTCAAGAAGATACATTAAAGTCTATTTTAACCACGTGACACACTGACCGAAATTTCTCTAAACCCACCTTCATTTTCGTGGAATATTTTAAAAACAAATTTTGCTGTCCCCTGTAATTATATTTTGTTGCTATTCAATGTGCTATCTACTCAGCCATGTTGAAATACAGTATTATCTCCGTAACGAGATGCAAGAGATTGCAACTTTTCTAATTGTTTATTTTTTTTATTGAACTTTTACCATCGCATTCGTCTTGTTTTTCTTTTTAAAATGACACCAAACACGATATAATTACAATTATGATTACTCATGTAATAATCGATTCGGACTTCACATTTCCAGAATTCGTATCTCTACCATAAATGTCCGAAACTTCAATCGGGTGCTTCACAAGTAATTATGATGGTAATTATATCGTGTTTGGTATCATTTTAAGTAGAAGAACGAGAGGAATATGATGGTGAAAATTCCATTGACAAAAATATAGGAAATTTCGATTTTTTAATTTAAAAGGACATGAGTCCTTTGATGTTTGCCGAACGGCCGAACGATGTCTCTTTCTTTTTCGATCGCTTACACAACAAAATGGAAGTTACACTAATCATTAAATAGAAATAGATGATAAATAGACTCCGGATTTTATGCATTTATAACAAAAATGAGCAAGTGCAATTTAAAACAGTGAAAATATTAAGGGACTTCAAGAGTGTTAATATATCATTTTCACCCCATTAAAATTATTAATGAAGAATATAAATTTATATTTCGCTCCTGCATCTTGCAATTGATGCACAACCTTTTTATTTCGCATAAACATCCGGAGTCTAGAGATAAACAATTGATAATCTGAGTTTATTTATGAAAATTTCGCATTTTTTTTACGGTTACATTATTTTTCTATTGAGATTTGAAGATCTGAATTATGCGTAGAGTGCGGAGTACACGTAATGAAGTGTAGATTAAAAGAAATGATCATGGGTGCTAATTAATAGAATTAATCAGACACGATTCCTACCTATGTGAGCCAGTAATATATGATATTTATTCAAATGGATTTTACTGCCGAATTTCCATTTCGAATCACATTATTCGCCGCAGATCAATGCCCGAGCGTGACTGCTTTTCGAAATAACTGCAAATTCATTGGAGCTGGAATAAAATCGTAACTTATTAAACTTATTCCGAAATTCAGCGGTTCAAGCCCCGTTACGGTTGATGCATTGAAACTCTCATTACAATTGTTACATTGCAAAATACAATCTGTTCTCGTCGGAACGAAAAAATTTGAAACATGGAAATGTACATGTTTTTTTACAGGGAAACTACAATGGCGGTCACTTAAACTGTCCTGACTCGACCTGTTCATTCAATCAATTATTATAAACACCTTTATGCAAAATGAAAATGTTCTGCATCGATTCTGGGAAGCAGGAAATAAATAAAAATTGATTTCATCTCTTAATGACATCGTTACGTTCAATATACTGTGAGTGTGAAAAGTATTCGTACGCCATTTAAAATAGAATAACCTTTTTATAATTGTATCAAACGACCTGATTTTTTATAATCAATTAGATTTAGATTTTTATAATCATTTTCCAAATAATTATAATTTATAAGGTTACATGCAAAAATAAAAAAGACATTTTTTAAAACTTTTTTATTTGAGCCCTCAAAGAAAATTTAAAATATATGTTTTGTAGATCTACAGTAGAGTTACACACATGCTGAAGATTTCCATAAATTCTCAATCTCTTTTCTCCAACATTTATTCAAATAATACAATATACAGTTGACTCCCACTAATATCCGGGCACTCTTAAAAAATAACGATAACTTTTTTAATATTGTGCTATACGATTTGAACTTTTTTTGGGGAGTTAGAGCAATTAGTTTGCTACGAGATGTGAAAAAAAATTATTTCAAAAATTGCAATTGATCGGAATTGTAGAAAAAATACTAAAAGTTGCATTTTGCAACTTTTTTGTGTGGGCCTATATTGAAAATTTAAAAAATACGTTTAGTAGGTCTGTGTCGATTATATGCACTGTGAAAGTTTCATCCAAATCGGTCGGTGCGGGAAAAAACGACAGGCATTGAAAGATGTAAGAATCTGTGCATTTTAAGCAGAAACTGACCAAAAGTCGCGAAAAACTATTATTTTCACCACATTTAACCACTTGTAGCTCTTGGGTATATGTTAATCGATTTGGATGAAATTTTCAGTATGTGTATAACTAACATAGATCTACAAAGCATATATTTTAAATTTTCATTAAGGGTTCAAATAAAAAAGTTTTAAAAACTGCTTTTTTTATTTTTGCATGTAATTTTGTAAATTGTAATTTTTGGAAAATCGTTTTTGCAGATCATTTAGTAAACCAATGCTTCTAATCGCTTATAGAACATCAGACCGTTTGGTACAATTATAAAAAAGTTATACTGTTTTAAAGTGCGATCAAATACTTTCGTAGTTCACTGTATATGCCACTTGATAATTATGCAACTTTTTGAAAATTGCAGCGACTTGAATTTTTTTTGGGGGGGGATTACTGGGTTAGAAAAATTGTTGAAAAAATTGGCATAGTATTAAGTTGAACTATTTATTTATTTATATGCATCGGTAACGGTACAACTTTTTTAAAACTGCAGCGACTTGAATTTTTTCTTTGAGGATTAGACAAAAATTATTGAAAAAATTGCCATGATATTTAATTGAACATTGCGGAGCGTTATATAAACTCCTATTTATTTATATGCTCCTTGGAAGAACAGTACAACTTTTCCAAAATTGTAGCGACATGAATTTTTTTTCCAGAAGAAAGTTATACTGTTTTAAAGTGCATTCAAATACTTTCGTGGTTCACTGTATACTTCCATGTTTTGAATTTTTCCGTTCCGACGAGAACAGATTGTATTTTGCAATGTAACAATTCAGTGAAGATTAACCCCTATGAAGGATGACCATTACTTTTTATATACGCTGTATGCTCATAATTGGAGTTATTGCGTGATTAGTTTGACGGGTTCTATTTAGAAGCGGTGCGATGTATTGCCGGCAGGCTGAAGGGGGTCGCGTTTCGACGATGTTTACATGAGGTGTATATGGCGAGCCAGCGGCTCGGAGTTTACACGGCGTGAAAGAACCAGGTATGTGTTTACCGAGATGATCGGATTGTTGCTTCGAAAACACTCCGCGTTGGAGTGGGTACGCGGCGGAATCTCCCCTATCCAAACTAATAGGCGCAGGCGACAGTTTGAAAACTGGAACGGTGTTAAAAATTCATACCTCTCGACGTCTGTCAACATTCGTGTTGCAAAGGTAACACTGAAGATAGAATAACACTAGAATAAACTGTACATTGGGTGGACAAGTTTACATTAATATAATCAATTTTTATATAAATATTTAACTACACCGAATTTTTGGTATTTTTATAAAATTGTTTATGAAGTACTAAAGTACATAGTTACGTTTAACAACACTATAGATAACTGTGGCTCCAATAATCCACTGTAATTTAATCTCTATTCAACACTCTTTATATAATTAATTTTGGTAGTGGTAAAAAATAATTTTTAAGAAGCATGTTTTTTTGTCCAGGCAAGTGTTTAGAGTTTAAACATATGTTAGTTAGCAATTGTTAGGAAACATATTCTTTGAAACTCTGCACAAATAATGAAAATTTAACTATACTGAATTTTTGGTATTTCTATAAAATATTTTATGAAGCATTAAAGTGAAAATTTACGTTTGACAACACTATAAATAACTGTGGCTCCAATAATTTTATCAGCCACTGTAATTTAATCTCTATTCAACACTCTTTGTATAATTAATTTTGGTAGTGATAATAATTTTTAAGAAGTATGTTTTGTTTTATCCAGGGAAGTGTTTAGAGTTTAAATATATGTTAGTTAGCAATTGTTAGGATACATATTCAAAGTTTGAAACTTTGCACAAATAATGAAAATTTAACTATACTGAATTTTTGGTATTTCTATAAAATATTTAATGAGGTATTAAAATGCAATTTTACGTTTAACTACACTATAGATAACTGTGGCTCCAATAATTTTATCACTCACTGTAATTTAACCTCTATTCAACACTCTTTATATAATTAATGTTAGTAGTGGTAATAATTTTTAAGAAGTATCTTTTGTTTTATCCAAGGCAGTGTTTAGACGCATGTTAGTTAGAAATTGTTAGGAAACATATATTCAAAGTTTGAAACTTTGCATAAATATAGTTTATATAAATTTTTTTCCTGCATTACATAATTTTTCAAAATATCTTGTTCACTCGAGCTCCATTAAAAAAAAACTTGAATGACCTTCATATGACCGCTACGCCGCAATACAATGGTAATAATTGGATTATGATGAAACCTGAACCAAAAATACTCGTTTAACGTAGCAGTTTGTTTACCTTCTAATTGTTTGTATGTGAAAATATATTGTAAACAAATTAACACGTTAATGGTGTTCCTGGTTTAGTGTTTCGGGACGCAGGTCGAGATTTACAATAGCTTTTTCCAGCGTGCAATAGTCTCGTGACAGTTTGTCGTTTCAATGGAGATTTAGCTGGGTTTTTTTATTGGTCCGATTTCGCCTGGATAAGACTGGGGATGTATCGGTTTTAGGGAAAGTAGATTAAATGGTTTTTTCGGTCGCGTTATTTGTTTGTACAAAGGTAAATGATTGGCGAAAGGACACGTTCGTGTTGTTTGTTGAACGTTAATGGATGTACGCGCGTCACAAAAATCATTCGTCAGTGCCGAGATGAAAATTCAGTTAAATTTTCAATGGATGTTGCGCCGTTTCAAATTTCATTTTTCAAACATTATCGTTGCTGAAAATGCACTTGATATTCTCACGCCATATTCGGATGCATTGGAATACCAATAGGAAATTGGACGTATCAATAAAATATGATAACGCCGATTATTGCGTTATAATTTATTATTACTTACATGACGTAAAATCTATTTATATGACAGCGAATATGCAAACATAAAAGTAAAGAAACAAAAGCAAAATTAGCTAAAATAAACTCGTGAATTCTGTGCTAGAAAATTGGGTAGAAAATTGAGTACCCTTAGAAACCCATCTGGCACATCTTGGCACATCTAACCTAGAATACTACAGGTGGTCCAAAAATTAATAGCCCATTTCAAAATTACTTTTTTAAAAGTTCATATTTTTTCGAAAAAAGTTTAGTGATTTTCGGGCCACCCTGTATATTCTACTGAAGTTTGTTTTCTCTGGTAACGAACTTTACCAATTTCCTGAAAACATTGGAGAAACTACGCGTATGTTCTTATGTTATCTTTGTTTTACTTTCTAGGTATAATATTCATACGTCGACGTTATATCATCCGATCTCTGCAGGTAAGTCAGCAATTTGTCATAACCTCGTTTCTGTATCCCATTGTGGCCAGCCAGGAAGAAAACGTTTTCATTCTCTTTGCAACTTATTGCATTCGGCCGAGACATTACAACAAAGCCGCTCTTCCATTTGTAGTTCGGAAAAAGGCATTTTTCTATGAACCTTATGCACCACTAAAAGCTCCATAAAATATGCGTACAGCTTTCCCCCTTCCCGTTTCGTTCTTAAGATATGGAGATTACCCTCCTTAAGTAACGTGCCCCCTTTTCGACGTAATTAGCGTAGTCTAATGCAGCCTTTTAAAGACTTAATTCTTGTACATACCTTTCACGGATGCATAACACTTGCATTGTTCCTAGATACTTTTTATAGGACTTTTGGCTTACTGATATTGATAAAATATTGTGTTTACGGGAAGGTTCTGAAATTGCTCATACAATGTTTAACAGGAATTAGAGTAGCCGTTTTATTGCTGCATAGTTTTATTGATTATCTGCAATTTATTGTTATTGTCTTTTTAGGTCTGGAATATACTAGAATATAATAGAGTTCACTAGAATATACCAGAATGTATCAGAATATAACAGAATTTACCAGATTGTACCAGAATATACCAGAATATACCACAATATACCACAATATACCACAATATACCACAATATACCAGAAAATACCAGAATGTACCGCAATATACCACAATATACCAGAATGTATCAGAATATACCAGAATGTACCAGAATGTACCAGAATAGACCAGAATATACCAGAATATACCACAATATAGTAGAATGTACCACAATATAGTAGAATGTACTGGAATGTACTGGAATATACCAGAATATACTAGAATATACCAGAATAGATTAGAATATACCACAATATATCAGAGTATACTAGATGCTACCAGAATAGACTAGATTGTACCAAAATTGACTAAAATATACCAGAATAGACTAGAATATACAAGAATATACTAGTATGTTATAGTATGTTATAGTATACTATAGTATGCTATAGTATGTTATAGTATACTATAGTATGCTATAATATGTTATAGTATACTGGAGTATACGAGAGTATACTAAAATATACTAGAATATTCTAAAATATACTCAAATATACTGAAATATAGTTTAACTGTCAGACAATATGAATATGATGATCTTTTATTTTCAACGAATTAATTTTAACGAAATATTTTTAACGAATTATTTTATACTGCTACGAATTGGTATTGTTCTTTATTAAATTATAGAACAGTAAGACCTTTTGAAACAACCTTGAGCATACTCAAAAATGCCATGAGTTCAGAAAAGAAAAGATTTTCCATGGAAAACAAAGAACGTTCACTTTCCAAATCTTTGTTGAGTTGTTCTGAATCCTTTTATTCAAGGTCGTTTCAAAGTCTTAATGTTACATACCGTTGAATTCGCCTTGATGTCCACTACGACATTCCATTATAAGGAAACACATGTTAATCTAATCTAATTTTACGTAAAGTGAGACTCTAAAAATGGATAGTACTTCCCGGTAGACCTAACGTATTGAAGCTATCCCGGAAAACAATGAACTTTGCTCGGGGAAGAGAAATAGAGGGTTCCGCCGTAGAAACAAAAAGGCTGATGAAAACCGTGCCGTAATATTTTTCGTATCCGGCCGGACTCTCGGAAATAATCGAATACGAAAGTTGTTGAGTACACGGTGCTTCTGAATACGAATTGGCTAGTGTCCATTCAATTTTTTTTTCTCTACTTTTCGCGAACACGGATGTTGATGCACGGACTCCTATCAGTTCACCATCGATTTGCTATTCATCAATTTACAGAAAATTATTGCTCCGAACAAATAATAGTACTCCTATACTTACAAACAGATCAATAATGTTTACCACCCGAGGATGTATAGCTGGGCGACAACAACGTGATTGTAAAGACATAATTGTTTGTCATTTCTATTATACCAATCATCTCATTTCCGGTTGTCAATCCGCGATTATGGCGACCACGATGTCATGTAGAATCCCAACTTTCGACAATAATCACCGAACGTCCGTGCAGCTTCTCTCATTATCGCTGACAATCCGGGATCCGTTGTTTTATTCGCTACATTTCACTCTGCATGATACAACTGCTTTGATTAAACGTCAAATTGCCTTGATTGCAACATAAATTGGGGCATTAGAATCGGCTATTAATCAGGGTGACGAGTAGCCACGTTCCCTCATCACCTCCGCCCTTTGAACCAGTGTCGCCAGGTGAGAGGAGGGAGTGCGAATCGAGGGGAAAAAGTTACCCTCTCCCTGCCAGTATCGGACACATGCACGAGAGAGACGAAACGCGTCACGTGACCGCGGTGGAAGCGTGGGGAATAGCGTCGCAGAAGGAGGTCTCAGTTAGGTATCTGTCTGTGACCTTCAATGACCTTGACCCAAATAGCACCGGGCGTCCATTGGATGTCCGTTTTTGTCCAATTTACGTCCAAACGTCCGATGTCCGCTGCGGACGTCCCTGGGATGTCTGATAGACTTAAATTTCGGACGTACTATGGACGTCCATTTTTTTCGTCCCAGGGACTTCCGTGAGACTTGAATTTCCGACGTCCCAATTTTTTTCGTTAAATTTTTTAAGTCTTATAGCCATGCTCAGGACTTTCATACGTACTAGGATGCTCACTTTTCATGCATAAGACACATTTATATTGTATATTACAATATATATACATATTTATTATTAATATTAATAAAATATTATTGATATTTTTATGTACATACTTATATATACATATAGTATATGTACATATATACAATATTTATTTATAAATATTATATATTTATTTATACATATATATATTTATTTATATACATATCGGGGACCGTTTATGTTTATGTTAAACCGATTGTTTAAACATATTTAAACAATCATAATGTATTAATATTGGATATCGCTGGATTCGGAAAAGTCTACAGAATCTTTTGCTGTAAAGAACAATTCAATATCTTTTATAATAACATCACAATATTTGTTTAAAGTTGAAAAATGTCCTTTTTTCAAACTCAAATTTCTCAAAAACTGTGCGTTTAAGAGAAAAATTAAGGGCAGATTCGGAACCAGCGCGAAAAACTCTATAAGAATGGCATAGTGAGAATCGAAACCTTTTTTGGCTGTTGGACAGTGTTATAGTCATTGAATTTCCAACGAAAGGAACTATCATCGTGGTCGTATCATTTTATTTACAATTACAGTGATTAAAACGTCTTTGTCCCCAAAAATGTCGTAAAAGAGAAAAGAAATATCTTTTGTACGGCTATATTTATTTGAATGCTTAAATATTGATTATAAACGAATCAAATTTTATTTCATTTAAAAATAAAGGCGTAACATTCGTATTTGTTAGACTTCGTTTAAAATCTTCATAACGAGTGTGACTCGTTGAAATACAGCAAGGGATTAAAAAGGGTGGTCTGGGTTAGGGTATGCTGCTACAATATTTTTAATTTGATATGTTTACTCTGTCTGTGACCTTGAAGGATCTTGAGTTAAGAAGGGTGGTCCGGGTTAGGTGTATGCTGCTATAATATTTTTAATTTTATTCATTTAATGAATGGTACTATCGTCGTGAGTGTTTAAAAAGGGGTGGTCCCAAAAAGATGAAGGTGACCCTGAGATTTCTAAAAGAAATAAGAAAAAAAAATATTTCTATGGCTTCGGATAAGACATTTGACGAATCTTTGACTCACCCTGTATAATTTCGTTACATAATGCGTTATTAACAATAACACGAAACACAACATTTCTATTGAAGTTTTAATATTTAATGTAAACCTAATAATCCAATAGAGTGAATTTCACAACACTAATTGCAATATACGATCACTAAAAAATTTTTCTGTACGAATAACTCAAAAACTTCATATCGTGAGTCATACTAATTTTAACAGAAATTGTTTAACGTTCTTATTGGTAGAAAAAGGAAATACAAATACAAAAGATGATCATCGATATCCGACGATGTTTTTGGAAAAGTTAACCAATAATATAATATATTGCATTTTGAAACAGTTTGCATTCTTGTACATTCATATATGTATATTGGATATATTGCATTTTTCTACATTTTCAGTTCACATTTTCTACATTTTCTACATTGTCAGCTTTAATAATTTATGCTGATCGAAATTGTTCACAAAATCTCCATAATGAGGCGCGCGTTATTGACACGTTTCACCGGATTTAGAAAATAAAACACCGGAACACTTCGGTCTATCGCTCTTAACGTTCCATTAAAGTCCGGGGTGATTTCCATTTCGATGCAAATCGTGTAATTACAGTCGATGATGAATGACGTTGATAGTGCAGAACAGAGACGCCGGATTGACGTCGGTGGATGCGTCAAGCCGAGACGCTTCATTTTTGAAAGTGGATGAAACAAATATCTGAATTGCACGCGTTCTCGATACGATTCCACGCGCTTTTCAATTTATATCCACCGCACCACAATCGACAAACTTTGATATATCTATGAAACAGTAAATAATAAATAAAAATTAATTTGTACAATTTCATTCGTAAATCAATTTTTTTTACAGAAGTCATTCAAATGACGCAAGAAATGGATTATTTATCATTTTTTATTTAAAAATGAAATTGTTTTGATGTTTCTATCATACAGTAAATAATAAATAAAAATTAATTTGTGCAATTTCATTCCTGAAACAATTTCTTATTTAAAAATGAAATTACTTTGATGTTTCTACTAAACAGTAGATAACAAATGAAAATTAATTTATACAATTTCATTTATAAATCAATTGTTTTAATCAAACAGAAGTCATTTAATTGTCGCTAGAAATGGATTATTTACCATTTCTTATTTCTCTAATTTTTATGACTGACTAAAAAAGATACTTTTCAATTCTGAATGAATATCTAAAAACATTGGAGGCACAATTGAAATTCGCAAATGAAAATTTTAGAATTCACGTAAAACATAAAAAACTTGAACATTAGAATTCTCTATAATTCCGATTACAATTACAATTTTTTCAAAAATGTTCACTTCATGTAGTATACAACTGCTCAGGCAAATTGAGGGGAATAGAATTACCCACTAATAAGCTTCCAGACTATGGGAACATATTTTTGAATTGTCGTAGCTTATTTAGTTAAAATTTATTAACAAAATTTTATCTAAATTTGACTTATCTGAAATTTATTTTAAAAAAATTTATCTTAATTTGATTAATCCAGCATTTCGATTTTAAATTTATTTAATCCCTTGCCGTATATTAACGAGTCAGATTCGTCATGAAGATTTTAGCACAGTCTAACAAATATGAAAGTTATGCCATTCTTTTTAGATGAAATAAAATTTGACTCGATTGTAATCAATATTTAACCATTAAAATAAATGTCGTCACACGAAAAATATAAATTTTCTTTTCTCTTCTACGACATTTTTGGGGATAAAGACGTTCTAATCACTGTAACTGTAAAGAAAATGGTACGGCCAGGGGTTAAAAAAAGTTTTTGATTTTTTATATCTGTTGCACAAGAATACCTTCTTAAGCCTTTGCACTCCGAATTATTTTTCAATCTCGTTGCCAACAACTCCCTACTATTTTAAGTGTTTTAATTAAAATTTAGGGTAAACTTTACTTTACCGGAAAATTTGTGCCTTCCTCCTATAAATTATTATGTATTTGGTATGTAATCCAGTAAATTTTTACCCGCAGATCGAAGTTTCGATCCTCTAAGATCAATGGTTCAGGAATTATGCTTGCTTAAAGTTGAGCATTTTTCAGTGTTTTTGATAGGTAAGGGCGCCGCCATATTGGTTTGTAGTGACGATCGCGCACCGCTTACGCAGCAAAACCGCTAGATGGCAGCTAAAAAGCAAAGACAATTAAATAAATAAAGGAAGAACCAAATATATATGAAGATCCATTTTATTTACATTTTTCTTTTTCTGATGTCGAGTCACACTCTACAAAGGAGTGCAAAGAGTTAATTCAGTTTCTTCGGCTTTAAGTTTTCCATTAATCAGACCCGCGTTTTTCTTTGCGCTGCGGAACCATCAGTGATCCACATGTTTACTGAATATATCAGTGCGCGAGGGTTTTGTTTTCCCATAGACGTGCTCTGTTCCGCAATTTTGCATGATTTTCTCCTTTCTCCAGCTTGCAACTCGTCCCATCGAACCACCCCTGTATTCAGCCACGCGCGCGCGCGCGTGCGCGCCCACTTTTCGACGTTAATTAGAAATACTCATTCCCACGTGATCGGCGGTGGAAAGAGTTTAGCAACGTTGCGGCCGGGACTTTTTTCCGAGCATTCGAAAAATTTCATTACCCCGCGGAATGAAATATCGAATTTTCCTGAACAGTCGTTTACCTTGCCACGATCGAACGGATCAGGGAAATTTGTATCCTTTCCTCCATGTGTACTGTGCTTTTTGTAGATTATATGCGAATTTAGCAAACGTATAATATGCCAGAAATGCATATACAATATTTAACAATATTTTCGGTACGTGTATTTCCACTTGAAAATATAATGAGAATGTTGACTCGATTCGGATTTAATTGAAAACGCTATTCTAATGTCGATAAATGGGTGATTTGTTGCTATTTTGGGCACCTTTATAAAAAGAAATTGTTTGTACCATTTGTAAATAAAAAAAATGTCCTTTGTTAGTAAGGTAATCCAGTTAAGTCTTGATCTAAGAAAAAACGTCGGGGCTGTTTCTTCGATCCTGTGGTTCAATTATTTCTTTCAATCTGAAAATGCCACAAATAAGTTGGTGAAATAAAAAAATAATGAAAAATAAAGAGAAGTTGTGTAACACTGTTATGAATAAAAATTGATTTATAAAAATTGGTTTCTGCCTATAATAATTTTCATAGGTCGTTGACAACGTATGAACGTACTTAAATTTGTTTATCCTTTTACTGTTTTATACTTAACCTACTCATTTTTGGCATAAATGTATAAAATCTGCTGTTCACTAATAAATTTACTAATAAATTTACTACTATTTTAAATTCCACAGTCTAATTCTTGTCTTACAATTAGTACGTAAAATTCGCAGTAAACATACTTATTACCATTTTACATACTTATAATATTACCTGTTTATTACCATTGCCTAATCATTTTCCCTGTTGAATAGATCGAACAGAATCCTAATAGAAGCTTCATGTAGCAGAGGCCTTTAACAAATAGTAGCCCATTCAACTAAATTAACTTTATCAAATAAAATTCATTAGAGCAGCGCAACGTTTCATTTGCACACTTCACGAACTCATAGATGCGATAATTAATGTCAAAACTCATAGGGCACATTTCGAACGTTAATTGCGTACAGTAATGCGTTCGGGTTTCGGTGAATAGGAGGCGTAAGGAATTTCAAAATTGGCATATATTGGAAAGTTTGATTACTGTTATGATTAGACTGCGGATCTTTATGCAAAATAAAAATGTTCTGCATTGATTGTGAGCAGCGGCAGTGAAATAAAAATTGATTTCATCCCTTAATAACTTTGTTACACTGAAAACAACATCACGATATTTTTAAATTTTTTTAGAAAAATTTTAAAAAGATTAGTCTTTTATTGTTTTATATTTCACCCAACTAATTTCTTCATAAATGCTTATGAATTTATATGTGAGCTCTCTCGCACATAACAGTTCATTTGGTGTCTCAGTATGTTATTATCTTCGGTTTTGACTAACAGTTTCTATCAATGCTTCGCAATTACAATGTCTTATTGTCATTTAAATCCACTCTAAATCCATAGGCAGAAATGAGTTAAACGGCACATCATGTTGATATTAATGATATTAGTACTACTTATAAGTAACATAAGATTTTTATCGGGATCCATCCATCTAAAATCTAAACCATAGTTAAGTGTACGCGTACTCGCTGAATATTCAAAACTGATTTTCCCGATAACGAAGCCTCAAATGAAAAAATTTTTTCTTTATTTCCGATTTGTTTTTTCATGTAGAAGTATACAGTCCTAAACTGCCTTCCGATATCCCAGCGTCTAAGGCAGGACCCGCTAGATAGCCTTACTTACGAGTCCTCTAGTGGGTCTAGGACGAAACGCTCCCCTTCCTTTCCTCCTCTCTCACACATAACAGAGCCGCCAAATTGGTGACACTGTCGTAGAACAGAAACGCAACACAGGGGACGTCCGGAGGAAACAACAACTAGGAATCAACAACATCAGGAGGATGGATGCTACTGCAAAACCGCCGAGAATACGTAATCCCTCTCCTAGTGTGGCCACCCGTCGATCTGTCGCAGACTACCACCAGGTATTCAAAAGGTACAAGACCCGCGGACCTATCCACGTCAGCAGGTCGCGACGGATTCACGGAGTATCAGCGCACCGAATCCACGTCCTCTTCGAACGGTCATGCTAGGACAGCAGCATCTACGGCTCGATAGGCACGAGCGCGACACACTAGGTCGCTACGAAGTGTGTTTTCAGTTTCGAGCAAAAACGCGCTTCTCAAAAACACGACCACACATCAATCGAGTGGGCAACGACCTGCAAGCATCCCATAGTCCACCCCGAATGCTGACATGGACCATCGTAGTAAAAAAAGGGGAACTCGTCAAGATTATCGTTGTTCACTGGCAAGGGGGTAATGTGGCGGCTAACTTCCTACACTCGCCACAAGATGGACCTCTCCCGCTGCTACCTGATCCGTCACCGATCCCTATATATACAGTCCTAAACCGCCTTCCAGCGTCTAAGGCAGGGCCCGCTAGATAGCCTTACTGATGAGTCATCTAGCGGGTCTAGGACGAAACGCTCCTCTTCCTTTTCCTCCTCTCTCTCTCTCTCTCACGTGATAGAGCCGCTAAATAGCTTTTCTTTCTAAAATCGGACATTTCATATGCAACAACCTAATAGATTGGAGTGGGTTTCCGCGATGTTCGTCAGACAATGGAATATCGCGTTATGCCGTTAAAGGGAAACGGAAATGGGGTTAAAATTCGACGGGGGACGGCCGACCCCGTGAATTTCAATCCCGTCCACTTTTATCAGGCCGTTTCACAGACGATACACAGTAATCCGAGGACCACCTGCGTGCACATAGTCGGCGCAGCAGATCATTCCCTGTCGACTTCCGATACGGACTGTCAAAACAACCCTGGCCTCGGGGCTTCGTCGAGGTCCAATTACGAGTAATCAGTTCCCCCGATGACGTCTTTCAGCATGCATGGCTTTAATTAGAAGCTCGGATGTCGCTTTTCGTCCTCGATTATCAGCATCGACGAGAGTCGGCCTCGTGACCTCGCCTAATCGAACATGGAGGAAGGCTTCCGCACACTGCAAGACGCGGCGCTTGAAATTATACACGCAGAAACGTGCGCGGAATTGCGAACCGTTCGAACGTTATGCAACGTTATTCTTCTAATTACTGGATGGATGAATCATTATTATTACTTCTCTCGATTTTAATTGGATTCCGTTAAAGCAAATTGAATCGGGGAATCTGCATAAGTCAACTCCCCTGGATTTTCCGGTGATGCTCGAGCATTTTTGAATAATATTTTAGTAAATGAGAAGAATGTTTAATGGTAACACTGATCGTACTTTATTTTTAAATTATTCCTAATTTATCATGAAATAATTATATGTGTATCCATTTTGTGGAAGAATGATGTGTTCTGAATACAAAAAAAAATTAGTGGCCCTCAAAACCTAAAAAAATATTAAAAAGTAAAATCGATAACATTTTGTACGTACTTCTGCGGACGAAAAAGGGCCATGTACCAATTACTGCGTACCCATTACTGCGGATTAGAATTCGAAATATACGACCGTACGGAAACAAACTACGTATCCAGGCATTAATTTAAATAAATCCTGGGTACAGTAACAAATAATTTCTTTATTTATTACTAGACTGCGGATCTTTATGCAAAATAAAATTGTCTGCATCGATTGAAAGAAATAGAAACTGAATTGAATGATATTTCTTCCCTTATAATGATTTTAATAGAAGAGAAATCATTTTCAAAACTTTTCAACAATTTTGAATTTCATCTACTCAATGTTGCTATAAATGCATACAGATCCGTATTCTATTTATTACATTTTAAATGAATAAATTTTATTTATTCAACTGTATGTAACTTTTATTCATTTTAACACCGTAGGATATAATATCAAATAAATAACTAAATACATTTAATATTTCAAATAACAAATATTTGAGTATTATTTATTATTTTTAATTTGAAGCTGTTTTAAATTAGGAACATCGTGAAGTTTACAACATGTCACAATTGCATTTACAATGTTTAATAGTAATAGTATAAAGTTTAAATAATAATGTGTATACTAATACAATTTTATTTTAAAGCAGCAATGAATTGTTTATAAATATCTTATAAAGTAAGGGAAGCGTGAAAACTGCAAAAGTGGATAGAAGGTTTATAATTTATTTAAAACAAGTAAAGAATCTAGGTGGACAAAAATAGGTTTAATTCCATATTTTTGTGGTTATAATATTGATATGTAAACATTTTATTAGTGGTATTATTTTGCAGGACCACCATTGCTGCTAAACATAATGTTTAGTTGTGAAATTGAGTTAGGATTAAAACATAACCTAGACCTCAGCTAAATCTAACCCAGACATAACCTAGATCTCCACATTATTGTGAATTACTCACTCTGGGTTAGATCTAGGTGAAATCGAGGTTAGATCTGAATAAGATAGTCTTGCTGTTTGCATTTTATCGAACGTAAACAGTGCTCAGGAAATTATATATTATTAAGCAAACTTTCTCTGTTGAGAACTTTTTAATAAACGGCTGATGATAATATTTTCTAAAGTTATCATGAATTAAAATCTTTCAACATTTTAAAATTTTGGAAATTGGTAAATAAAAATATATATTTTCATTTTTTTGCATGAAGAAATAGTGTTTTATATATACATAAATTTTGCCACTGACTCATACAAATATTGTGAAATTAATATTTGAATATATAAGATGAAAATAATTAAAAAATAGTAATATTTCTATTAGTTTCTATTTTAAATGTTAATATTTCTATTAGTTTTTATTTCAAATAGTAACATTTCAGTTTCCAAGTTTTACAAGTACTTACAAATACTTACAGTACTTACAAATAACTGAAAATTATTTAACCGTTATTTTTGCATGTTACTGACACGTTTTATTCGCTTCAACTGTCGCTAATTATCCTCTGGTAACAATAAGGATCGAATCATTTGATTCCTGTGATATTAAATATTCCACCAAATGTTTCAATTAATGTTAATAAATATAACTGTTTCATTTTACGTACCGTGCTTCTTTATAAGGTAAAATATTTTTGTTGTTGCACAAAAGAATTCAATTAAATATATGAGTTTTCCAAACATATTATAATATACTTGTAAACACATTTTTCCTACGTGTTATGCTTTAAATAACTTGAATGAGGTGATAACAGGAGGACTGTGGAAAACAAAATAAATGTTCCACTGGTACGGGGTATGTGTTTTGTTTCGTTTGTAGCTCTTATTTCTGGATCCCCATTCCCCTATATTCAAATTCAAGCGTAAATGGCATTCATCCCTCATTTAAGTATTTAATGAAATAGCCTTTTCAAATATTTCATTTAATCAAATGAAATATTGTGTGTTCAAATATTATATCTGATTATGGAAATATTTTTATGTTTAGCATTCTGTCTCATTCCAATTTTCCTAAAATTGCTAATTCCAATTTTCTAAAAATTTACCTAAAAATTTGGTTGACAATTGTCACTTTTAATTGAATTTTTATGACTCATTTCTGTTGTAACTGTTTAAATCGCAAGTAAAAGTTGCCTTGTTATTTTAAATGTATGAATAAGTTTTAATTGAATAAATATGCAGTTAAAGATAAAATGGCACCCGTAGAAAGTTTAGAGTAGAAATACAGTAAACAATTTGCATACTTTTTTTAATGATCAGGTTAGATCTGGGTTGGATTAAAAGTAAAATGACACAGTTAGAATAAAAGTTAAAAGTAGAAATAAAGAATTTCCATTCTTCTTTTGCAAATGAGGTTAGATGTGGGTTAAATTAAAAGAAAATTGACACAGTTAGGAAAAAAGTTAAAAGTAGAAATAAACAATTTGTACTCTTCTTTTAGAAATGAGGTTATATCTGGGTTAGGTTAAAAGTAAAATGGCGCACTGAGAGATAGGAGTGACGAGCGGACGATTCAGATTCATCCCCGTCGATTCGCCTGATTAAATGTTTAATGTCGCTGATGAGAATAGTTATCGAAGTAATTTCATATTAAAATTTAAAAAATGAATAAGAAAGGGGATATGTAAATTAAGGAAACACAGAAAGAAGTTTTCACAGAATACCAAATGAGACCGCTGAAAAGTAATAAGAGTTGCGTGGACTTTAAATTACGTAAATTTTGAAAATTGACCGAGAATTTCGACCGCGTGATAATTGATTTCGAAGAATTTCGAGCATCTCAAGAATTTCACGACGATCGGCTAGCATTATTCAAAATGTTCGGTCGAATGAAGCAATTCATGATAAGTCTCGCTATTAAATATCTTACTATGTGGAGTCCCCGGAGCCCAACGAGAGCTCGTAGAAATTATGGGTAATTCAGACTACCCAAATTCCGAAAGTTTCTCAAGGAAGACTTGCATTATTTACTAATTAATTCCAAGCTTATGGCAGCCTTATTAACCCTTATACCGCTCGGACACAGATGTACTCACTTATAATGTAAGTTGCAAGTTTGGACAACAAATGTTCGCAATTATCATGTGCAAAACACGATTGTGTGCTTTTAGGTTTTAGATTAGAAAGATAATCCTTCAAAATTTTAAGTTGCTAAACCCTCATTAAGGAGTAAACAGTCTTAGCTTTATCATATTTCTCTCAGTTGTTAATTAAGATATTGAGATGAGATAAAAACGGAAATACTCAAAGCTAGCGGCTGCATTTCATATATTTTTCACAATTTTGAGCAAATGATTAAGGGTAGAAAAAAAATTTTATTTTCTAAGGGTGGAGGGAGCAAGCAACTCTGTGAGTGACATCTACCAAAAAATTCAAGAACAATGTTTTTGGTAACAGAACGTTGTTCTTGAATTTTTTGGTAGGTTTCACTCGAAGGGTTGCTTACAACCCCCACCCCTAAAAAAATAATATTTAATTCCAAAGAGACAAAAATATTCAGATTCATTATTTTGATTACTGTTTTTGTCATTTCTATTATTCATAAATTATTGGGTAGATTACGTACAGTATGTCAGCGAGTGTTTTAAATTATAAATTATTTATTAACGATCTATCTATTATTTGGATCTACTGCAATATGGTGCAATGATCGGAAGATAATTAATTCACAAACCCTCTGTACCTTATTCAATTATGAATTTACAATGTAAATGTAATCCAGCAGCCCGACGACGTAGACAAGTTGGATAAGTACATGAGGGTTAAGAGACGTGATTATGGTAGAAGGTTGATTATCTGAACGTCGCTTAACGGAAGCGTCTATTATCTCAACATCGGTTAGGGCCGATTATCGGAACACGGAATGAATCATGAGTCTAAACTATGTATCAATAATCATATTTCTATTACCTCTTATCATTTATAAATATGGTATAGCTTAATGTACTGTTTGAATTCACAAGGGTAGTTATCGAATCCGTAACTTCAAAAAATTATGAAACTTTGTACACAAGTAGAGTAAGCTATGTCTAATACAACCCTATTTTTTCGTGCTACTTCTCGCATTAAAGGGGTGAAATCGACCCTTGAAAAAATGTCAATATTTTCTTTTTCCTGAAATATTTAAAAAACAAATGACAGTTTTAAAAAGTCGAAATGAAAGTTGCACGGTATTGTTGTGTTTACCAAACTGTGTGAAAACAAATTTTTTTGAAGTGCATTTCTAAAAAAAAATGCATTTAAAAAAAAATTTTTTACACAGTTTATAGTAGACACAATAATATCATGCAACTTTCGTTTCAACTGTTTGTTTAATATCATTTATTGTTCTTAAGACATTCCACGACAAAGAAAATATCGAAATTTTTTTAAGGACTGATTTCACCCCTTTAATGAGAGAATAATGATGCTACTAAATAATCAATATTTTTGTATCAAATTTTTATAGGGAATAGATCAAGAAACGATCTTTGCTAATAATACAACGTGCTGCCCTTGAGAAATCAATAAAATCAGAATTAAATTGAATAAATTCCACAGTATCTACTTTTGTACGCAACTGTACACGTTATTTACACCATTGGAATAAGTTATGTGACAGTTTAATTGATAATGAAGCTAAATTGCGACCGATTGTTTTCGGAAAATTTGGCACAGAATATATCTGGATTTACAAAATATCACTGAAATGACTCGTTGCAAATTAATAGATAAGAATAAATCCGGACATCAAATTATGTATGATGTTAATATTGTATCAGCCACTTTAAATGACGACCATATGAAGACATCATAGTCACCAGCTGTCACATTTCAGAGGACATTGCCAAATCAAGCCCAATGGTCGGCCATCTTGTGAAATATCTCAAATATCAATTTAAAATAACACAACATAAAATATTTGACTTGGACACAACGCAACAAGATGAAAATTCCTAGCATTCCTGAAGGACATCGAACTTTGTCATCTAATGCACCACCACATTGAACCATCAGAATTAGAAATGCACTGTAGTCACTACTTAGAAGATACGATTAGACAGCGGATCTTCATGCAAAATAAAAATGTTCCACTTGAATTGCAACAAACTGGAGTGAAATAGAAGTGTATTTTCTTTCTTAAATGATTAATTGGTTGGAAATAATATAATATAATGTTTTTACTGTTTGAATTTACACCTACCCATTTTTGTCATAAATGCATAAAATCCGCTGTCTAGATATGACCTAGCCTGAGAAGACATGACCTAAATAATTCAGTGATCAATAAAAAAAAAGTAACAGCAATAAAACAATGAATAAGACATCGATAATCGGTAGTGACAGCTCTACATCGACCCTAGTGATTAATGAAACCAGTGAAGAAAAGTGTCTGACAAGGTAGCAACCCCCAAATCTCTCGTGTCTAATTGAACGCATGAATGGTTTGAAAGGTGATTCGCGGGAGCAAGAGTGTTCTCACCCTGGTGCACGCGAGTCCGACATCGGAAGCTCAGCTGGGGGGGGGGGGGGGGGGGGTCAGCCGCAGGAAGTTAGGGCCGAAATCAGGCTGAAATTCCCATTGATCGGTCGAGGAACTTTCGTTGGTCGCCTTTGCTTGTCGTAGCGCGATATTAAATCAACAATTACGGCGGTCGGCTCGCCGCGAGATGAATTCCTCGGCACGCGGGCTCTCGTGGCAAATTCAATTCGCGTTTTTCATTCGATCCTTTGAGCTCGCAGTAGCCGGCTTTCATAAATATTAAAACGGAACACAGGTCTGCGTACCGGCGCTGCAACCTGGACCGTTCCTCCGCCTGTCATTTAATATTCCCGGTCGTGTGTAGCATTGCGCCAATGAAGCACGGTTTGAAAGGGATTCTGGTCTAGCCGACGACCTCGGAGGCCTGCGCCAAGAACCTGTGGGGCGATTAACGCGCTGAAGAACCCGACCGTGAGACGACACGCTCTTCTTTTACGGACAGAAATCATCACCGTCGTGGACCACACCTGGACCAGTTACATAACGGGATTTACAGACGCGCAGGACTGAGGATCTCTGAAAAACTGACGATCCCGGGCGAAGTTTAATGAACCAACGAGGACACTCGAGATAGCGACCAACCACTCTTATCACCAACTCAAGAAGAGGTCCCAAATCTTTCTGGACCATCAACAGAGTATGGACTTCGAACGTCTATAAATCCTGGTGTCTTCTTTGGAGTCCCGAAGACTTCGATGCTGAAGGAATCGAACTCTCTCCCAGGCCAAGATTACTCTCCTTTGAACGTCGTGAATGAGCACGACACACCGCTAGCCCGAACATCATGTGATCTTATCGGCAATGGCGATCGTGCAACTTACCAGGCTGGTTATGAGGGCTGATTCACGTGCTCGCCTCAGTGACGTGGGGCAGGAATCCGCGTCGCTTAAAGCCGCACAGCGTAATCCGAAACGGTACGTTGGCGCGAACAATCGCACGAGGCTGCGCTCTCTCGCGGAACGCTCGTTTCGATGCGCTCGTTGCAGAACCTGTTGGCGGGTTACACATGTAAGAGGTTTCACTGGCACACTTCACTGGAAATTTATTATTCCACTGGGAGCACAAGATTTATCCGCGGAGACGTGCGTTTCCACCCACTTAGAGCCCGACGTCGACGACGATCACGCGTTGCAGACACACCTTTTCACGAAATCAACTCCCCGGGTGCCGATCGGCCACCAATTAACCAGCCGATTCAGCGTGCTCGTTATCTACCAGCGCCGCCGGTTAATTACACCTCGTGTATCGCGGTGCCGCGCGTTTATTCGCCATTAATTTAATCCTGGCTTCGAACGCGACACAGATTCGGGCCCGGCTCGACGGAGACGATGTCTTCCTCGACGGAAACGATAGCCACGTGACAATGTTTGCCAACGATTTCCTTTCGATCCCTATCCAATCTGCAGACCCCTAACGTGTTGTATTCACGCGTCGGACCTAGAGCTATCGCCGACGTGCACCACCCTGTTCTCCGTTCCGTGGCAACCCCTAACGGACCGGTGTTCTGAACGTCCGTGAACCTAACCCCGAACCTGGACGACCGGTGTGTCTCGCGTCGGCAACGCTTGACCACGTGTTCCAAAGGACATATGCTTCTTCGCGGCTTCTCCTTCGTCTGCTAGTGCGGCGATGATCGCGTGCACGCGTCGCTCACGAGACGCACCAGGCGACGCGTAACACACTGGTCACAAACACCGAACGTCAACGTTAGGGTGACTCGTTCACGGCACCAACCACTCCGCGCACCGGTTCAACACGGCAGATTCACCTGGACCTGAGAACCCGATGGACACTTACGATTACGGAGAGAAAAAGTTCGCGACGGGACACCCACAGCGAACTCGACGCAGCGTCGCTCGCTCCGAAACGAACGACGCCCTGTTGTCGTCGCGGCACGGGGTGAACGCACGACTTTGCGGATGACGATCCGCGCCCTCCACCACCCAGAAACTACCTTCCGTCGCTGCTGCCGCCGCCACCGCCACCACTACCACCACCACTACCACCGTCTCCTCCACCACCACCGTCCGCGTCACCCACCTCCACCGCTTTCACAACCACCTCTACTTTCTCCACCAATACCACCCCAACCAACACACCAGCACATCGACGCTGCACGGCGGCGGCGGCGGCTACTCCTCTCTCTCTTTCTCACACACACTCTCTCTCTCTTCCTCTCTATATGTGTGTTGCGAATATTAGTAATACCCCGGAGCTCGGGTTGGGAAATCCTGTCACGCTACTACTACCGCCCTACTAGGTACCAGCTAGTGTCCATTCGCTCCGTAGCAATATCAACGGTGACATTAACACTAATCCTCGACTCGTGTAGACTCCCTTACAGTATAACAAAGTCGGCCGGATTATGTAACGAAGTGTTGCTACAGGTACGCCCGGCGTTTCAGTCGCCTCTGTGTTCGCCGTGATTGGGGATTTGATGATACTCTTTAGCACTCTACAGGTACCGGCACCACGACTGTTTGATCGCGATCGGGGATCTCTCTTGAGCCGGCCGGACCGATTAATAATCGAGCAGCTGCGTATTGTAAAATCGTAAATCTTCGTTCGGTAGAGATCGTCTGGAAGATGTTTCTAGCATTATCAGTGTTCCAAGCGCTATCGCCAGCCTAGCTCTTACCAATACCAGCCGGCGCGACGTTTAAACGCGGTTATCGCACACACTCTCTGGCCAAGTTTCTATGTACCCGTCCGCCGTACATCTACGCCTACAACGGCGTAGATTTTACGGACACAGAGGAACTCTCCCTCGTGGGTACGTGCACATCCTGGCAGACGATTCTCAGAGCCAGTGGTTCTCCTCGCGCAGGTCAGACCTCCCAGTGACGGTTGACAAGAATCGGTGGTGGATGGGTAGAGGGTGGGGAGAGGGAGAGGTTCTCTCGCGAAGGGTGCATCCTGCTCTCTCCCTTGGCAGTTCTCTTGGTGTGTTTACGGGGCGTCTCGACGCGGGCGCCGCCACGGGGTTGGGTGGTCACGGTTGGAAGTTCCGACGTCGATCGAATCCCCAATTGGGTGGGAGATGTGGGCACCTGGGGGTGCGTCGGGGGCACGGGGACGGCTCCGCTCGAGGTTAGGGGAAAACTCTGAACCCTCCGTACTAGCAGGCCACCCTCTACGGAGCTCCGATAACAGCGTTGCCGCGGCTACGTACGCCTTTGTGAATGGAGACAAAACCGAAACGATCCTTCGCGAGAGAAGGTCGACATCTTCCGCGGGTTCCCAGCCGATTCTTCCCGTTCAATGGCCACTTGGTCATCGTAATGACCCAATTGCGACCGGTCTGCTCTCATCCGTCGCTTAATAACAAGTGAACGTTAACCTTGCTCGAGCTCGATAGATCAGCGATCCCGCGATCATGATCCTGTGCAGATCAATTTGTATTCGCGGGTCTACCTCCGTTAACCCTCTAAGTCCTAATTGATTCGCGAAAATCAGGAATGTGGTAAAGTCGATATACAGTCGGGAACAAGTGGACACTCTTAAAAATCGCAGAACTTTTTTCAAATTGGTCCAAAGGACTTGAATTTTTTTTAAGATGTTAGACCGACTAATTTGTTGGAGAATGAGTAAACAAAAATTTGTTTAGATTGCAATTGGTAGGAATCATATAGGATTTTAAAAATTATGTTTTTCCTGCGGATGTTTATGCATTTATGGGATATTATTTTTATTTATTTCAGAACTACAAAGACTGCTACCTAAAATAAGATGTTACATGATTCCACTTACTTAAGATTTACCTGCAAAAATTGAGAATTGCATAAATATCCGCAGTCTAGTAAGAACATTTTTATTTTTAAACAGGCTAGTCACTAAGGGGGTTAAGCCTTGCTGAATGGAGATAAAACCGACACGATCCTTCGCGAAAGAAGGTCATCTTCCACGAGATCCGTACTCTTCCCGTTCAATGGCCACTTGGTCATCGTAATGGGCCAATTGCGTTCGTCCCCACTAGCCGTTAAATAATGAGTGAACGTTAACCTTGCTCGAATTCGATCACGTCGGTATTTCGATGGTCTCACGATCCCCAGACCCGCGACACGTTATCAGAGTGCAAATAAATCGGTTCGCTGTTCTTGTTCTCCTCTTCTTGTTTGCAGCTTGATGGCAGGTTTTGTTGGAGTTCGACTCACTTTGTTTCCTGAGAATGATACGTACCCTCGTCGTCCGCTTTTTGAGGATTTTATTGTTGGTGGCGCTCGGCTGTGGTACTCCAATGTGCAGGCACTTCGGCTTGTTGACCAATTATTTTGTTGGTAAATCGCGGATTCTTGTTATTACCATAGGAGTAAAAAGATTATTGGTAAAAGTGTTGAATTCAGCTGAATTCTTCGACAAAATTAATATTCTGAAATCTATGCTAAATTATTGACATAAATGACGATATGACTTTAAAATGACATAATGTTTTCGTTTATTGAAAATTAAAATGGACTTTTTTGTGAAAAATATTTAATTTTTATTTGTGTTTGCAGTTATACTGTCATATAATATACACAAACACGTGTACAAGATAGGTACAGGGTATTGTACAAATTACGTATACATTTATTTTATGCAAAATAAAAATTGTCTGGATTCATTTTGAGATGCAGACCTGGGCAAACTTTTTATTCGAAATGAAAATGAGAAATAGAATATTGGACATAGAAATAGTATTTTCTTATTTCACGTTTGTCAAAAGACAGAATCCTTAAAATAATATGCAACTAAGGTTAATATCAACTGGACTCAAACCTGATAATCCGGTTAGCTGATATAATGTTTAAGAACAATCTCACAATTATCTGAAATAATTATTTCAAATAATTATGAAATAAAATAAAATTACATTTGAAGGTCACATATCGAACATCGTTGAATTTTTGTTTTTATGAAATTATTGTTTTTTATGTGCCATAAGACTGATGTAATACAAATATGTAGTCCCCTTTAAAAAAATTAAGGTCACAATTTTTCATGTACAAATTTCATTTGTGAATTTTTTTCTGTTGTATTTTGGACTAAATACTGAATAATTTTGTTCCACACATTTTTTTATCTGGCTACCGGAAGTGCAAGGAAGATTTGTTATCTATGGACTCCGAGAGAAATTTGTTTATATTCAGTCAATATTTCTGCCTACAATAATTTTCAATTTTCATGGCATTCTAGAGAAAAATGTCAAGTGATGAAAAATTTGAAAAATCGAATTTAGTGGATTTTCTAAAATAATATCAGTGTGTTGTAAAGATTAATGTATCGTTTGACAAACTTCTGACGAAGAACGATTTCTTTGTTTGAAGACAGCAGCACGATAAATTTCTGTTATCAACTTCGAACGATTCATAAAACGAAAACTCCTGCACGGTTACCAATATCTCGGGCCGTTCATCGTACAGAATGAAAAGATGGAGTACAACGTAACTAGTATAGCTGCTGTATAATTCATGAAAAAATAAAAAAACAGCATCGCGAGGTCGCTCGATCGTAACAGCGTTCCCTTTGAAAAGCAAACTGCGCCATAATTCTGGTACGTAAACGGTCGGGAAAAATATTTTTACAGCGCACAAACAGATTATATATCGTTCGAAGTACGCGAGCGTAAAAAGCAATTTTTGAATGGAAGTAAGAAAACGACATTTGTCAAATGTAGTTCTTACCGTTGAATGAAATGAAAACCAATTTTGAACTTCGGGCCTCGGCAATTTCGAAAATAGTAATTTCAATAAACTACAAATCATTTATCAGTACACACATTTTCAATGACCTTGAGAAAAGTGTATGATAACTAGACCTTTAATGGATCTTTATGCAAAATAAAATGTTTACACGTCATTTGCATGGAAATGAAGCCAGATAAAGATTTATTTCTTATGTAAATAATTTTAATTCATTGAAAACAACGTCTCCGTATTTTTACATTTTGCATTGTTTCTATTAATATTATTTTTTAATTAATATTAGACAGTTATTTTTTTCGAGATCTCAAGGTCACATTCAATTGTTTCAACGAGACCATCCCTTTTTAAACGCTTATGATGACAGTCCCTTTTATTAGGAATTCAGTGATTATAATTACCCAATGCCATTAAAAGTCGCTTAAGAGAAAATAAGCTAACCTGGGTTAATTGGGTAGACCCCCGGCCAGTGTTAGCCTAGGGCCTACGATGACAGTTCTGGGGTTAAGTCATTCAACTCAAGGTTATTCAAAGTCACAGACAAAGGAAACTTAAGAGAAAATAAATTATACAAAAATTGTTGGTATTTAAGCTAACCTGGGTTAATTGGGTAGGCCCCCGGCCAATGTTAGCCCAGGGCCCCAAGACTACCGGTCCGCCGCTGTGTACAGCACACTTGGCTGGTTGCATGCGAGTGTAGCTTAACTTTCTATCGCAACTAACAATATTGCTATCGATCGTAAACTTCGAGCGTAGTCGAAGACAAGCATTTCCGCTGGTAGTAGGCCTCAGAAAAAACATCGGTGGATTGATGAATTAATGAAAGAGTATAATGCGCCGGGTCCTCTGACGACAGAGGGAATCAAGCATTGTGATCACGTTCCTCTTTGTTTAATTGTTCTTTGTTTATTCATTCATTCGCTCTTTTCAAGTTTTCCAGGTAATGGACGAGCGGGCTGAGAGTGTGTCAGTGGAACAGGTCGATGTTCCGTCCGCCGGCGCAGAATTCAATCCATAGTTCGCAGCAATAATAGAAAAAAAAGATTCCGTTTGCTTGGCAACTGGTATGATGAGCCAGAAGGAGGATTCATTTCCACCGTGCGACCTGTATGCCAAGTTTCGCGTGTTTGGCTCAACTACCCAACGCGATCCATCATTCTCCACGCCCTGGTTTATCTTTCTCCAAACCCCATTATCCCGTTATGATCGAGTTTCTAACATATTTTTAGGGAACAAGAACGCACCAGCTGGTCAGTCGCAGAGTCCTTGAAAATGATTCCGAACCTGATAACCGTATATACATCAAACTTCCCCTATAATAACACGAGAATTTTCATTGATGCTTTTCCTCGTTTCACCAACTGCATTTCCAATTACAGTAATGTCCCATTCTACGTCAATTCTCGGTTCTGCGTTGTGACCTGGATCGGAACAGGATACTATTTTCTTTTTGCGAAATATTTACTTTTATGGGCAGGCTCATTTAATTATATATATACGACTAATGGAATTCGTGTTTCCGTAAGAAAGAGTAATATTTTAGAAGAACAAGTTACTGACGTTTATTTCTGGTTATACATAGGGTAAATGTATCTATTACTGCGGGTGTATGTACCTATTACTGCGGGTGTATGTACCTATTACTGCATGTCTATGTACCTATTACTGTGGGTGTATGTTTTACTGCGATATCTTTTCTCAGTGAGATTAAAATACTAAGTAAGTCAATTCTCGGTTCTGTGTTGTAACCTAGGACGGAACAGGACATTATCTTTTTGTGGCGTCGTGGACCGCGCCGAACGTAGAAAAGCACAGCGAAAAATTGATGTCTATTTACTGAAAATCAAGAACAATTTAATCAGAAATGTAAACTCCAGCAGGATCTATACATTTTTTTCCATCTCTCGGACAGGTAGCGAATCCCATTTCTATAAAATTCGGTTCTGAGTCAATGCAGTCCGTGATGCATTTTTCGACCTCTTCATACGTTTTCAAGTGGGAATCCACTAAATGGTGTTGGAGGGATCGGAACAAGTGAAAGCCCGGTGGAGTCAGGTTTGGCGAATTCGCCGGATATGGCAAAATTTCCTAGCTCAACGAATCAGGAGTACCTTCAATCGTTTTTGCCGTATGGGCATTGGCAATTTCGTGCAGCTTTATAACCGCTCTAAGCTTTGCGAAACTCAGCGATTCTTCAACTTTAGCCAGCTTTAGCGACCGGACCCATAATAGGTTGTTGAGTAATTCTGATTTCGTAAAAAAGTATTTCAGAAAATTGTTTCAAACAAGACTTTATTTTCGAGAAAAATTCAGCAGGTTGTCGTGCATCAGCATTTATAAGAAGTAGAATCGGCAAGCCGTGATCAGACGTGCCAGTCGGTTCCAATTCAATAGTAAACGTACTCGATGAATCTTTAAATTCGATTCTCTTGACGACAAAACTTCCAACACCAAAATCTTATTCTACGTAATCGATTATAAACAATGCTTAGAATTTACAATTTTTTTACAATGAACAATTTCTAGAATTTACAATTTTGTACAATTTACGATTTTTTTTACTCTGAACAATTTTTAGAATTTACAGTTTTTTTATAATGAACAAGTTTTTACAATTTACAATTCTATACAATTTACGATTTTTTTTACAATGAACAATGTTTAAAATGTACAATTTTATTACAATGCACGATTTTTAGAATTTATAATTTTTTACTATGAACAATTTTGTACCATTAACGATTTTTTTACAATTTTACTACCCACGTGTCGTTTACTACAACTCTAGTCTCCACAAATGAAAAACAACGAGAAATTTGAAATGACACCTCTTAATGGATACCCCCTTTAAATCCATCTTCTATACCAATTGATTCGATACTGGCGACCAGCTTAGCGGCGTGTATCTATTTTACAGGATTCACCCGAGGGACACCGATAACCTGATCACGCTGAGATGACTATTCTTTTCCTTGGAAGCAGTTACCCAGGTCCAAAGGTAGAAGGAGCCGCCATGAAAGAGTCCATTGCGCTGAACATTGGCTCTCGGTGGGCCACTAACCGTCCAAAGAATTCATCAGTAACGTTGAAGTAATAACCATCGGGACGAACATGCAGGCCCTAACTCGGGGTAACACGCGAATAAGAAGCAGTTATTGCTCCTCGATTTACCAGGCCTGTCGAGATAGCAAGTGGCAAGGGGTGGTGACTCTGAATTGCCAGCTTCCACGCTACTGCGTCGGACTCGAGTGCAGGCTCTTACCTCGGAGAGGTAAAAGGGCCAGGAATCTTTGAGCACCAGCACGAGGATATATATCGACTTGCCCTAGACCTTCGCTTCCCGACGCTTTACTTAGCCTGAGCTTGCAGTTCCGCGTCCCCATTACGGGACCACGGTTCACCTAGCTCTCCGGCTAGTTGAGCACTAGTGACCCACCCTTTTCCCTTCGAGTGTGTTTCACTCTTTCTCTCCTGCCGGCTATGCTCGCCTTCGAATCCCGCGACTCCTCCCTTCGCCGTTACCGTACGTTACTCCCTCAGCCTCTTCCCCTCTTTACACCCCTGCGCGATAAGGGTTCGAACAATGTGGGTTATTACAGAGGGAACACGCACCAGCCGAACGGTGAACGCATGGCGCGCGACTACTGTTTGGATCTACACCCCGCGACGAAACTGGTAAGACATAAGAAATTTAATGAACATTCTACACATTAACAGATACATAGAGTATGTTCTTCGTATGTCCTAGATCTGATAGTTAACGAGACATTATCAAAATAATTTTTCATATGTACTTACTTAAAAATGCATTGACCTTCATGTGTCCTAGGTCTAATAGTTAACGAGATATTATCGAAATAATTTGTCATACATGCATACATATTTGCCATATTCATGTTGAGGGACATCAGTTCGAGCACCTACTAGCGTGCAAAAAATGCACTATCACACTATGTCTACGAAAGTATAAGATTCTACTTGACAAAATTAAATTAATTTTCAGATCTCTCTCACCATAACAGGTACAAAAAAATATTTGTACCACATAATGTCCTCCTCCATACGTATTGAGATAAAACAGGCACCCTGTATAATTACTCATATTAATTCCTAGTAGATGAGGATCAATAATATTTCTGAATTGTTCACATCATATAATGATTGTTTATCTCTTTGATATAGTTTATCCATACACGCACAACATTTGTTTGTGAATTCCTCGCATAAAATAACCGTTCACTTAAAGAGTGCTTCGAGACAACTTATTTTCTATTGCAGTTGACCTTGAGTGACCTTGAACGACCTTCAAATAGGTCATTGTATTCGTCTTAAAATCAGAATGTAAACAAAGAACCATACCGTTCCATATAAGCCACTCAAGGTCAACTATAGTAGAAAATAAATTGCCTCAAAGCAATTGCAGTTCGCTTTGAGTGACCTTCATAATGGACCTTCATAATGGATATGGTTACATAAGGAACCATATCGTTCTATTAAAAAAAAAACAGAGTTGACCTTCATATATCTTTGACGCCTCCACCTATAAAAAATGAATAATACCAGGTTATGAGCCCCTCGTATATGTATAAGCTGATAATAATCTGCCGCGAGTTCAGAAGCAACGTGATCCAAGATCCCCGTGAAAGCGACGTCGCAGCGTTGTAAATATGTCCCAAAGTGTTTTTCACATTTGTCTCCGGAACGAGGCCTTTAAATGGCTATCATATCGTGGATCAGCCATAAAGATTTCTAGCTAGTTGAACATAGGAGACTTTCGGTATGTTCGGCCGTTCCTTTCCATTTTTCTTTGTCCCAACTGCCTTCATATAGCCGCTCGTACCAGTTCCTTGTAGTACAGTTTGCACTTTTCTATTGCACAGGACAATCGGGATATTACTTGCTCGATTTGAAGTAGTTGATTCGGTGAACCAGAGCGCGGTATACTGTTCCGATTTCAGTGAATGTTCTTCCATTAGCATTATTTCCTTCCGTCTGTACACTGCTTCTTTATTTGGTCAACATTGGTCGTTCTACTAATCTTATCCACTATCTGGGTCTTTTATTGTTAGCTGAGGTCTAATCGGAAGTCTTAAGTTTCATCTTCTTTATATTTTCTCTAGTGACACAGGACCTAATCCAGATTTCCTTTTGGTTAGCTTGTCGATGTGCTACCTCCAATCCGATTTCGATGATCTTGAAATATGTTGTCAAGGGCACCATCCTGAACAACGTTTTCCTTTAAACATTTTAGCGGTCGGCTTTAGTTCTCGAGATATTGACAAAAACATTTTCAAATCCACGAGGTCAATGACCTCTCTTACGTCCGATTTCGATGACTTTGAAATATGTTGTCAAGGTCACCAGTTGGAACAATATTTCCCTTTAAAGTTTTCGGCGGTCCACGATATTCGCAAAAAGCTCTACTTATAAATTATTTATTTTTCATAAAAATCCGCAGTCCAATATCCACAGATTCTTACCCAACCGTAAACACAGCATTGCAAAACACGACCAGGACTTCGGTCGGAAAGAGTTACGCAAATTTGCGCCTGTCGGTATTATTAACACAGTGATTTATTTAACGAAATAAAATATTGAAAGATTCAGGTTTGAGGTATGGAGTACTCTACAGAGACCCATCACTATGTGCGATGGGCTACTTCCTAACCTCCAGACTATCCGTTTCAGCTCGTCACTGGAACATCGGCGGTTTGGACCGACGCGGACCATCGATTGATTAATTGTAGGTTCTTGGAACTGGTTTCCTTTGATTTATCGCGATATTTCTCATCGGTAACTGATCGGCCTGGGAATATCAACCAACCTTTTCTTGCAGTTCGAAGTTCCACGCTAAATGGTCAGTGATGCCAGAATCGCCAGATCAGGGAAATTGACTCGAATCGAGGGGAAAAAGTGCACCCTCTCTCTGCCAGTTCCGGATTACTCACGTGACATTGCTAGACAAATCAGTGGGGCAATAGCGTCGTAGAAGGGGAACTTAGAGTGGGGACACAAGCTGAATTTGTCAACTAGAAAATTACTTACATTAAAGTGGAGATGTATGTAATATTTGTTTACAATTAAAGTTGTTGTTATGCAATGAAGCTCCACCTCCTAGTGTTGGGATTCTGCCGTGGCGGATGAGTGGGGGAATAGCATGGTAGAAGGGAAAAGTAGAGTGGGGACATAAGTTTAATTTGTCAACTAGAAAATTCCTTATATTAAAGCTGAAATGTAATTAATATTTGTTTGCAATTGTAGTTATTGTTACGCAATAAAGCTTCGCCTCCTAGTGATGGGATAAAACGTCGGTTCAGAAAGCTCTCTCTAGTTTAAATTGACGAAAGCCGCAATTACTTTTGCAACGACCAAACACGCGCAAGACGTAGATAAAATCTTATCCTGGGAATAAACAGAATAGAACATCGAAAACATTTAATAGGAATCCCAGATATCGCGCATCCCGATTGAAAGGAGGATTTCCACAAATCCGACGCGACGTTCGCGACGACTATTCACTGGAAAGTGTCTCTCAATGCTAAATCGGATGTCGATATTAACACCCTCTAGATTCACGCCGAGGGGAAAGAGACCGACCTCGTTTCAGTCCTTAAAGGAACGGTCTCCCTGTGCAAGACTTGTTACGAAAGCATCTTCTCCTGTTGAGAACTTCCGGAAATTTCGTTGCCAGAAATTCAATATATTCCGAAGCCCCGGTCAGAGAGTCTCAAGCTCCTATCCGTTTGACACGGTGAATTTAAACAGAGATGAAACAAACTGCTAATTTTCCTGATCCCTTTGCATGGCACACCATTACTGCTACCATTAATACATAGTATAACTTTTTCCATAAAATCATTCATAACAGAGACATTTAGGAGTTCTCATTTAAATGGTCCACCCTGTATACGGTGTGTAAGGTGTTTCATTCGAATTCACCACACAATTGTCTCCCAAACTATTTGTTATTGTAAAAAATGTTTTGAACAAAACCTGTTTTGTTCAGCTTCTGTCTTTTTAAATGGAACTGTAGGTTTTAGATAGACACATATAGTAGTCCGGTCTGTGACGAATTCATTGACTGACAACATGTTGGTTTTTAAAGATCATTCAAGGTTACTCCACCTTGTATACGTATTGTGATTTTGGATCAATGTTATTACCAACGTTATGTTATTTTACTGGACTATGGGGTTAGATATATGGCGTGTTTCGTTGGAATTCAGCCACACAATTATCTCCCAAACTATTTATTATTCTAAAAAATTTTTTAAACGAAACCTGTTCTGATTAGCTCCTGTCTGTTTAAATGGAACTACAGGTTTTAGATAGACACGCAGTCCGAGACGAATTTATTGACCTATGGTGTGTTGGTCTTTGAAGGTCAACCAAGGTTGCTGCTTGCGATTTAACTGCTTATAATATAATTTATTGAAACATCTCCTTTAAGCAATAGATTGAAAGATCCCCTATGAGAGTAGTTTTATAATGACAGTTTCTCATTAAAAATACCTAAAACAGTTTTGTTTGTAAATAATAATGTATAATTATAGCTTCTTGCGATTCTATCCCACTGTGTGCTCTGGGACAGATCATTTTTTTCATTTAATCTTATATAACAAAGCTTAAAACAGTTTTTGTTTTTAAAGCATATTATAATTATAAGAAAAAACAAATTTGTTATTATTGGCTCCCAACTATCGCGTATCTCCTACGTGTACCCTAACTTCGTCCAGCCCGATTATTGTTGTAGTTGTTATTGGCTCCCAATGAAAAACCGTGGCGTCTCTTCAACGCGTACCCTAACTTCGTCCAATCCGAGACCACGAGTTTCAAGATCGGAGAGGTACCTACAAAACCTGCTGGCGAAACGGTGTTATAGACGGCACGTGACCGTGGTGGAGGGTTAAAACCCGTCGAAAAATAATTGCGTGGGGGATGATCGGAGACGTTGCAGGGCTATTCCGGGCGCAAACCGGCAGACAGGAATGTATCGCGGCAGCCTGGCCGTAGGAAAAAGCGGCGGGCTCCGTAAGGGCGTGGGAGGGAAAGTTCATGGAGAAAACCGAAAGAGCTCCGCGTTAAAGTTCTCCTGCATTGCGGGACTACGCGGTACGACTCGGTGAAAACCCATCTTCTAATAAACTTGCCGGCAAAACGACGAGGAGGACGATGCAGAACCGGGGATTCGCTGTCCCCTCCCCTTCCCCGTCTTCCTTCTGCTTACGTTACACACCGACTAGTCGGCTGGCAGGGCTGTGTACCAGCCACCGCCACATTCTTTCCCGCCACCCACACACCGGCAAAAGTACTCTGAGCAGTGGCGCGGAAATCCGGAAATTTTCTGGACAAAAGGCCTCGGCAAATGAAGTCGCTTTCGGGGATCGGCTTTTCGTACCGTCCCCCGGCCAAGGAGTTGGGAATTAAGAGCGAGTTTAAGGTCGCGCGATAACGCTGATAATAGCGCACGAAGAAAGGATGCTGACTGCCGAAAGATATGAGATATTGATGGGGCTCAGGTGCTGAAGGGGTTCCGGCCAGAAATTATCGCGGCGCTCGACCGAATGCATTTCACCGAATCCTATAGACCGTTCTCAATGGTGTGTGGTGTTAAGTAGGTTCTGGAAGGAATAATCGGCGGATTCGTGGTGCAAGGAGTCTTCAAAATACGTATGTTCGAATGTAGAGATACGTATTTTGTGATATGCACATGGTCCACGTCGGCCCGGGTCGGTCCGACTTAGCTTATGTTGGCCACAACCTGACTATAGGGGTTCCGAGGTCCCAAACTGTTCGCCGACACCCTTCCAACTTCGAAGGATTCGAATTTTGGTTTAGTCTCCCATCTAGGTAAAATTCGATCACAGATATCCACGTGACCCGCGTCGATCCGCGTTGGCCCGAGTTAGCTTATATTGGCCACAACCTGACTTTAGAGGTTCTAAGGTCCCAAACGGTTCGCCGACACCCTTCCAACTTCGAGGGATCCGAATTTAGGTGTAGTCTCCCATCTAGATTAAATCTTATGGCGGATATCCACGTGGCCCGAGTTGGCCCGATCGATTTGACTCTAGGTGATCCGAATGGGTCCCAATCGGCCCTAGAACAAACCCTCATTCTCCTCGGATTGCAAATCTCGGCACAGTCACCCAGATATAACATTTTTTAGCAAAATTATTGAAAATTCTTTCAAAATGGTGGATACTCTTTGCACATAAACTTGGAGGCTGAAATGTCGACTATTTGTAAAGATGCGAGATTACTGTCAAATATTATGTAACATGGAACCTTTCAATATTGTTTTTATAATACTTCGATTGCACAGCGGAAACCATACTGAAGGACTATATTAGTTTACACGAGAACACTCAGTTTTCTAGACGTAACCTCCTACAAGGGAACAGTACATTAACGGAATCCACAGTTCTAGTACTTGATTGCACACTAAAACAATATTCTCAATTAGAGATATTCTGTCGTAACGGAGTTAATTTCTGTTAATTGTGAGGTGAGCGCAAAAGCCGCAGCAGGTCGTCAAGCTTCTTGGACGGTCGATAAAATAATTGCCTTGCGATACTGTAGCAGAATCTATCTCAGTTGACCGGAATTGGTCTCGACCTAGCTTTAGATGGACCAAATGGGTCTCGAAAAGTCTTCCCTCGCATAGTGTGACTTTCGTCTCTACGGATAGTGTTACTTTTTTATCCTCCCTACTTCCCTATTTGTACAGATAGCACAACCGAATAAAACTTGAATAAGTACAGTATTGTTATATTTTTTTTATTTAAAAAATTTCGATAGACATTGTGTACATGTATTATTATAATAGTGTAATTACGTGGATATACTATTGTGCATTCCGTGACAATCCATTGAAACAGACAATCCATTCTTCGCTTTACGCGAAATGTAATTACCCCTCTATGTTCGAAAGCAGTGTACAAAGCGCACATAGGCGTAATAGCCACGCGAGAATGTATAATCAGTGCTGCGTCTGCAGTTAGCGTGCAATATTTATTTTCGTTCTGCAATTATTGTTATAATATCCATGTCCGATGCAGAACGCTGCTACATTACAGTCGCGCGAATGCTGCGTCATCAAAGCATTTGTTTCTCATGAATTTCGCGCAAGCCAGCTCTTCATCAATTTCTTATTGTGCGGGTTCAGCGCCACTTAAATTTTCCGAACATCACGTAACACACGTTATTGTGCCGTGTAAAATAACATTAACAAAGGAGAAACTTCATTTAAATTCCGTGTTCCTTTGAAATTACTTCGAAACGAATGGTAATTTTTAATTTTTATTTATCCCCGCGTAATGCCGGTTTTCACCGCAATTTTCATGTATTTTATAACAGTTCAGTTGCGAGGAGATAAAGAGGTAATTACGGTGGGAGAAGCTTAATAGACTATCACGGAGCATTTAGCAAATGTACAGAGATATTAAACGATACTCGCCTGTCTACATCTAAAATACTTGATACAATAGACCGTTACGTAATAATGAAGTCTATTGTGAAACGAAACCGGCTGCCAAGGTATGAAAGAGACCTAGCATTTCCAAATTGCTTTAAGGCTTGTTTCGTAAACGCGAAAATGAAATTTCGAAGTACTCCAATATTTACTCTAATATGTACTCTAATATTTATCACCGAGACTGTAATAATTCACACAATGGAAACTCTTGAATTTTTGTACACGCTATTTCACCTAACTTGACCATCTTAAATATCGCTTATTTTTTTTTAGGAAAACAAATGTTCTCAAGGTCATCGAGGTTTTTCTTCAAATGGGACTATATATTTTCATTACAAAATATAGCTCATAGAAAAACAGATTCAACGATGTGCGATATATTGACCTTCACTTGACCTACAAATAACATGTTATTTCACTTTATAATTATTTCGTGCGGTCATATATGCACCACGAAACCTGCGTGGTCTCGAGGATGGCATAATTCCATGTTAATAGTTGTTTTGTAGATGGAGCTGTAGAGGACATCTGAAGGTTTACTCCATTTGTTAAATTAGAATGATATACTGTTCTATGTGCAATCTAACAATTTTTAATAAAAAATGGGACTACATATTTTATGGCTCATAAAAAAACAAATTCAACGATGTGCGATATGTTGACGTTCACTTGACCTTCAAATAACATGTTATTTCACTTTATAATTATGTGAAATTATATACTTTTCTATGTACTATCATACTATCTAATAGAGCGTTTCAAGACGTAGTACAGTGACGTACGACTCAAAATTATCCGTTGAAGGTCAATTACGATGAAAATATTTTTTCATCACAATATTACGTCCGACACATTTTGTTTATCATCAACAGCAATCTAGTTATTCAGGTGGCATGAAATGCATAAAATCCGGAGTGTAATAAATTAAATTAATGTAATAATAAATTAAAATTTGTTGCACACACACACACACACTACATGTTTTTAGCGCAGAATAAATCCGTGCCACCATAGAATTAACAAACATGTCAAGAACGTCCGCACTTTGAACCCCTTTTCCGCTTGCACCCTTCGCCGCCTTACGCCTTTGTGCTTTCTCCCTCGCACACCACCCTTCGGTTCCGGTCAGTGTGCTCGTGTCCGTGAACATTCACTTTCTCTGTTCCTCCTCTGCATTCCAATGAAACTTTCCCTCGGCCAGGGTGTCGATACCGATGCGTAAATATGCATGCGCCTACTTGAACAGCGATTCGATTACAACCGACATTTTGTTCGATGCAATTCCGTGATCCTGATAAACACGATACGCGCGGGTACAGTGTTATTCGAAAGAGTAGGGCGCGAACGGTGCCAAAAATGTAATTTCGATTTTCTCCTACTCTCCTCTTACTCTCCTGCCATGCACACTCACCGACGAGTTAATCCCGCGGAGGTCGCGACCTCAAATCTTCGTTCTGGGTCGCAGGGTATTTGAGGTTTTTACTGATCCGAAATCTGTGTCACTTTTTATTCGCGGATTAATTTTTTTAATGGTGATTTCATTACGGTTGCTGGAAATTCTGATTATTGTGCAGTATTTATCCTGTCAACTGGGTCAGGGTAACCGCAGTACTTTATTCTAATATTATTCCTAATTTATCATGGATTTATTATGGAAGAATGATGTGTTTTGAATACCGGAAAAAATTGGTAGCCTCCAAAACCTAATGTAACATAAGAAAATATTAAAAAATAAAAGTCGATAACATTATTGTGGGTATTACTGCGGACGAAAAATAACCATGTACCAATTACTGCGTACCCATTACTGCGGATTAGAATTCGAAATATACTTAAATATACTTAATAATTAATTTATATATTGGTTAATTTTTATATTGGTACAGAAACAAATAATTTCTTTATTTATTACAATTTAAATGAATAAACCTTTTATTAATTTTAACACCGTAGTATATATAATATCACATAAATAACTAGATGCATTCTTTCAACAAATATTTGAGTACTGTTTATTACCTTTAGTTTGAAGCTGTTTTAAATTAAGAGCATTCGTGAGAAAAATATGTGCTGCCATCGATGACCTTGAAATGTCAATAACTATGACCGTGAGAAAAATGTGTTGCCTCTGAATACGATATAACGTGTTCCTCCCACATTGTTTCTGCATTATCAAAACCAAACGAGACATCCAAGGTGCTCAATTAGGTCGGACATCCTGTAAACTAATAAATATAATTGCGCTATAATTACACATAATCGCTAATTAATTCGTTCTAACCTCTACGTTCTCGCTTTTCGTTGTTAAGAGCCTCGTGCTGCCGCGTCGGTGTCTCATTAGCGGTTGCCTAGCTAAAAACAATAGAAAAACGATATCGCCGTGACGTATTCGCCTTCCAGCGATGTCTCTCCTACACCTTATATTCTACATCAGCGTTTTTCAACTTATCGGCTGCAATAAAGTTTTTATGGCTCGTAAAATGATAGCTGCTATCTCATTTTATGGTGAGGAGAACGATTCATTTGTAAAACTGATTAAGTATTATCTCTTGTTATTAGACTGCCGGATCTTTATGCAAAACTAAGATTTTCTTCATAATTTTTCATAAAATTTAATAATTCTTTTTATTTTTAAATAGAGTTATTAACGAAAAACATGAACCCATTAGAGGGTAGTGACAACGTCGCGCTGTGATTGAATCATGAACAAGAGAGGGAGCAGAAATCCACTCTGACCGCCCTCCCACCCCGTTACAATCCATCCCGGGTGGGGGTAGACCTCCTCCAACTATCCAAGAATTACTAAACTTTTCCTAACCCCCACTACTTGAATTTACTAAAATGATCCTAACCTCCACTACTTAAATCTACTGAAATTAATAATATTTTGGATTTTGGAGATTTGAACTATTGTTATTTAATAGTAAAAAGTTTTTCAAAATTCACCAAAATTGAGTTTTGGCTAGTAAAAACGCGTTCTCAGACCGTTACGCATTCTCTCGCAGCAACGATTAACAGGAACGCAAAACATTTGGGACAAGACAAGTGAAAAGTGTAAAACACCCGAGTCTTTTTCTCAGAGGTGGGAAAACACGACGGTACTTTGATGCGACCGAATTCGAACAACCGAATTGTGCAGCTTCCGTTCCAGCGCGGCGCGGAATTTTCGCACCCGGCTCGCTGCTGCTCTCGCCGACTAATTACTTGATTGTCGAATAATCGTCTAGTCCGTGGAGCGCGCGAGAAATCTGTCTTCAAAGATTCGCGCGACTTCGGTCGCGACGAATATCCTTTAGAATTCCAGGCGGACCAACACGGCGCGGCGCGGCGTGCCGAAGCGACGCGAAACGAGCTGCGATGTGCAACGGGCCGTCGACGCATTCATTTACGGGGTAATTTTTTTTCTTGGTCGAAAATATTCATTCTTTCTACATCTCTTTTTTCAAATGGAAAGGTGTAATTAATTATATTGAAATTGTTCACTGATTTTACAAGAATTGGACTTGATCTTGCAAAGATATTGTATTCGTGTTTTCTTTCAAACAATAATTAATATTACAAATTAATATTACAACTAATACTACAAATTAATATTGCAGTTAATACCACAAATTAATACTACAAATTAATATTACAATTAATATTACAATTAATATTACAACTAATATTAACTAATTAATATTGCAAATCTTTAGTCTCCCTTTTTCCTTTTATTTTCTATTACGACTTTTCTGGCGACTCCACTATCTCTCCATTTATTTTTCCACTCGCTACATTCCCTACTCTAACACCTCTCACCATTGTCCTACTCTTTTTCTAATTAAATGTTCTACTTCCTCCGAATATTTGTTCTAATTTTCTAAATTTTTATATAGTCGGCTCGAACCAGTATACATTTGATTACATTTTTATTAACTTATGCAAATTGTTTTAATTCGATTTCTTCATAAATATCATTTTTATTTCATTCTTTTTGTGTATGCAATATTTTTTTAGGCATCGGGGTGTTTTTAAATTTTTTTGAATGGAATGCTATATATTTTTCATATCATTTGAAAGCGTTCTGATGAGAAATTCAGTCGTATGCGACACAATCATCTTCAAGGTCATTCAAGGTCAAAACATCTTTTACAAGAATACTTCATTGATGAGGTTATAGTAAATGTTCAATATGACCTCCTTCCATATTTCGACTCTATTAATTCAATTCTGGTAGCTTGGTAGGTATTCTTGGTAGCTTCTTGTAATGTTGTCTGATGTAACTTTTTTGCATGCACTATTTTTTTCAGGCATGAGGGTAAAATGTCTCCCATTAATTCCAATACGGTTTTATTGGTTCAATTTTGCTGCTCGCTGTACGTTTTCTCCGACTCGCGACAAAAAGTTGAGCTACGGTGAGTTAAATCACGGGGATCAGACGATCTTGATAGCAACCCAACCACCCCGTACGCTCCATCATCGTTTCATGATGCATCTGTTGGTGGCGGTGGTCCCCCGGGATCCAGAGTCTTAGCAAATATGCGGCGGTCTACGAGGATCGTAAACTTTTCCACCCTCTATCCGGACTTCTAACCAGCCTCGGTCGAAAGACCAAGAGGGATGGCCACCCTGTTTCGTTTCGCTGGGCAACGGGAGAAGTCGCGGAACGAAATAAAATAGCGGGGATACCGGAAACGATGAACTTGACGAAAAAAGAAGAAAAAAAACAGAAAAGGGGGTTGATACGCACGCGGCAGGACCCACAGTCTTCCTTTACCGGTCTCCCGCAGGACCATGGTCCTCCCCGGTGAAATACGACGCCATCCAAGAGCTCGGTTGCTTCCGGGATAATAATTATTCCCGCAGAGAGAGAGAACGCCGCGCGTCGCGGTCCTTTATGAAGGACGGGAATCTGTGTCGTCTTGCGGGGAACTCCATTTTAGAATGGGCCGCGTCGCGCCGCCTGCTCCAAGTTTACCATTGCCATTCACTTTATCAAGTTTGTACATAGTTTCTAATGATGAACGCCGCCCGCGAGCCGCTTTGTAGGCCGCTCATACATCCGGGCTCTTTGCTGGGCGAATTGTCTCGCGACAATTTCAGTTTGCTTATTTTGTTTCGGAGGAATAATATTGGCGCAGAGATTACGTTTGATAGCAGCTGGGAATTGTGGATGGGGATAATTTACCACGTAATAATTTGTTAGGTGGTTTCTCTACGTGCAGGTTTCTGTTGCGCAAGACCACCCGCTATGAAAATTAGCGGAGAACCGAGGCTGTTGTTTTCGTCTTCCGGTCTTGAGTAAATCGTGTTGTTCACTGTTGTTCCTTGGTGCTTTCGTCCGCCGTGGTTGTTGACGGACGATAGAACTATTTGACGATTTTGGTTGAGGTAGATGTCCGAATAATGACGTATGGACCATCGACCACCCTCTCAACTTAGCACCGAGTGGACCAACTGGTCCAGCTCAGGGACTCGGAAACAGGTCTGCGATACATGAAGACATTGGTGAAGGAACCCTCAAGGAAGCTGGCTACCAAGCTGTCTCGTCTAGGTCGCTCGTGGACAACACCACGGACCACCGGTATACTGGGAAGCACCTGGCAAGTCTGGGAATCCAACAGAACACCCAGTGGAAGGGAGGCCACTGGCGTTTAGTTCAAGATCTTGGCCCCCTCCCCAGTTAGTTTAGGGATGGTCACCGTGATAGAGTTAGCGGGTACATCCCTCCGGACGACCAGTGGGCCGGGGGACCTCGTGCATTTCCCATCTCTACTGCTAGGGAATCTGTAATGGGTGTTTACACCACGTTAAAAAACAGAACTCCATTTGCCCAAGATGGTGGGAGGAGGATTAAACCCCTCTCCAGGTCATACTGCGCTATATTAGCCAAGAACAGGCGTGGTTTGGGCCGGTAGAGGCATCTCCGTTGAATGCGGAAAGCGGGCCGGTGGAGGTGTACGAAATCTCCGTACGACAGGATGTGGAGCAGGTCCTGTAGGCCCTGGGCGGTGGGATTTTAGTGGGTATGGGCAGGGAGTCAGTCCCGTGTCCCCCGAACGCCATCTTAGGGGGAGCCGAGTCCCACACTACCCCTCTGATGAAAGTCGGGCTGTACTTAACAGCATTTCCCCACCGCCCTTAAACAAAAAGAAGGTCATACTGCGCTATAGGAGCACAGAGGCCTTAAGGAAATAATTTGGGGGGCCTGTAACAACAGCGCACTGCTTCTAGAGGCCAGCACGTTAGACGGCTCTTGGAATTTGCCAAGGAAACCGACCTACACGAGCGCCTTCCCTGAATTGGGCTGAGCCATTCCTGGGCCCAGGTACAATTGTCCCGATGGACTGAATGCCTGGTCAATCAATCAGTCCAATTCAAATTAATGACCTTGAACCGATCATTGACAATTTTTTTATTTTGCGTAAATTAAAAAATTTATGGAATTTGTCATCGAGAACATTAAATAAATTGGAAGTGGCTACCCGGGATTGACATAGGTGTTAAAAGATCAAGTCACGAAATCGACCTAACATTTCAACGCTGGGAAATAAGCTTGGAATAAATAATTGAACGTGATTCGTAACAAAATAACTCTGTCACTAATTGATTCAGACATTTCGACGAATTGTGAGCTCTCCAAGCCTGGGAAAGAGAGACTATTGTGCTACTGTGACAGTGTCGTGTCAGGGGACAGTTTATCAGATTTTATTCGGCGATTACACGCTTTCATGGACGTCCCCGGAAGGCAACGCGTGGACAACTCCGTCACCCTCAAGTCAAATCGTTCCGCTCAAACAAGTTGATAGTTCGGCTCCCGGAACGAGATTGTAAGACTTCTTCGCAAACGAATCTCTTCGTCGGGCAAATAGACACAAGCAGCTTAAGCTCACCGAACAGATTGCTCGTGCCTGAGTCCATGAGCATCGTTTTTATTCGTTTCTATCCGGAACTTTCGTTTCGCCGGCTTATCGTTGCTGTTTCGCAATGCAACTCTCTTAAATTCGACTGAAACCTTATTTCTCTTCCATTGCACCCATCTGTCTACGTTCCTGAATGCTTTTTGTAATGTTTAATTTTAATTTTTTTTAATGAAACTTTTAACATCGCATTCGTTTCACTTTTCTGATTAAACTGAAACCAAACATGACATACAAAGAATGTTGCACCTCTACTGGAACTGTTGCTTGGCAGATCCGACGATGTAACAGTTACGTATTCGTTTTGTTTTTCTGATTAAAATGACATCGAACACGATATATCGTTCAAAGAATGTAGCACCTCTACTGGAACTGTTACTTGGCAGATCCGACGATGTGACAGTTACGGAGCTACCAATGTTTAGTTTTGATTTTTTTTCATGAACCTTTTACCACCGCATTCGTTTCGTTTTTCTGATTAAAATGACATCGAACACGATATACAAAGAATGTAACACCTCTGCTGGAACTGTTACTTGCCAGATCCGACGATGTGACAGTTACGGAAATATTGCTGTATAACAGATCTGACGAGATTTTCATTGGAGAAACATGATCGATGGCGATGTTAAGTAACTAACAAGTCCCATTATATGCACATAAATTAAATTGTCAAGTCACATTGATTTTTATCAATCTGCCATGCGAAATTTCGCAGTAAGGGTCCGAATATCGATTCACACATGCAAAGAATCGTTGCCGAATTTCGTTTCCTTTGCATCGGTGTCTCTCCCAGAAATGTGGATGAGGGTGTGCAGAGGGGGGATGGAGGCGGGGAGATGCCGCACGAGGATTCAAACGATGAGACAAGTATCGCGCTGCAAAGCTTCGCCGGCTGCAGACGTGCGCGACTCATTTTCGGAAGTGGTTCATTTTTTATTATTCCCTTTCCCTCTGAGTTGTGAAACGACGTTCACGACCGTATCGTCTCTCCCCGGATTTCTCTCTCCCTCTATCTCTCTCATTCGTTCTCTATCACTCTATTTCGTGCGAAACGCCTACATACCGAGAAGAACGGTTTCCAAAACTTCTAGCTTTTATGTTGAAGTGATTCCATTGAAGGATAACTGACCGACTACTATCGTATTTCATTTAATATTATTCCTAATTTATCATAAAATAATAATATGTGAACTTCGAAAATTGAAATGTGGTTTCATTATCTTTTATCAATAAACATTAGCGAAAAATGTGTTTTTTATTTTCTGAACTTGCGGAACTTTTTTTTGCCGGAGATCATTTTTTCAAGTTTTAAAAATTTTTGAGTTCCACTTTCTCAAGGGTCAAGGTTTTATAATGAGATTACGAGAAATTACGGGACAAATGGTCGCGCAATGTCTGGCAAGAAATGAGCACTACTCATTCTCGAAAGTGCCACATTTCTCGTGCTTCTTTTTCTCATCCTCTCAGGACACGTAATTTAAAATGTATTTCTGTAATTCAACGCGAATGCTGCGTAATTTTTCCAGGAAATCGTGAATGTTAGGAACACACCAACTTCGCACGTAATTGTAACATTAATATTAGGCGAAAACGAAAGCCATTGTAAGTACTTAGATATTTATTGAAAATATCATTGTTTAGTATTTTTTAAGAAATTTAAAATGTTAATAGCTAAAATCCTTTATTGAACACGTTGGGATTTAATTATTTTATGCTTCAAATGTTTTGATAATAATTATTTAGGTTTTACATATGATGGCTTAATCGTGATTTTATTTCTACAAATTTGAAATTGTTACTAAAATTGTGTACAATGTAGATAAAATTAAATTATTATAAGACTTTAAATTACTCTCTCAATTAGATTTTTATAATAATTAAAAAAGAATATAAATAACATACAACTACATCTCCCATTTTTTAAAAGCAATTTTGCTATTGTACTAGATTAATATTTTTCCGATAAAACGCTTTTATTCTATTTATTTAAAATCATTGTTAAAATGTATAAGCATACTATCTGCAATGTTTACACATTGCAGCTGCACGTCGCGTCGTGTAACTGAAATCGCCAATTACCAGAATTTTAATTATTCGACGGACCAATTATGAAAACACAGTATGATGCACGCATTCGTCGTGATTCAGTGGCCCGAATTTAGTGCTCCGATATGTAAACGTTTCATTTATGTAACAAATAAACTGCAGCACTTTATGCAGAATTCGCGATTCGTATTTTCACAAGCGAATTCGTAAAAACTGAAAATAAATGATTTCAATTTTCCGTGGATGGTACCAGCAAATAAAAATAAAAATTTATGAAAATCATTTTATATTACAAATGCACAAAGTTTCACAATCTAGAATATGAAAAGGATACTTGTGCTTTCAAAGTTATTTGCGACCTTGAATGACCTTGAAGATCATTGTGTCGTACACGAATTAATTCGTCCTGGCACATGCTTCTATACGATATAAAAAATATATATAGCACTCCATTTAAAAAATTGAAGGTCACTTCTAAAAAGAATAATGGAGATAATAAGAATTACAGACGCTTTTCTCTCCTCATTTTTTTAAACGTTTACGACGATCTGTATACGAACTATTGATTCAATTAATTGTTTGTATTTTTTTTATCTGCAATATTGTTTTAGAAATGAAGCTATAGAAATGACCTTCAATTTTGCCTCTTCATTTTTTGCTAATGTTTATGAAGACCTGTATACGTACTGTTGACTCAATTAATTGTTCTATTTCCTTGCAGCCAGGCGTTGATGTCAACATCAACTTTTGCTGCTCAGAATCGTCGCATAAATGAAAGAGAACACGCAATATTAGCGCAATATTAGTCGTAGAAGGGGAAAGTAGAGTGGGGACACAAGCCTAATTTGTCAACTAGAAAATTCCTTATATTAAAGTAGAAATGTACTTAATGTTTGTCTGCAATTAATGTTGTTGTTATGCAATAAAGCTCCGCCTCCTAGTGATGGAAACCTGCCGTGGCGGATGGGTGGGGGAATAGCGTCGTAGAAGGGGAAGGTAGAGTGGGGTCACAAGTTTAATTTGTCAACTAGAAAATTCCTTATATTAAAGTTGAAATGTAATTAATGTTTGTCTGCAATTAAAGTTATTGTTATACAATAAAGCTCCGCCTCCTAGTGAGGGGATCCGACCGTTGCAGATGAGTGGGGGAATAGCGTCGTAGAAGGGGAAGGCAGAGTGGGGACCCAAAATATGTACTGTATAAATGCCAAAATACCTAATACAAAAATATTTCATTCCCCATTGGTTCAGTTCTCGAAGAAATTGGGATTTGTCTTCGGACCCGTTCAGACAGGCGAAGTTCTGCAGTGGGGTGACTGCGAGCGAAGAAACTTTCCGCTGCTAAAATATTCAAAGCTGGTTTTAATCATGAACGTCATCCTGCGTCGAACGCTAAACCTGCCGCACGCGCAAGCCCCACGCGGAATATCCGCACGGGAAACGTTGTTCTTTGTCATCGTTGATAGACGAACACGGGAATCGGATCAAAAACTCAGTAGCAACGATACCGAGTACAGCGGGTAAAAAAAGGAAGAAGGAGAGGAGCAAAAAAAAGGGGGAAAAGAAGTGAAACAGACAAAAAAGAGCGGCGGAGTGAAAAGTACCGGGGCCGGGGAGACGCATAATGGCAAAGAACTCAAACGAGGAGACAAGTGTCGTGCAACAAAGGGCCACCGGCTGGGGTTGCGCACGACTCATTTTCGGAAGTGGTTCATTTTTTATTATTTACATCCACGTGTACACGGTCCCCGGTTCTCTGACCGGGGTAATCTGACCGAGGCAAAAAAAGGGAAAGGTGAAGCAAGGAGTGGCCAAATAAAAAGGGCAAAAAGTCGCTCGGTACTCAAACACGGGAAGATAGAATGGAAGAAAAGAGTTCGTTCCTTCCGCTTGCCGTTCAATGAAAGGACTAGGAAATCGACGGATATGTTCTCCGAGGATGAACGTCGCTGTAGGGTAGGTCGCCGATAGAGTGACCTGTCTAGAGAATGAAAACTGACAGTGGACAAAGGTTGAAGCCGATCAGGAATAAGATCGGAAAATGCAATACACGTTTAATATTTGTAATTTTTCCTGTACATGTAGCAGATAGTAGAATTAGAGTAACAGCTTCGAAAGTTTTGGATAGAGAACAATTTTTCAAATTAGGCAAAAATTAAATAAATCGTAGTGAAAGAGGTGGTACGAAAATTTAATGCGACCTCCTTTACTATCATTCTCTCCTATTAGAAATCCAAAAATATCCGAAAATTTTCAGAAATCTCGAAAATTGAGGTTTATATTAGGAGCATATGAGGGCACTTGAGGGAGCTCCCTGTTAGGTTAGGTGAGCTAACTTGAGCTCCCTCAAGTTCAAACACTCACAACTTTTGAACCACTGACCTCCTAGGATTGAAACTTGAATTTTTGCCATTTCCTCAACAAAAATTTCTGGTTTCTGGACGTACACCTTAACCATGAAATCAATTGTTTATCTGACAGTTTGCAACCACCATGTTGAACTTCTTGAAAAAGAGGAAGGATGATCGTGTACCTAGCAAAAATATCAATTTCTATTTCAAGTGTCCATTTCTCGGTGTCCAGATGAAGTTATTCCGTCTGTATGAAGAATCGATTCCTTTTCCGACTTTGTACAAACAATATACCGGGCGGAGCTGGATAAAGCGGCGATAAAGTGGAAGAGCGGAGTTCATTTCGCGCGTCGTCGAATGAAAGGACCCGGGGAGTCGTCGAACGTAAGGTGCGACCGGGAGCGAAGGTAGAAAACAACGATTCAGTCACGTTTAAGAAAAGATGGGGACGATTCCATAGTGTTCCCCCGGTTTTAAACGTTGACGATTCTCCGGCGGCCGGAGCGACACGGCGGGAAGCACTCTCTGCGAGAAAACTGTTCCTCCAAAGCTAGAAACTTGGAGAAGTTCCGCGTTTCATAGGACCTCCTGAACGACTTTCCATTCGACCTTCGATCGGCAGTCATCTAACGGCTAAAGTGACCAATTCTGAGAAGTTTCGCCGAGATAATTACTCGGGGATCGCAACTGGGACGGTGAATCCTAAGAGCACGCCACTGCAATCTTATTGGTATACGTTTTTATTACCGTCCGAGGCTGTAATTAAAATTTACTTGGACCAAGGTCGTTGACCCGTGATACGCAGTCACTGCGTATAATGAGATATTAATTGGACCGTTTGCATATGAGATGTCTGATTATAACAGTTAACCCACTGAGGCCCAACGTTCCGCAACATTTCTCTAGCAATTTTTTGCGGGCGATTTATATTATTATTATTTTTCCTATTGTAGATATAATGGGTTCAAAGATTTATTTTGTGGGAAAATTTTTGGGACACTCTGTATAACAATTCTGTAGACTATAACAATATTTCTTGATCAAAACACTTGATAACATTTGCATTCTAAAACCGGATATTTAAGTTAATTATTTTTATAATGGGGTTCAAAGATTTACTTGATATTTTATTCATTAGTATTTCTTGTTGCACCTGTAATTATCCAAAATTTTTGGGACACTCTGTATAACAATTCTGTAGATTATAAAAGTATTTCTTGATCAAAACACTTCATAACATTTGCATTCTAAAATCGGACATTTCATATGCAACAACAGTACTTTTCTATTGAATGCAAATTCGCATAGTGGTTAAGGGTGTAGAATTGTATACGATTCAGTATAGTAGAATCTCCGTTGTACCGGGTGATTCACGAGAAACAGTCCACCTAAATGGCTTCATTAGGCTTCAAGATAGAAGAAAATGTTACAGAGAAAAGTTGTACTGTTAAAGGTTATACAGTTAGGAGCATAACTGATCAATAGACTGCGGACGATTATGCAAAATAAAAATTGTCTGCTTCGTTTGCATGAAATAAAAACTAATCCGAATGTTATTTCTTCCCTTAATGATTTTAATATAGGAAAAACCATATATTGACATCTTCAATTTAAAAAATTTTCCAATAATTTTAAATTTCAATTGTGAAAAACAATAGCAAAAATTGAGTTTTACAACTTTTTTAGCTGGGCCAATAACGAAAATTTAAAAGATGTGTTTGTTCAACTCGTATAAATTATATACGTTCTGAAAATTTCATTGAAACTAGTTAATTGATTTATAAACGATCAAAAGTGGTAAAAAGGCTGAAAATCATGAAAAATTGCAATTTTTCTAATTCTTCTGGCCTTAAAAAATGCAAATCGATCACTCTGATCGTCAGGATAGATCGGCTATTAATAACGTCTACTGTCTTGTAATTGATACTGCGCTTAATTGCCCCGCACTCATTATATCGAGAAGGTACTGAATTTCATTTCCGAGAGGAATATCGCTTTACGTCGCCGCCGCACGAATTATCGGCTTTATCAATATTTTACGTCGAACGGGGTTAAAGATTCATGTAATCCCAGTAATGAAGCGTAGCGCCCATAGGATTCGAGATGCATTAAGACCACTTCAAACTACTTAAAAGATTATTTCCGCGTTTATCGGAAGGATTACTGCTTTCCGCGCAATATTCTACGCGCCAGTTTCAAATTACTGTGAAAGCTATCGTCGCATTTATTGTTCTACCCGGTTGAATGCAATTTTTACTCCTATACTAATCGTGCAGTAAAACACTTATAGAAGAATCATTAGAGTTTCACATTTTTTAGTTTTTAGTTATTAAAATTATAAACATGCTTCCATCAGAAATTATTCAATAAATTTCTTTATTTAATCACGTATTATTATAAAAATTTTGGGCTGCTCTTTACATTACCGGACTCAAAATTTGTACCTTTAAGACAAATTATTATGTATTTAGTACGTAATCCAGTAGATTTGTACCCGGGGACCCTGCAGATCGAAGTTTCGATCCTGTAGGATCAATGGTTCAGGAGTTATGCTTGCTTAAAGTTGAGCATTTTTCAGTGTTTTTGACAGGTAAGGGCGCCGCCATATTGGTTTGTAGTGACCATCGCGCGTCGCTTACCGAGCAAAACCGCTAGATGGCGGCACCATTGATCCATTGATCCAACAGGATCGAAACTTCCCCGGGTACAAATCTACTGGATTACATACCAAACAGTGTTAGGCAATATTTAAATAACAAATTATTTGTTATTTGGATATTCAAATGAAAAGCAAAAATAATTATTTATTATTTGAGCAAGTCTAAATGAATTATTTAAAATAATAAAGTTAATTGTTATTTACAAATACAATTTCAATTATTATTTGTATTGACAAATAATAAATTAAATTGTATTTTTATTTATTAATAACTAGCTGCTCGCGGCGCGGCGTGCACACGGCATGACCCCCGCAGCTAGGCTGGGCCCTAACCCTCCGGGCGGGCCCGATCACTGGCGGTATACTTGAAAAGGTTGCTATAGCAGACAGAAAACACACACGGATCAGCACAAAAAATAGTTGTATTTATGTAAATATTATATATACGGGTAATGACAACATTAATTTCGCCACGTGTTTATTATATATACAAAATACACAAGAAATAAGAGAAGACTATTTAAATTCAAATTCAAAAACTATTTATTTGATTTACACCTCAATCCAAATAATAGATAATCTTTTATTTGCAAATAAGAAATAATAAATAGATCACTTTTGGAATCATTTAAATTAGTTTTATTTCAATAAGAAGTATAGTTATTATTTGCAATTAAAATCACACGTTTATTTATTATTTAAAATAAAATTTGCCCAACACTGATACCAAATACATGATAATTTATAGGAGAAAGGTACAAATTTTGAGTCCGGTAAAGTAAAATTTACCCTTTTGAAAAATCCAAATAAGTTCAGCCTTGTAATTTTTATAAAACAATGTATTTGCAATGTATTTTGCAGCCGTTACAGTTAGTGTTAATAAACATAATATTAGAGACTCAAAACACAAATACAGGGAGTTCCAAAAATGTTGTACTTGAAAATGGTGATAATTAACTTGGAAGGGGAAATAATTATTTCACATAATTATAAAATAAAATAACATGTTATTTGAAGACCACGTGAAAATAAAAATATCTAGCCCCAATTGAAAAAACTGCGATGACCTTGAAGTGACCTTAAGAAATTTTTTTTCTCTCGAACCGAATACTATTGCATTATGCCGTGCGAACATCGGAAAATGAATAATTAGTTTTGCTTAATACACAAAAGTGTAATTGCAAGGTAGAATTAAAAGTTCTTTTCGCGCGATCTTATCTTTAATACCTGTCTTAGATTAATAGGAGGCTGGTGCGGCGCCAGCATCAATGAAACTTCAATTAATTTTCCCTGCTCATCAACGCTGGTTAAACATCCGCTCAAACCAGCCCCAAATACCGAGTAATGCTACGACGATGGTGCCCGAAATTTACGATTCCCCCATAAAACTGATACCTCGAGTCTCGCCGAGGTTTCCTAATTCCACTTAACACTTCTACGACATCGCCGTCGCGACTATCCACCTTAAAACATCTGCGAGTTTCGTGAGTATCGACCTTAAAGAGTCCTTTGTCCGGCATGATGCGCGGTTATGTTTCGGTTATGGCGTCAGCATTGTTGCGCAAGGTTGTGCTACCTCTGCTCAGCAAATCGGCGAGAACTTCCCTGGCTCGTCGAAGTTTCAAAGAAGCTTCGTTCTAACTTGCCTTCGGTCATTGTTACTTCACCCATAAGGGCTCATAAATTGGACTGTTTATTTTGAAAGTGGTGTAAGTCCATTTTTAAAGAAAAAATGAGATATCACATGATTTCTGATTAATTTAGTGTAAACTTTTTATTTATAACTAGTTAATATTTAATATCTTAAAAAATACCAATGCTTTGTTCAATTTAAAATTTACCAATAAAAGAAATTGCGTAGCGATTGATTATGAAAGTGATGTAAGTCACCACCACAGGATTATTATGATGTTTTAAAACAATATAGACAAAATAATAAATTTATTTTACACGGAATGAAACGGGAGAATTTCGTTTCAATAAAAAATCTACAAAACGCAATTCAAAAACGGGTAGAAAAAAGAAAAAATACTAACGGAGAAAAGATAAACCGGCTGAAAATATGTTGGATGAGATTTTGCAAAAGTGCACCGTATACTATTTTATATAAAACATCGATGGAGGACAGAATTTAAGATGGTAGATTTATAACCTCCATGTCGGGGAAGACCGCCAAAATTTGAAATAATCGCCCTGGCGCCTTTGTATAACGATGCCAGACCTATTACATACGAAAAATATAAGGATATGGAGCAGTTATTATCTTATACATTACATATACCTCCTGTGCATCATGAATATTTCAAAACACTGTCACATAAAGAGTATAAATAAATAATAGCAATATCTTATGTTAAGTTTAATAATATATAAATATAATTAATGTTCAAAATAAAAAATACTACTCCTATTTTATTTCTTGTTATTATTTATAAACAAAATTGTTTAGTGATATTTAATTTTTCATAATTGAAATTAAATGATTTTTACACTTGATTAATTATGAAAATGGTGTACGTCCATTTACAGCCCGTAAATATATATCATTTTAGTTAAATTTGCCTAAAAGAAAAATCAAATTACATATTGATAAATTGGTAGAAACATTGCCAGACTTGACATAATTAATTTATATTTTTGAATTGACTAATATGCTAACCTTTAATTTTCTCGAAACAACATAAAATGGACTTACACCACTTTAATACAACACAAAATAAACGGTCTAATTGTTCATTAACTCGTAAAGTGCTACGCCAATGCGCACTAAAATTAAATAAAACCAGCTCATTCAATAATTTTCTTAAAACGATGTCTCATACGTCACATTTGATTATTTTTCACTCCCCACCATAAACTAACATATTTAAGGGGATATTACACTTTCTCGGGTCGGAAAAATCGACTTTTTAGAAAGTGTCCTATACAGGGTGTCCCAAAATTTCTGTTACACGAGATATCTCTTTATCCATCGTATTTATAAAAAAATATTTCCAATAAAATTTGTATAGTTTTCAAAACTCTATAGAAAGGTGCATTTTTTAAATATTTCATTTGACGCGTTGAAGGTCATTTTAAGGTCACAGTTCACTTATTTAAATAGAAACATAATTTTTTTTATTATACCAACTTATTCTATGAGAAAAAACAAGTAAGTTTTATTGGAAATGTTTTTTAATTCGACTACAACTTTTTAAGTTATTCACTGATAAAAACATAAGAAGTTGTCTAATGGACCCCTGGTGAAATCAGGAGAGTGTGCTGGCCTATTACGCACTTCTTCTTGTGTCTTTATCATTGAATTACTTAAAAAGTTGTTGTCGAAATAAAAAACGTTTCGAATAAAACTTACTTGTTTTTTCTCATAGCGAAGATGAAGTTTATAATAAGAATTATTTTTACAACAGCCTCCTAAATCCTGATAAAATTTAGTTTACTTAAAAAATTGTTAATGAATAGTATTGAAACATTAAATTGTTAAGGGATTATCTACAGTCCAAAATAGAAATTATTTCTCATTACATTAAATTTATTAAATTAACCACACATTCAAAATTGTACATTTGAATTTCTCGTTTTTATTGGAACCAATGTGTCATTTATGTTTGAGGCAATATTTTATTGGTAATTTGTTCCTTAAGATTAGTATATACATTAAACACTCACGTACAGTTATGAGATTATATTTATAAAAATAATTGAAAGGCCGACAACAATAGTAATATTGTTTCTTGAAAGATGCTTGCGCTGATCTTCCTAACACAATCCTGAAGGCTCTTTTTCTACTTCTAGAATTGTTTAAAAGCCGCACAGCAGTGTTGGTGGCTTTTTAATGAGCTAGAATTATACTTCCTAATGATGACGTTTAAATGAATACCTTTCGCGTGGGCTGCTCGGTTGAATTAAAAATTAATTTTCCAGTTAATTAAGAGAGGTGACAGTTGGATGTGGATAATGCAAGCGTGAAAGCCGGAACGGAGAACTGTTATTCAGCTTCATGTAATTAATTAATAACAAGAAGATTGTTTCAATGTACCATAATGGACAGAATAAAGTTTTGAAAAACCTGAAGAAAAATAGTTAGAATTCTATGCAACGGTGAGGATCGACACCGTTAAATTGCAAATGAAGTTCATGCTTGAAATGCAAAAATGCAATTTGTAGATACCTGAGGCGAGCGACTCGGTATACGAAAGACACTATCGAAAGAGGTAATACCTATAAGTGCCGGGATTTGTTCCTGGTTTCGCGCGAGACCCACGAAATCTCTAAGTTAAATTCAATTTTATCCTGTTATGCTCTTCTTCGGGAAGTACGGAACAAAGTTGGCGGAGCTGAAAGTACTAGCAATGGGAAATTGCCGCGGCTTGAAAATATGTAGTACAAAGCGGCAATGCAGGCTCATTTAATTTCTACGACTAATGGAATTCCGTTAGAACGGGTAATATGTCAGAAGAACAAGTTACGGACGTTTATTTCTAGTTAGACATGGGGTAAATGTACCTATTACTGCGGGTGTATGTACCTATTACTGCGGGTGTACGTTTTACAAAAGTTATTCAAATACGTAAAAATAAATATTTCGCCCTCAATAAATTTGTACTTCAATTCTACTTGTATCTCAATTGTACTTCAATTAAGTGAGACTGTATCAAACAAAATTGGCACAATCATTCTAATAATTTTAATAATAATTTTAATAATGTTTTGGTAGTGTTTTGAAAATGTTTTAACCTCACCTACCAGAATACGTAATCAAAAATATGAATTTGCGTACGAAATTTTAAAAGTGACCTTCACAGAGTTTCTCAAGGTCACTGCAATATTAAACAAATATAATCACCATATATTCTTCTCTATACCCTACAACTTTTACTTGAAACATTTTCTTATACCACTTACAGTTTTCAAGATATGGAATTTTGTTCACAAAACGGGAATTCAACGACAAATACATTCAATTTGCAACAATTTTATCATGAAATCAAATTATCACTAAAAGTTTGACGATTTCCAATAATATCTAATTTCAATCCATTCGTCAAATTTGTATCTATATTTTTTCAAGGTTATTTCAAGGTTAACTTTTTTACTGAAGAAGAAAAGTCTCAAAGGAACAGCAGGTCTCGAGACAACCGTTCTCTTAAAAAACAACTTTAAAGTTTCGTGAACTATTCCTTACGTCTACAGGGTGTCCCGTAAAAATTGTTCACGAAACTTTACCGTCGTTTCCTAAGAGAACGGTTGACTTCAGATCTGCGGTTCCTTTGACGCTTTTATCCATCGCGATGAATATTGTACGATGCAATAAATAAAAATGTTTGACCTTGAAAACGTGTCAAGGTCAATCTTGAAACATCCTGTACATCCAGTCAGAAAAGTCTCAGAAAAGTAAGGCATGTTTTCTACAACGTTTTCAGTTGAGACTGTAGATTTAAAATTTCAAAATGCGTGTTACAAATTCATGTAAATTACAGTGTGTTTATTAATTCACATGTACACAACACAATAGCTTTACAATGTTCATTCGGAAGTTATAATTACTACAGAAGTTAATATTTTGGAAAGTCAATGAGAATCGTGACAATTGTGATACGATCGGGTTACCCGATGTAGATTGGCATAAATCTGACATTAATTTGCATATCAATGACGCGCATACGTCACTGTATCAGCGATGACACGACGTCCACGCATTTTAATGTAATCCGTGATTTTAAGTTTATACGGCAGATTCGAGCGCGCACATATCACTTATAAGCGGCAGAAATAACGAGATTAAATTTATCGGAGCTAATGAGAACTAATCCGCGCATTCAATAAGCAGTTCATTAATTAAGAGGGTATATAATAATATGATACCCAGCTCATTAGCTTGCGCAGGTACCGTGGTTTATGCCGAACTGTTTTTCGAAAATGGAATTAATAAAAGTGGAAGAAACACAGTAGAACCTCAATTGTCCGAACTATAGTAAATCCTCTATAGTCGCAAGAGCCTCGGGGAGGTTCGTTTGCACAGTTCGTTGACAGACACTATTTTTTTGAGCTTCAAAGACCGAGCCGAACGTAGAAAAGGACAGCGCGTGTAAAGAGAGACCGTGCGCGGCCGACTCTTCGCGTCTCTTTCTTTCCCATACGCTGTCCTTCTTTGCGCCCGAAACTTTCATTGTCAATTAAACCACTAAATACAGTTGAAATTATATCGTGTTTAGTGTCATTTTAATCAGAAAAATGTCACAAATAAGTTGGCGAAAGTCCCATAAAAAAATAATGAAAAATAAAGATGTTTTGCCCCTCAGTGGAGGTGGTAGGCACTTGACAAATTCTGGGTAGGCGGTCGCTGAGAAATAACGCGACTTTACTGTATTACGCATGTGAATGTTGACGTTACGTCATGGTCTTGAGATTAATAATCGACTATTACTTCGCAGTGGTTGCTTCTGTCTATATTCGAAATTGCGAAATTCCTGCGCAGTCTACCGCCGATATTATAAACACGGTATCTTGTTCGCAGTGTGTGAAATGACATTGCTATCGCGAGTACGCGATCTCGATGGCAGATGCGACGAAAGGCTGCTGTGTAGCGACCACAATGATCCAGGATAATCACGATGGAAATTAATATGCTGCTCCGTCCACCCGTTTGCAATCTCCATCACATAAAAATTGTTTCAATAATACATTTAAATCTCTGCTTGAAAATCGAAGATGAAAAATTGGGTAATTGTTTACTTTAGAATCCTCACAGATTTCGATGACCTTGAAATATGTTATTAAGATCATCCGTTATTTGTAGTAATATCAAAAAATAATATATATAGAATACAAACATTTTTTATTTGAACGAAGGCGTTCTGGAAATTTCAAGGTCACCTTAATTTCTTTAAGTAGAATAGTCTACCTTTTGTATCGTGAATCGATAGAGTATGAAATACTCGATCTTCGTATGTTCTAAATTTAATAGTTAATGGGTAAGGTATTGATAGGTATGATCACGAAATTTCTTCAAAGTCACTTCTTACAATTAGTCGTACATCGCTGTCACTACATTAAAACTGATTACGTTAATTAATGTAATGCTTTTTATGAAAAAGTAATGGAATCAGCAGAACAATCAAGTCTAATGGAACGTCCGAGAATATAATTAACCTTTTCGTCATTAGTGAGAAAATAATTTGACTCCTTAATTACATCCACTTATTGGCTCGATTTTAATAAAAGACAATTTGAAAAAAAGTGGACCAGAATTTTTCTGTTGTAAACTAAGTAATTGTGCTAAATACATATTTGTATTAAAATTAAAAAATTGTACTGAAAATTAGTATTAAATAATATTATTATACTAAATACAATACTGGTCACTAAAATATACTAAATACTATACTAAATAATATACTAAGTACTATACTAGACTATTATACTATATACTGTATGCTATTATACTATATTAAATTAATAATATCATTATTAAATACCATAGTAGTAACTATATTATTAGTACCAAATAATATACTAATAACCATATTATTGGTACTAAATACTATACTAAAATTTATATTATTGGAACTGAATACTATACTAATAACTATATTATTAGTATTAAATACTATACTAATAATTATATTATTAAAAATACTAACTAATTTTTACCTAATTTTTGTAATGCATGATAATAATTATCTTTCCATGAAATAAATTATTAGACCCGGCGTAGAATTTAAACTATACGTATTTTTGATTAATAACCAGTTCGTTAAATCATTATGTACGTCGGCTCTGCGATGACATTTCAATGAATCATCGCAGATTGGATATAACAGGAACGAGCACGACGCTGCAAGCATTTCATGCGTAATGAAACAATTATTACGAATCGGAAATTACAATTTCACACGTTTGACACACATCAACTAATTAAGAGATTAGTTAGTCAGCATTCTATGTTCGGTTTTTCACGATACATTGTTCTCCGTGTCGTTTAAACTTGCATCGCCGCGGAGCGCGGCAGCAATTTTTTAAATTAAAGATAATTCACCGTGCACGATAACATTGAACGCTTTTTACTGCATTCTTTTTTAACGAGCTCGAACGGGAACACGCGCTTCGAGATTTGCTAATAACAACACGGCGTTTCTGAATATTTCATTTTCATATTATTCGTTCAAACTGAATTCTAATTAGTTTCCCAGAGTATTAAAGAATAACATATTCATGCATCTGTAGTCATAACGAGTTCATTTGCTCTATGCCTTCGAAAATAGCAGTTGATTATATTTTTCCAATATCGACATTTTCTATACGAACGGCATGTCTGTTGACAGGAAAAGCAGATAACGATAAACAAACAAAATTAACTTTCTACAATTTTTTTACAATATTTTAAGCAATTTTTTAATTCTCTTTTGTTTGTGATAACATCAAAGACTCAACTTTGGTACTATGGTACGTCAATTGTAAATATTTATTCTCTTTAAACTTTTAGTCCTTTTATACGGAAATCTCTTGAATATAAAAACTACTAACAAATTTTCGTTCTATCAAATTCGATAAATTTCTTTATTCGAGCACGTATTGGGTTAGAAAGAAAGTTCGTAGCGTTTTCAAATTAAGGATCGAAGATAAAATTAAGGTATTTATTCACATGTTTATTCAATAACACGAGAAGTTACCTCGAAAATAGCAAAAAGTAATAGAACAGAATGGAAAATATGTTATTGAATAAATCTATGAATAAATATCTGGATTTTAGCTTCCAATTTTAATTTACAAACGATACGAATTTTCGTTCAAACCCAATATTATTATAAAAATGGTGAAAGATCTAAATAAATTCAGTCTTGTTATAAAACAATATATATCTGATATATTTTATATCCGGTACGGTTAGTGTTAAAAAACCTCGATGACCTTGAGAAAATTTTTTGCCTATAGCCACCGTTTTGCCTTCGTTTTTTTTCACCAATTAAAAATCCAACGTTTTTTACCAACTGATCATGGATCATAGATAGATGAAGTCACCTCGAGACAGTTCTAACGAAACTACATTGGTCACAGATGTCGCGCAGCCATCGATTGATTTACTCCGGGAAATGATTAGGTAACCCCGCCTCGACAAACCGAAGTTTCGCCGCAGACGATAGATATAACAATAACGAACAAGTTTAATCAGTGTCAAGAATATCTTGTGGGTTTGTACATCGGAGCTGCGGCCGTGCTTTAAATCCAGCGTGCGCGGTATGCTCTATCTGTGAACCCTCTTGGAACGTAGAATTAGATCAGGCAATTACAGGATTATTCCTATTGGATTTCCACGGAGAGAAAAGGGACCAGTGGGAGGACGGGAAACGGCTCGCCCGTTCCTTCTGTTTCTTATTTTTCCGGACCTTTTATTCTCATCGAATGTTTTATTTAAAACATAACTATCGCCCGGCGCTACAGCCCCGCTGCGGTGCAGCGGCGAAATGGGAATTGCCGGCTTCTCTTAAATTAAACATTGACCTTGAATCGGGACGAAAAATTTGCTAAAAGTCGATTAAGAAAATTGAAACGCTGACCATTGTTGTCTTGATTTCGGATTCGGCGGTGTTCAACGAATAAATTACTCTTCGGAGATGTCCGAGTTCTAAAACTGGTGCATCTGCGTCTGGCAGGTTAATTTTCTCAAATTTTTTGTCGCAAACTGCACGCCACCATCTTGAAAGCATTAGATGGCGTGTATATACAGTTCGTAAGAATTTGGGGCTTTCTATTGCACGCGTCCACATTAGTTTGTTCTCGTTTAATAAAGAAAATTACATCTCTCCATCTGCCTCCAGTTCCGAGTTACAAGCCTCTAAAAAACGGCCAAGTTGTTTCGCGTAAAAGGAGGTAGTGCGAGAACTTGGCTGGTGCACTTGGCCGTGCACCTAGATCTTATTAAGAAACATATCAAATAAAATTAATTTTGAGGTTAGGTATAAAGCAAGTGGCCGATGACGCTGTTACACATAAGTCCATATGCAGTTTGTAAGAATTTAGGGCTTCCTGTTGCACATGTATGTGAACGCACGTGTCCAGATTAATTTGGTGCAGTTTCAAAAAGATTTTATTAAGAAACATATAAAATAGAATTTATTTTGAGATTAGGTATAAGGCAAGTGGCCGATGACGTTGTGGATTGGGGAGAGTTGGTAGAGACGCAAACGACGAACGACAACGGTGTTCAATAGGAACGCCTTTTCTTAGATCTAGAGCGACCTGCCTAGAGTCCACACTTAATAAATCTGAATCCGCGTAACCTGACTCTGACACCCTGAAAATCTACTCCGCACTACGACAAAACCAGTCTCCATTCTCCATCGCCCGGGGTGCAAACTGCTGTACACCGAAGTAACTGCTATGAATCACGAGTCTGATAAGCAGGCAAGCACATCTGTAAACGTTAATGTTCGCTCGCCAGCATAATTGATGGACGCTACTTGGGTTCTTTGATGACGATTCTGACGTTCAGAAAACTATAGGAATTTCATGTGGGAAGAGAATCCTTAACACTGAGACTGCGAGTTGGGTCCTGACTCTTGGGTCCATATTTTTAACTTTATAGTGTTGTACATGATGTCAAGGAGCTATTCAGGTGTTCTGTTTCTCATGAATCATGTAGTAGGGGAGTTGGAACACTGGCAATGGGGGAGCTGGTACACTCGTAATGGGGGAGCTAGTACACTGATAGTGGCGGAGGCTGGAACTCTAGTAGTGGGGGAACCGGTGCATTGATAGTGGAGGAACCGGTGCATCGATATTGGGAGATCCGGTATACTGGGAGTAGGGGAACCAGTACACTGGGGGTAGGGGAACCGGTGCATTGGTAGTGGGAGAATCGGTGCATTGATAGTGGAGGAACCGGTGCATCGGTATTGGGGGATCCAGTATACTGGGATTGAGGGAACCGGTGCATTAGTAATAGGAGAACTGGTACACTGGGAGTAAGGGAACCGGTGTATTAGTAATGGGAGAACTGGTACACTGGGAGTAGGGGAACCGGTGCATTAATAGTGGGAGAATCGATGCTTTGATAGTGGGGCAATCGGTGCATTGATAGAGAAGGAATCGCAGTATTGATAATGGAGGAACCGGTGCGTTAATAGTGGAGAAATCAGTACACTGGAAGTAGGGGAACCGATAGACTGATAGTGGGGGATCGGTACACTGGTTATAGAGGAATCGGTGCATTGATAGTGGGGAAACTGGTGCATTGGTAGCGGTGGAAGGTAGTGGAGAAGAAGTTGCTCGAGCCTGCATCAAATAACTCACTATGAAAGGATTACACTTTCAGCACATATTTAACTTTTTAGTTAAAGCTATTTTAGAGCTATTTTAACTCGAAAATGAAACATTTCTTCTCACCTAGAAATATTCCATTCTATGTGATTTCTTTGTTTTTGTAGATATGAAATTGATATAATACCTCATACAATACTTAATTGTTTAGTCATTGATTAAATACCAATATATTTAATAAAGTAAACAATACATGAAATATATATTGAATAATATAATATATATTGAATAATGGTACAGTATTTTTTAGTGGTGACCCTGAGTCAGTAAGGGTTAACACATATATCCAAAAAAGCAAATAATTAAAGACGTTGATGTCCCAATAATATGCTTCAGATATAGCTCCTCCATAAAAGTCGATTAAAACAAAAGATTATTTATCCGAGAAGTTCTTTAGGAATTAGCGGAAGACAATGTTCGCAGTTCCACAGACGACAGCACAAGAGTTACGATTTCTCGAGACAAGAATTATTATAATAAACATCGGACAAATGGGAGTGTAGCGTTGAAATAAATTTTTCCTTCAGGCTCGAACCTTCCGCGACATAAATCAGTGTAAAACTGCGAAACTGGTAGAAGACTTGGGCGATAAAACTTTTCCGTCTTGTTACTTCGCCTCATCCGGAGATTAATAATATACACGATGTGAACATGGCTTAAGCGTCCGTGTTTTAATTAAATCGAAATCCGCAGTGGAGCCTGTTGGGCGGTCTATTAAAAAAGGCCGGAGATGATAAAAAACGATTATAAACGACCCGCAGAGAAAAAGAAGTGCCGATCTTATAAATAAAAATAAAATTTAATCTATTCGATGCAGCGTCCATTTAACAACGTTCAATTGAAAATCTGCTTTCCAGCGATTTTACCGGGCGCACAATAGTTAATTATAAATCACGTACGAGTTACTTTGTTTTAATGCCCTTTGTTGCGTTAATCCTATCCCAATAAAATTTAAATGAAAGACAGGAATTAATTGTTCATATGAATATTCCTTTCCATTTAATATACGCATATTTTATATTAATTAGTGTTTTGCAAATATTGTTTTTAACAAATCTCGTTAGTTATTAAATTTGTTGCTCAATCTCACCGACTTGAAATAATTTTTTTAGCACTTGGTAAGTAATAGATAGACTGTGGATCTTTATGCATTTATGGTTAATAAATATTTTCAAAAAACGCTGGAGTATCAAATTCGACAAAATTTCGTACAATTTTTATTTATTTTGGACCTACAAATGTTATTATCAATAAAAATGGGATTTTATTTTGCACCATTTTCTTCAAATTTGTTTACAAAAATTGAAAAATGCATAAACATCCGCAGTCTAGTAATTTAATAGGAAACTTATTTGTGACACAAAGAGTGATTATTCTTTTATGAACATTATATAATATTTTACAACAAAAATGACACGACAGCGAGACGCAAAAACTTTGTTTGTTACAGGCGTTTTGCATATTATATGACGTAAGTAGCTTTTTATACTCTAAGGTGTATTTAGTCCATAATGATTGTAGTAAAAATATTAAGCTAATCCCACAAGGACGTAAAAAGTTGAACCATAAAGTGCTTACAGCCCGATGATGAAATCGTTGAAGCCCTGAATAAAGAACTTTAATAAAAGGCGTCTCATGAAGTATTCATTTTTCATACAATGTTTTTTTACAGTCACCATCGCGCTATCCAACTCAATCATCAAACGACATAAGTCTAACTTCGTATATTTTAACATTTTCTAACGTCAATGATTTTGGTTCCAGTTAAAAGGTATAGGATCTATTAATTTTAAAGGGCAATTCTAATTTTAATTTTGATTTGCAATTTTTGTAGACGAATTTTAAGAAACTCGAATCAAATAGAATATTATTTTCCGTAGCAGTAGCCTTTTTAAATCTGAAATGAATGAAAATCGTACTAAATTCTGTCGTATTTTATATCCCAGCATTTTTTGAAAATTTTCCGAAGCCATAATTGCATAAAGATCCACAGTCTAGTTATAATGTCTATCATTTCGACGTTCACGTTTAAAGTTGAACGATTTCCAGTGTTTTTGAAATCGCTCAACTTTAAACATTTATAACTTTTGAATCATTGATGGAATCCGGGATGGAAACTTGGATTTCTCACATGCTCTCGTCCAAATCTACTGAATAACATAGGAAAAAGGCACAAATTTATAGGAGAAAGGCAAAAATTTCTGATTACGCAAGGAGAAGTTTACCCCGATTTTGTTCCTCGCTTTAAAATTTCTAACAAAACCATCGCGGACGGAATGAAATTTACTTTCACATAAAATTTCATGTTATGTAAATGACGCAATGTAAAACAAGTTTCACAAAAAGGCTCGTACAGAGATTCGATCGTTCGCATTAATTTCGGGAAGAATGAAATTGATTAAAACGACGTGACGAGGCACTCTGCCAGCACAGTTTAAAAGAAATTCACCGAACAGTTTCGATACGCGTTTAACGGTTTCCATGATTCGGAAATGTTATTGCCTCTCGCATTGGCGCCCACTGATCCAGTTAATTTTTCGACCGGCTGTAATCGCGCATAATTTAACGCGCATACATCGTCGTCCGCTTCTTTGATCGTCGTTTATTCTGCCCGCCGTCGTTTATTCTATCGATTTCAGCCACGTACTTGACGCCGCTGGTTTATAATTACGATTTAATAACTCTGGCTGGCATCGCAGGAGCGACGGCGTTCATTCGACAACTTTTTCAATTCTATCGTTCCGACGCGAAGCGAAGTTAAATAGAAAGCCACGTCTCGCGAGGCGGCGCGGCATTCGGAAGTTTCCGCCACTGTGTATTTTAATACATTTTGTACAGTGTACCGTGTACTCACTCGGCTCCACAGATTCGCGCAGCAGAAGGGAAATATTGGTTTTTCTGTTTTTTGTTCGGGCCTGGAGCAACTGCACCGATTACTGCGGTATCATGCTTCGATCGTAGTTTATTTTAATATTATTCCGAATTTATCATGAAATAATAACATGTGTAAACATTTTATGAAAGAATGATGTATTCTGAATACAGAAAAAAATTGGAGACCCTCAAAACCTAATACAACATAAGAAAATATTAAAAAATAAAATTGATAACATTTTGTACGTATTGCTGCGAACGAAAAAGAGTCATGTACTAGTTACTGCGGATTAGAATTCGAAACGTAACACGAACGTAAGGAAACAAACCACGTATCTAGACATTAATTTAAATAAATCCTGAGAACAGTAACAAACAATGCTTTTATTTATTACATTTTAAATGAATAAACTTTCTATTAATTTTAACACCGTAGTATAATATCACAAGTTATTTTTGTAACAAATATTTGAGTAATATATTTATTTTCTTTAGTTCGAAGCTGTTTTAAATTAAGGGCATTGGACATTCTTATTGATTTTTGTGCTGTCCTTCACTTTAATGTACGTAATACTGAGGGCTTAATTTTTTTTATTAGAAAGGCAAGAACCGTTAAATTTTGTCACCATGTTTTAGGCATTTCCGGTAGTGCAATTAAAAAATGTTCCAGACGAAATTTCTATCTTTCTTTTTCTTAAGTTTTTAATTTTTAGCTGCGAAGGGGAACTATTATATATTGTTTATCGACAAATGTTTCATAGAAATATTGATAGAATTTGTTAGCGGTTCGTTGAGATATGCCGGCGCCCATTTTACGTGCTGTTCCATATTATCAGCCATTGCCCTCTTCTACGCATATATGTAAAATATAAACGACAAATGCAAATATTATAATTCGAAATTACAGTGAACTCAAATGAACGAGCAGATATTTGTCCCATTCTGTTATAAATACGAATATTGTAGATATGTATAAATTCCTTTCAACTATAATAAATGGGCAAATATTTACACCCATTTATTATAATGCAGCATAAGCGCGGTATTTTCAAACCTTTCCGGCCTCCCAAAAAGTATACGTACGATAAATTAGTATAATCAATTCTTTAGACTGAAACTAAAAATTTCTGTATAATCTTCTGCGAAATAATATTTCGTAATTCGTAATTCGATTACTTACAATCACGAAAAACATGATAATTTAGTTAACTAAGAATCTGCTATCTAATTAATTACAGTATAATTCGAATTGACTACGTGATTTAACTATGTTGCAATTATAATTTACGGAATAATTCAATTGAAATCCTGCCTGATTCCGATGATGACTAACATTTTAATCCGATTTTGCAAATATTGACCAGCGGAAATAACATAATACATTAATCCAATTGAAAACAGTATTTGTATTAAATATTAAATCAACAACGAGATCAAAATACGTGAAAAAAATAAATATTTTGCTCCGAATAAATTTGTATAGGGTGTATAGAAAGTAATGGTCATCCATTACATCGAACATTCGTAGAAGTAACTCTCCGCAAAATTGTTTATACTAAAGAAGATTGTTGTTGTTTCCACATCAACGTCGTTCAAATTGTTATTGAGATATAAGCTGTTAGAGTTTTCGCAAAATTTGATTTTGTGGAGTTACACGTATAGACAAAAGCCTACATGCCTCGAGTATTTGTGCTGCCATCTAGCGGCTCCGCTCGTTAGACAACGCACGACATTGAGTATAAACCAATATGGCGGCGCCCTTATCTGTCCAAACCAGTGAAGGTCGCTGGACTTTAAACACGCATAACTTTTGAACCACTGAACCCTTAGGATTGAAATTTGGATTTCTGGCATTTTATCGGCAAGATCTACAGGATTACATAAGAAAAAGGCAAAAATTTCTGGTTTCTTCAAGGTAAAGTTTAACCCAAACTTTCTCTCTTCTCGACGAGTAGTGGATGTTGATGTAAAAATCAAATTCATCCCTAGGACAGATGATCATGCTTCTGTAATGAAATTTGTAAGGGAACACCAGTGAAAAGCCACGATGGCGACAGGAAAGTATGCGTTCCGTTTCGCGTTATTATCATTCGAGCACGTGCTGATGTTTCTATTGTCGCGGCGACGGCTAATGGGACGAGGCGTAATCTCATTTCCGAGGGGGGGGGGGGGGGGGGGGGGGGGGGGGGGGGGGGGGGGGGGGGGGGGGACGAGGGGGGGGGGGGGGGCCGGGGGGGGGGGGGGGGAGGCCGGACATGTGGAAGGGAACGGGCGGAAGAGACGAATGCTAGATTCTGAGATCCGGCGGAGAAGTTCGGCCGTCGGAGAGTAAAGTTTCTTCCGGTTTGCTCGAAATTGAAGGAGAAGTATGCTCGAACATCTGCGATGATTTATTTGCGCGAAAAGAAATTCCCGGAGATACAGTTCACGCTTGAACTCTGCGCATTAGCGAAGATCCGCGAAACTTCTGCGAACCGGCGCGGCGCGGCGGAGTGCTCTAAAATGCTTTCGGTTATAAAACGTTTTTTTTTCTTCAGCCCGGCCGAAATACTTCGAACTGGTTCACAAACTATCTCTCGCGAAATTGAAAAATAATGATTTCGTGAAGTGGTTAAGGGGAGGGCATTCACGAGAAAGTCGGCTGCTAGTTATGTTCAGATAAAATTTTGAAATTACGTGGTTTGATACAATGTTCGAAGGTGCTGAAATTAAATTCATATTAAAACTTTTTCCAATAAATTATAAATTATGCAGTAACATAAATGTACAATTATGTGTGCCCTAGTAAATATAGGCCAAATTGTATCTTGTTTGGTGTCATTTTAATCAGAAAAATGCCGCAAATATATTTGTAAAATTTCATTAAAAATAAGTAAAAAATAAAGAGGTTTCAGTATTCCACTAGTATCGTCTCACCGATACGCTATTTTTTGTTTTGCCCTCTGCCGCGCGGTCCGTGTTTCCATGCTGTCCTTTTCTACGTTCGGCAAAGCCCAAAAAAATAGTGTCTAGTTCCGATCTATGTCACAACACAGACCCGAGAATTGACTTAGAATGGGACATAGTACTGTATACAGTAAAGTCGCGATATTTTTCTGCGACCTTCTACCCAGAACTTATCCAATGTCTACCCACTTCACTGAGGGGCAACGTAGCAGGGGCCACGAAACTCGAGCTGCCTCGATCTCCGAGCAGTGTAAACATGCCGCGTAATCTGATCTCGGCTAGGTTGTATCGGTGTGAACCACTACTAATTCAATTACAAAACTTCTTCATTTTTCATTATTTTTTTATGGGACTTTCACCAACTTATTTGTGGAATTTTTCTGATTAAAATGACACTAAACACGGTATGATTTCAACTGTATTTAGTGGTTTAATCGACGATGAAAAAATTCGCAATCTAGACGTACCTGTACAAATATTAACGAACAGTGACGTGGGAGATGACAACGGTCAGATAACAGGTTTCAGAAAACGTATAATTACACGGGACTACTAAATAGAAAATACTCGGGGAGTGATCTGCACTCGGTTCCACTGGGAACAAACCGTTTCGCTCTCATTAAACCCACCGGCATGGCAGAAGGTTTCAACATGGAAGCAATCAAGCCTGCTTGTTTAACGACTGCTCGAGCGAAGCAGTTGAATAAAATAAGAGGACCCTGGATCCAACATTTTTTTCTGTTCCGTAACAAATCCGGTGACGTCAAAGGCGACGGGGATTGAAGTCAAAGGCGGTCTCGCAGCGCACCGGCTGAGCCGTTGGGGGTCTCGCGAAAAGGAACCCCTCTCGCGAGAGGGAACCCAGCGACGTCTTCATTTTTCACACGAGTCCTGTTATTTTATGCTTGTTAAACTCGGCTATCGGCCAGTGGCCGGTTCGCAGCGGGGTATCTCTTTTTAATTAAAAATTGTAGCTCTCTTCGAGACGGCAATTTGAATTCATAGGCGGCCTGGCCGAGTCCCGGGCATTGTTTGAACAGCACGGGTCTCTCGTTTAAAAGATGGTCAGCGAGGCTGAGACCTGCCGACGATAACGATAATTATCCACCTCTCAGCGACAGTGTCTCTCTTCGCCAATTTGGCTGCGAGCAGGGTCTGCCAGGACGTAAAGTGTTTTCACGTGTACCCCGCGTCACACCCTCCTCCCGCACCCACACAGTCGTCCTGTCTCGGCCTTTCGCACTTCCGGCCAGATAAGGGCTGCTGAGCTGTTGTGTTTCCCGTGGAATTGCAGGGAAAATATTTCCAAGGGCGTGCCCGCCGTTGCAAAGTGTGATAGGCCAACGACAGCACCCGAATGGAACGCTCCCGCAAATATTTCTTTCACCTATCTCGAACGTATTCGGCAAATGGACAACGAAATTAAGGAACTGCTGAGCATGAACTTTATCTTCGGGTGGGGGGAGGTGGGGTTAATGGGGAAACCAACCCTCGCTGTAACTGGTTTTAATACGGTCAGATGCAGTAAACTAGCGGCGCTGTGTTAGTTTCTTGGCTTCTGTTATTGGGAGAACAATCTGGACCGATTTTTAAGTTACGTGCAGAGTGGCGTAGCAACTTCGTCCAGTTATAATATTTTAAATATTTATGAAAATATAATGAAATTTTATCATACTTATGTCGTAAATATTTTTACTTATATTATGCTTACCTTGTGACCGTCAAGATCAGGATAGTGATTATGAATAACTCATAATTTATGTCGTTTCTACGGTTGGACTTTACCTTCGGTAACCAGAAATTTTTGCCGTTTTCTTATGTAATCCAGTAGATTTTTTCGAGAGATGACCGAAATCCAAATTTCAAACCTAGGAGATCAGTGGTTCAAAAGTTATGCGTGTTTAAATTTGAGCGATCTTCAGTGGCTTCGACAGGTAAGGGCGCCGCCATGTTGGCATGTACCCAGTGGTGATGTCGATAATGTAGAGCCTGATTATGCTTGCAAATCTACGTTATCGACATCGCCGCGTGCTTGTGCTGCCATGCAATGGCTAAGTTCGTTAGGCGACGTGAGACGCTAAGTACAAACCAACATGGCGGCGCCCTTATCTGTCGAAAACGCTAAAAATTTCTCAAGTTTAAACACTCATAACTTTTCAACTACTGATCTCCTAGAATTTAAACTGGGATTTTTGGCATTTTTTGGAATTCGGAATTGTTAGAACAACTTACATAAGTTAACAACCCCCAGTCAAAAATCTGATCGATTTTATGAAATATTATTAATGTTTGCAAATTACAAATAAACAACTAGTAGAATAGTATATAACATTATTCATCACGAGTTTGAAAAATGGGTTAAAAGATATTTTTCGCACTCTGGCTCTAATATAATTTAACCTTTGGCTGACCATGGGGGTTTGGTAGACCTCAGTCATTTTTGAATAGTCATAACTAGACCGTGGATATTTATGTATGATAAAAATTGTCCTAGTCAATTTTAAAAATCGGGATACGTATTTTAGCTGTAGATAAATAATAAAGGGAGATACGAATTTTAAAGTAATATACAGGGTGTTCGACTTCTGCTTCGCTTTTGAATTATTAACAATTACAAATATCCCTGAAATGCGGCAATCCGACCGAGGTGTACACGTTACATACGTCAGGGGCGCGCGACAGTGATGTATCAAGTGACAGTTATGTACTCATGTGACGTACACCACTGTCGGTTGGGTTGCAGCATTTTAAGCGGATCCTTAATTGTTAGTAACTGAAAAATGAAGCCGAAATTGCAATTTTTTAAATCTTCATTAATTTTTTTTCATTTTCTCACATCTGTAGTCAAACACCCTGTATATATACAGTTAATAAAATGTTTGTTACTATTATTCTCCACAATAGTAGTATTGATAATTATTTATGCTTCGTGCGAGGAATCATTCCTTATTATAATATCTCTATTTCACTTTATGTGTTATTTCTGGATTCGATTCCATTTCAATTTAAAGGACGGAAAATATACAAAGGGGCGTGGTCTGTGCCATTCACCGTTCCGTTATTCACTGTTTTCTGGCATATTGTTCCTGGCTAAAAGCATACGTTTAAGATCTATGTCTAGAGGCAACCTTCAACTATAAACAGAATATCCAATAGCGCAAAACAGACGCCGCTTTGGAAACTACTCCTGCTGATGGCCATTTTGACGAAACAAACAACAAAAATGGAGCTCGCTCTGTCCTATTTGAAATAGGAGACTCGTTATTGAGGAATAAACATTTTTTTAACTATCCGCGTAAAGTTCTTCAAAATATTTAAAATCATACATGTTTTTTTTTAATTTCTATGCATTAATATGTACATAATAAAATAACAATCTTAAGTATCGTTTTTTTTTAAAATGGAACTACATATATTCATTACAACGGTCTTGCAGCTCGTAAAAAAAAACAAATTCAACGATGTGCGATGTGTTGACCTTCGCGTGATCTTCAAGTAAAATGTTATTTTATTTTTTATAGAGGACATCTGAAGGTCAACTCTGTTTTTCAAAATGGAATGATATATTTCTCTATGTACTATGTATACGGGTTTTAGGACTCAAGGTCAGTCAAGGTCGTTGAAGGTCAACAGCTTTTGACATATTATTTCATTGTGTTTGAATTGTTTAATAAAATGGTAACGTTCGGTGTTAAGAAATTTACCCCCATAAATATTGAAACTGAAAAATGTACTATTTCAACTAACAATTTGTAATGAAAAAACTTCAAAGCCATTTTACATCTGGCAGAAACGAAACAATTACAATGTGCTATTCCCATCGATTCGTTGAACAAGTGAAAGGGACAATTACTTATTTCAGATCCCCATTAATTGAAAGTGTATAGGCGATGCCTTTGTTATTAATTCGTACCTGTGATTTGTCTCGTCCTTTGTGCTGTCGCGTGTAATTTACACTGATTGCGTGACAGGGCAGGATAAAGCAGACTTGTTTCTCCGATCGCGTTCGGTATTCCTCAGCGACACACGCTTTCAATATTTTATTCCCACCCCGCGTCGTCGCGGCACTACCCTTTCATCCGATATCTCGAGAACCGATACGTCCGACTTGAAAGTGTTGTTAGTCGCTGCACCGATACATGCTGGGGACGTATCGGTAAATATTGGCTGAAGCATTTAACCCGTTCACGGTTAACAATTTTTCAAAGAACTTTTCCTTATTTATCGTTCACCCTGTCGATAATAGGGACGAGTGACTTAGTTTGCACTAGCGCTCAAGTCGATCCATCGTATTTCACGTGGAAGAAAAATTCTTCCAATATTGTCAACAGTACCGAGCCCATCAAAATGGCGGATTTCACATGTTTTCTTTTACGATTCGTCAAGTTATAAAAATATTTTCTCTCGAGAAATATTTCAGTGTACTTCTTTATTCAAGTACAGGGTGTAAAGAAATGTATTCTACATCTTCGGATCGATGAAAATTGTCCTTGATCTTGAATTTCAAGGTCAAATTCTTTTTCTTAGGTAAATAAAGTTTTTTCGAGTGAATTTAAGTGTGAAATCACTATGAGAAAAAGTAAAATATTTTCAATTCGAGGATCTGGGTCAGCGAACACCTACACAAATCGAATGCTCATTAACTGTCTCCCGACAGTTCAACGTACGAGCCGATGCTTGACAAATCATACTGGAAAAATCAATTTTCTGTCATACGCGTTCGACTCCCAACACGGCCGAATAAAATACTCGAATGGCCGAAGCAACGAGACCGCTTTGCGTTTTGCGATACGGACACCGAACCCCGCTGTGTTAAACAATCGATTATCGACCGACTGCGTGCACCGCCGGAATAATAATTTACCGATATCATTGATTCGAATGCAATCAAAATTTGTTAATAAAGTGGGCACCGTTTATAAATGTACACAATTTTTGCGCGTCACTTTCATCGACCCAAACGGGATTACAGTTAAACGCGATATGGAAGGGTTTTATCAGGTTTCCATTGAAATTGTTGCTGGAAATTTTAACGGCGATTTGAGCACGCGAATGCAGTGCGCGCAATTGTCATGTTGTATTTTGGTGCTGTTCAAACGCCTGGAATACGAGACGATATTTAGGATATACAATACGTTTGATGCAAATTCATTTTGTTAAGTAGTAGTGCCCAGAAATCACCCCTCTCAAGGAAATACATTTTTGGAACACTCTTTATTGCTGTACCAATTTTTTAAATAAAGCTATCACAGTTCAAATACCGAAAACACCTCGAGAATGTAGTGATGAAATACATTTTTGATCGTCTCTTTGTATTTGTGGAATCGAATAATAATGTCGACCTATCGAATGAACACTGCAAGCCAGTTAAGGTCACCTTCAGTATTAAGTTATGCTATTGAAGTGAACGCTGCAATAAATCACGTCAAATTGGTTTTCAATTTAGTTTGGAAGCTCCAACAACAGGACACTCTGATCGCACATATGTAGAATGGGTTCTCGATTAATCAGCTTAATCGGAGTTGAGACAAATTGGGTACATTAAGCCTCAGTAATTTGGAACCCATCAGGAACTATTAATTAAAGCTTCGTTTGTATAATTATTAACTTTCCGATGCTTTGTCGATCCACGTGTTCACAGTTTTTCCACGCGCTGCGTGAAAGAACTTTCCAGGAATTAATGATTTATTGTTATAGCTGTTAACAATTCACGTAGGATTTATTTTATTAACATAATAATAATTAACAGTGGATCTTTATGCGAAACAAAAATTGTCTGCTTTTATTGTGAAATATTTAATTCTTTCATTGATAATTTTAAGAATGTAACAATAATATGTAGTTATTCTTAAATCAATTTAATCTACTTATTGTTTCAAATTGCAACTACTCATTTTTGGCATAAAGGCACAACATCAGTAGTCTAAATAAAAATATGTTGACATTCTCGTTGAAGGTCGCGTGAAGGTCAATATATCACACATCGTTGAATTTGTTTCCGTTTTATGAACTATAAGATTGCTGTAATGAAAATATGCAGTTACATTTAAAAAAAACTTGGATGACCTTGAAATCTCGACAAAAGTGACCTTGAGAAAATTTTTGCATTATCATAAAAAATAAGCGAGATATTTAAGATGGTCAAGTTAGGTGAAATATTTTTATATATATTTATATATTATATATGTAACAAGTCCGGTTTCCAATGTTGCTCTGCGTCGCGGCGGATTCTCCTCGGTGCCGGTTAGCTCGCCGAGCCGGGGTTCGAATACGGCGAGGAGAGTGATTCGGAGCAAGAGGCGGACGTGGTGCACGGGGTCAGAAAGAACGATACGTGAATTACGAATATGTTGGCGCGCTCGCTGCCAGTGAGCTCGTGGACGCGACGGTACGGTCATTATGTTCCCGTGAACGGAATATCCTCCGGTACTGTATGACAGTGTCGCGGCGCGGACGCGTTTGCGGACCTGGTGCACGGCGATGGTAGCGGCTGACACGTGGGGAATATACCGGGGGTTCGGAGAGTGGCGAAACGCCGTGCTCTCGGAAGGATTTCAGTTGGCGACACATCTTGACTGAAAGAGAGAGAATGAGAGTAGTGAAACACCGTGCTCTCGGACGGATCCGGTTGGTGACATACCGTGACCGGGGGAGTGGCCAAACGCCGTGCTCTAGGGAGGGTTTTCAGGAGGAACGGTCGACTCTGAGGTGTTCGCTAGGCGAAGTCAGCTCGTTGTCGGGAATGAAACGGAAATGGCGGAGCCGGTAGAATACGGCGGATACTTACAGCGAAATCTTGTTTGGAACGTCGACTGTGTCTATCGGAGCCGCGGTCGGGGTAGTTATACTCGCGAGCGTACGTCTTTAGTAGCGAGAAACTGTTCGGCGCGGCGGCCCTCTCGCGGCCGAGCGTCGCCCTCGCGAGTCGCGCTTGTCTCTACTTGTGAGAAGCCTGTTCGGCGCGGTGGCCTAGTCGCGGGCGCGGCCTTACTAGGGTCGCGGACTGTCCCGGTCAGCGTCGTTCGGCTCGATTCGATGCACGGTTCGCTAATAACAGGCCTGCCCGGTGCAGGTCTGTTACATATGTACGATATATATATATTTTTTATAAGGTTTTGCATTGATTTTGGAAGTCGCGAATAACATAAAAATTAATTTCATCCCGTAACGACTATGTTATATTAAAATTTCTTTATAAATGTCTAAATAATCTATTGAAAAAAATATCGAAGAACAAACCGCAGAGTTTGAGAAGCAGAGTTAGAATGTTGTGTTTGATTTTTAATTAGTATACTTCGCAGACGATCCAAATGTCCTGTCCGGAAGGGGAAACTGTTCCCATTAATCATTTCTTAACTTTGCACTTCTTGGAGCGTACTTTTTTAGTTGTCTATAAGACTCTTTTAGCCCGTCGAATAAATTACAGGGATACTATAACTTCACCGTAGCACTCGGAACTTTCTGCTCTCGAGTTAATAGCTTCTTAGTGCGAGCACAATCGTTACGAAAAAGAATATACAATGCTCCAGCAAGAAGTATGAAATAATGGTTGGGACGATATTCGTTGAAAATACTGTCGGACATTTCGCACAAAAATGCATTAGACTTATGCTGAGAAGATTGTCGTTGTTTCCTGTACCCGTTGTTAATAACTAGATCTGCGGATCTTTATGCAAAATAAAAATTGTTTGCAACGATTGCAAGAAATAGGAACTAAATTGAATATTATTTCTTTCCTTATGATTTTAATAGAGAAGAAATCATCTATTGACATCTCCAATTTGTCAAATTTTCCAAAATTTCCAACAATTTTCCAACTAATGCTTATGTTGAGATTTTGTAGTTTTTATAACAGTCACATAAAAATATTTGGTTTCGTTATATATTTCGGAAATCTCAAAATCACATTCATTCTTTTAAACTGGACACCTTTTGAAACACCTGCGATGACAGTCCCTTTCATTGCAGCTCATCGTAAACAATATTGCTAATAAAAACATTTATTTTAAAGAGACTAACAATTACTAAGGAAGCATTGTTTAGACAGGCACATTAATTGGAGGCACGCAAATATGAAGGAGGACACTAACGTGTTCAAAGCGTTCGCAAAGGCACACTAATTGGAACAGAAGCTCTTTTAATTTTAACTCGAAAACTTACTTAAAATTAGCTTGAAAAAATATTCCAACAAAAAGAAAATATTTTAGAATCAATATAAATTTTGAACAGATGTAACTAAAATCAAATAATTAATTAATTGGTGAATTAAGAAGTGACCTTAATGGCACAGTAATTGGGACAAGTACGGTATGTGAGTCGCTGTACAGGGTGTTAAGAAATTATATATAAAAACGTGATTCTGCATCATGGAATGGCGAAGATCTGTTGAAAAAATCAGTTGACCTTCACCGACTTCTTCAAGGTCAAACTTTGTTATGATTGCATCGTGTTCTACTCATCGGGAGGAACAAACTTCTCAAAGGAACCATGGGTAAAAAATGAACCGTTCTCAAGGCAGCGCAACAGGAGTAAATTTAGAAAGTCGAGACTATCGTGCTAATCAATTTGATCGCAAGCTGTCAACACGTGTACACATTGCCCGGATTTTTTTTCTGATAACAAACGTATCACGTTCTCTCCTATCCCAGCACCCCTCGCCTGAGCCTGGGGTGCATTGCGGTTCCGTAATTGGACACCACTAATGCATCCCAACCTCGTTTGTCGAACGTGAAGAGAATCAACTAGGGAGAAGGAGGATCGGATAAGAAGATCGAAGAATGGTGAACATCGGAAGAAGATGAAAAGGTGCTAGGGAAAGTAAGACGAGACGCGGAGAAGTGGAATGGCAAGAGGGAACCGGGGAAAAACGTAAGTCGATACAAAAGGCGTCATTATTTGGTGCATTCGTTCGTCTGATCTGTTCTCCCTTCGGCTCGATGTTCCTTCACTTGCTGTCTACTTTGGAACAGTTCCGCCTATTGTCCCATAAATTTAGCAAACGAGTCTCGAGTGAAACTTGCGAATATCACGTTCAGTCAGTCACCCAACTGAGCCGTCCAAAATGCAAAAATGCGGGTCTAAAAGTTAATAAAGAGCATGTACACAGATCCAAATCCAAACAAGTTACAATTTGTCGAAGAGCCCTAACAGTGTAGTAATGGCAATCGGGCAACCAATGGGGTCCCAAACACATTATAACTATCCGGAATCTTTATACATTAATTTTCGGGTTTGGATTAGGTCACGAAGATCTCTTAGAAATCGTTGTTCAAAGTTCTAACGCAGAATAAAGTGAAAATCTGTCGAAGAGTGCTATCAATGCAGTTATGGCACAGGGGTAACCAATGGGTCTCAAACCGTGCAACGCATTGGAACTACCAGGAATCTTTACAGATTCGTCTTCAGGTCTGGATTAGTTCATAAAGATCTATTAGAAATAATTGTTCAAAATTTTAAATTGGAAAACAGTGATCATCTGTCGAATTGTACAGTAATGGCACAGGGGTAACCAATCGTTTCAAAACCGTGGAGCGAATTGAACCTTGCAGAGGACGGTAGGACAATTTTCTAATACCTCTGTCAGATATTTCCTGCGCGCCGGATGCTCGAAGGTAAGAGCGAGGTTCGCGTGTAACCGGGGAAAATGAGAAAACGAAACTGTTGGGATTGTAGAAACAACGGCGCCTATCGAGAACGCATATTGAACCTTGAAGGAACGGCCGGGAAAAGGATAATGGGGCGCAGGGGACAGATGGGGAGCAGGGAGGAAAGTGGGTGGGAAAACGCACTGCGAAGGAAATAATATGAAATCCGAGTCTCGTCCGTGCTGGAGAATGAAAGAAATAAGTACGTCGAAGAGTACGTGGAATATATACGTGGGGGAGGGGGCCGAGCAGATGACGAAGCGCAAAAACGAAGGAGGAAATTGTGGAAACGAAGAGCAGGATCACGAGGCGGATAATAAGGCAACGCAAAAAGGAGCGACAGTGTTCTGAACGAGAATTACGGGCCAGAGCCGACGGAATGGACGACGAGCCTCGAAGAACCGACGGAACGGATGACAAAGCTGGAAGAACCGGCCGCGGCGCCAGAAGGAATGAAATATGAAAGACGAGGCTGTATCGACTGACGTGGACCGAAATGCGGCCATGTTGAACGTCTAACGGATAACCGCAGAGAGGAAAATGGCAGCAGGTAGACATTGTAGGCAGCAGTAGGCGGGACGAATATGAATAAACTGAAGGAACCGAGTGGCCGACGGAGACGTGATCAAAAACACAAGACCAGTCGAACCGGGAATTAAAAAAGAAACAATGCGCCTTACGTGGTTGGGATAGAGAATGTCTCGTGGGAAACTGTGAAACAGGATGAACTCGCGTTCCCTCTCGATGAAGGGAAATCGATTATTCAATCTTGAGCATTGCTAAGCTATTTCATTTTAAATTGTGGTTAATATATACATTGGTCTTTTCTGCCGCCACTTTTGTCAATATAAATAGGGGTATAGGTTGTTCAAAGTTCTAAATCAGAGAGAAGTAAAAATCTGTCGAAGAGTGCTATCGAAACAATAATGGCACAAGGGTAACCAACAGGTCCCAAATCGTGCAACGCATTCAAACTGTCACGACACTTTATAGATTCATCTTCAGGTCTGGGTTAGGTCACTAAGATCTATTAAAAATGGTTGTTCAAAGTTTTAAATCAGAGTAAAGCGAAAACCTATCGAAGAGTGCTATCAAAGAAGTACTGGCACAGAGTTACTCAAAGGGTCCCAAACCTTACAACGCATTGAAACTATCAGGACACTTTACGGATTCATTTTCAGGCCTGGGTTAGGTTGCAAAGATCTACTAGAAATGCTTCTTCAAAGTTTTAAATCAGTTAAACGCGAAAAACTGCCAATAGGTGCTATGAAAGAGGTACTGGCACAGGGGTAACCAATGGGTCCCTAATCTTGCAACGCATTGAAACTACCAGGAAACATTATAGATTCATCTTTAGGTCTGGGTTGGGTCACCAAGATCTATTAACAATGGTTGTTCAAAGTTTTAAATCAGTGAAAAGTGAAAATCTGTCGAAGAGTGCTTTCAAAGAAGTACTGGCACAGGGTACTCAAAGGGTCCCAAATCTTACAACGCATTGAAACTATCAGGACACTTTATGGATTCATCTTCAGGTCTGGGTTAGGTTACAAAGATGCATCAAAAATGCATATTCAAAGTCTTAAATCGGAAAAAAGTGATCATTTGTGTATGGGTATGGTTATAGTGGATATGCGAGTATTCCGATCAGGGGTTTTTCTGCCTCCACTTTTATCGGTATAGACAGAGGTGGTGGCAGAAAATTTCCTCTCTGGTATAATATTCACGGTGTCCATGACTTTACTTAGAAAACTAAATTGTTGACAAATTATTATGACTCCTATCCTTACTCCTGGCTCCTCCTCACCAAACTCCTGTGGAGTGTAGGAGGAGGTTGGGAACATTAGTAGTGCAAAGCACAGTGAGGGCACTGTAAAATGCTGATAGTGGGGGAACCGGAACACCGGTAGTGGGGTTCGTGAAGCCACAGCGGGGAGGAAGTAGCTCGGGCCTGGACTGTAGTATCGAGACGGTAGAATCGCAGGGTCGAGTATTCGGAACGGAATGGTGAAAATATCATGGTGAGGAGGGCTCGCTAACTCGAGTTCGAGTTTCGACTTATCAACAGATTGCCGGATTCTTCGTGGCTGTGGGTATGGTTGCCCGGAGCCTCGGTCACAGTCCCGGGGTCAACTCCCAACAACTTTGGCCCCCTTCGGTTCGAGGAGGTCGAAGCTTACGACGGAGTCGTCCAATTCTCGATTGCTTCGAACGCTCGAAAGGCCACTCTATCCGCGAGCCTGGACCTCCTTCGGTCTTCGGTAAAGCGCGATAATCCGACCAAAGTTTCATTTGCCGAAGACGATGGCCTGGAACGAGCGAAGAGGGGGCGCAGAGACAAGGGCGAGAGAAGAACGAACGACGACGAGGCAGGAAGGAAAGGGGTTGGAAACGACGTGCAAGAGGGCACGCAGAAATTGAATCTATTATTCTGAAGGCTCGACGATGGAACGCTCCCAGGGAAAGATCGCGTAACCTCCTCGAAGCTCATCGAAAGTTCCTCATTCTTTTAAATTGCACCGTTACATTATTTTGCTGGTGAAATGAGATAGAAGTTCTATTGCCGGGCGCGGACTTCTCGACGATTTTCGTCGAGTTTCAACGAGTCCGGTGTTTCGTTTTGTTTCGTGCGACAAACGATTCCCCGAGATCTTGTTTCTCGTCTTCTTTAATTGGAGCGCGATCATACGGAAAAAATGTACACGTTCGTGCAGATTGAATTTCCTTTCGGTTCTACGGCAGGCGTTCGACAGGGAACACGTTTTAAAATCATAATTAATTGCTCATTAATAAGAGGGCATCAATTATCGGAATTATAATAAGCGAGATTGTTAGAAATTAAACTGGTTTAGAAAATCAATGTGTCTCACATGATAGAATATACATGATAGAAGAAAATTATTTAAATTATTTAACAAAAATGTACGTACTTCATAGAGATAATTCCTGAGGTCATTTGAAGAAACTTTTTCCTTTGCGAAAATGTTCTCCGTGGCTTCGTTCAGGAGTTATTAACGGAAAACACGGACCAATCAGCCGGGGCGGAGCCCGACCGCGGTAGCTGCGTTCTGGTTGGTCCGTGTTTTTCGTTAATAAGCCTCAGAGAACATTTTCGCAAAGGAAAAAGTTTCTTCAAATGGCTTCAGGAATCGCCCCTATGAAGGAAGTATATTTTTATTAAATAATTAATTTAAATAATTTTCTTAAGGGATTTAATTCTAACGAGTAATTGTATTGCTATTTCTCCACAAATATTCAACGCTGTGTGTTCGATATTGTTGACAATTGGATTTCTTAATTAGTACTTCTTAAGGTATTTTAACGAGCACGGCTATTTCTCAATAAATATTTAATACGTCGTACACTACATGTACAGAAGTATTGTAAATATTTATACGAAAATACACAATAAGATTTCGTTCGTATTAAAATTAAGAAAATTCTGTAAAGTCGCTCGCATTATTTCCCTCTCTTCAGCAATTCGATTTTAACGAGCAGATATTAAATTCCACGGAATGTCGAGTCGACCAATAGAACCCATGTCAATACTGTAAGATGTCGAGGTACAAAGTCTTTTTGGTTGGCCGCCTCGGGAGACAGGCGATCGATTGAATTTATTTAACGAACCGCCGAGTCATAGCAAAATAGGGAGGGACGCTCTCTGTGGGGTTTCTCGTCTTACAAATAATAGATCGCGTTGCGATGATCGAGAGAACCATTTATCTTCCGTAAATCACGGCAGGAGGCGAAAGAGTAATGACAAAACGCTTACCTTCCCGGAGCCCCTTGAATTACACAAGAGAACACCGGCGGCGTGGATCCTGTACTCCTTGTCGAGTTGCTCATGCTGTCCTTGAATTTTCCTGCCGGCAAACAGAACGGGAAATGTTGTGTTAGAAAAGGCTGTTCGACCATTATTCCATTAATCGAGTGTGTTTTCGATCAACAGCACGCATACACGTGTACAGTCGGCGACAAGAGTGAGTCGACATCCTTTAAAATCATTTTTAAAATTGGACCAGACGATTTGTGTAATGTTGAAACAATTTTTGGGTTAGCGGCGCGCGATCGTCACTACAAACCAATAATGCTCAACTTTAAGCAAGCATAACTCCTGAAACATTGATCCTACAGGATCGAAATTTCGATCTGCAGAGTCCTCGAGTACAAATCTACTGGATTACATACCAAATACATCATAATTTATAGGAGAAAGTCACCAATTTTGAGTCCGGTAAAGTAAAGAGCAGCTCAATTTTTGAAGATTGCTGTTGGTCAGAATCACGAAGAGAATTTTTTTATTTGCAAAAGACGATTTTTAACTTTTTCTTGTCTGCCTATAACGAAAATTTAAAACATGCGAGTTATCCAGGGTGGCTCAAAAATGTTGTACTTCCTTGAAAGGGATTCCTGAGGTCGTTTGAAATAACTTCTTCCTTTACGAAGATGTTCTACGCGGCTTCGTTCAGAAGATGTCAACGAAAGACACTGACCAATCAAACACTGTACATTTTTGCAAAGGAAAAAGTTACTCAAGAATCACCCAATTTATAATGGAATTATAATTATTATTATTAAGGAAGTTTAGCGGTATCTAAACTTAAATCATAATATTAGTAATATTATGTATTTATTTTCGGAAAATTCTTTTTTCAATCACCTTTGCACATCTTAAAAAAACAATAACTGCATCATATATAATAATTTATCTTAAAAGAAAAACAATATAAATTTTGAAGTTGTTTTAATATTACTAGCAGCTGTACACACACACATAATATCGCTCTAGGATTATTTAATTAATTTGCAAATACTTATTAGGATAAAAACAAAGCAAAGATATTAAGTTCAAATACTTAAAAAGCTGAAAACAAAGAAGAATATTATAAAAAAGTTCAAATAATTAGAAAAATGAATTCTTATGAAAAAATATTAAGTTCAAACGATTAAAAGAATGAATTGTTATAAAAAAATATCAAGTCCAAATAATTAAAAGAATTAATTGTTATAAAAAAATATTAAGTTTAAGTAATTAAGAGAATTATTTGTTATAAAAAAATATTGAGTTCAAATAATTAAAAAATTGTATTGTTATCGAAGAATATAGTTTGACTAAATCGCAAGATTTGTGTAAAGAATATTTATTCAAAGTAACCTTTTGGTGAAACATCACCAGGCCATCACAATACAGCACAACTAGGTCCATACATCACATGAAAAAAGTAACTGCACGTTATCGAGTAGCTCGCGCATAAATTCACGGTGTTTTCTCCATGGTGCAATAGAAAAAAAATTGTGTACCCCCTACATCCAGAGATCCAGGCTGCACGTCTATAGGCATCGCAAAAAGAATTTCCAAAATGATTGATGAAACGAGATCGATGCGTCGGGTTCGGGATGCATTAATGCGGCTTATAGGAACGTTAGACTGATGCATCGGTTATTCATAATACATTCTGTAGTCTGTAGTCTTCCATTTCTGACTCAGCACTCGCGTCTTGTAACCATAAGCGTTCGATCTATTCCTATTATTAACGGTACTGTTGCTATTGTGCAGTCATCGCAATAATATTCATGTATATTCAAATTTATGGATTTATATGATCAAAAATTATTAATCTGTTATAAAATAATAAACAAACTTCGGTCAGTTCTATTGATTTATATGATCAGAAACTAATAAAAAATACTTTGGTCAAGCTCACTGATTTATATGGCCACAATTATTAATGTGTTCAAAAATTAATAAACGAACTGTGGTCAACTGTATTGGTTTATATGATCCAAAATTAATAAAGAATCATTTTGATCAAGCTTACTGATTTATATGGTCGAAAATTATTAATCTGTTCAAGAATTGTATTGATTTACATGATCCAAAATTAATAAAAAATACTGTGGTTGAATGTATTGATTTATATGATCAAAAATTAATAAAACATACTTTGGTCAAGCTCGCTGATTTATATGACCACAATTATTAATGTGTTCAAACATTAATAAACAAACTGTGATCAACTGCAATAGTTTATACGATCAAAAATTAATAAAAAATACTTTGGTCAAGCTCACTGGTTTATTTGACCACTATTATTAATGTGTTCAAGAATTAATAAACAAACTGTGGTAAACTGTATTGGTTTATATGGTCTAGAATTAATAAAAAATAGTGTGGTTGAATTTATTGATTTATATGAACAAAAATTATTCAGTAAGGAGTCCACAAATGTTATCATGGTTGCAAACAAGTATGAAGGTACTGTTTATAAGTGTATGTACTATATGCACATAAAAATGATGGTAAATATTTATGCTGTTTAAATGTTTACTCCATCTCCAGAAATTAATTGCACAACTTTATACCCGACTTTATAATACTATTATATGTGATTCTAGAAATTCCACAGCTCACCATTTATGCGGAACCACCACCATTTTACCACGATGAAACATGCCATCATAGTTAAAATAACTGTTTGTTCTCATGACACCAAAATGCAGTCCGTAATATACACCGTTACGAACTTATACCCATTTGTAATCATGGAGAGTATTTGCGGACATCTTGTATTCGGTCTGTTGCTCTTCATAACGTTTCATTGTTTATTATAGATGATGAAAATATATTCTTTGTGTAGTTTTAAAACAATCGCTTTGCATTTTAACTATCTCGTTATTTTATAAAATTTTAACGAAACGATGTCTAATTTTTGTCCTAACAAAAAAATATTTATTTGTGCAACATATTTTTCCCTTAAGAAATTGTAAAAAACATAAAAGTGTCATGGAGTTGAAAAATTAATGTAATAGGTGTAGTAAGTGTATTTTTCAAATTATTTTATATTTATTATCATTAGACTGCGGATCGTTATGCATTAATGGCTTCCAGAAATTTTTTAAAAAATGCTAGAAGCACAGAATTTAGTACGATTTTTATTTAATTCGGATCTACAAAAGCTACAACCACTGAAAATAAGATTTTATTTAATTCCACTTTCTTAAAATTTACCTAGACAGAATGAAAATTGCATGAACATCCGCACTCTAAGTGAGTATCATTATTCATTTTACCATTTTCAATTTCTTTATTTTGTCGGACTCATCAGTTCCATTGGATTCTTCCCTCCTGGTAATTTTCTCTCATGCTTTCCACGAGGTAAATAGTTTAGTTTTAATTTTAACAAAATGTTACTTTTCAGCACGGGGTTAGGTAATTTCCCTCCGCTTAAATTTATATATCTCATCATTAGACAGCGGATTTTATGCATTTATAACGAAAATAAGTAGGTGTAACTTGGAAAAGTGAAAACATTAGAAGAATTTAAAAGTACTGTTACATTATTTTTCACCTATTATATATATTAAGAAGGAAAATTATTTAAATAAAAAAAATTAATTTAAAAAAAAATACCACATTTTATAGACGGACTAAAAAGTATAAATTTTTTCTAGCCCCATTCAGATTCCTAACCCCATACAGATAGTCCTAAAAATTTGTGATTGTGAATTTTTAATAGCTATGAAAATACTTGTAAGATTTAAAACGAAAAACGTGGGGCGCATGCAATAGATAATTGATGCATAAATAGTTCTCTTAAGTCTTGCGCCCCACGTTTTTCGTTTTAAATCTTACAAGTATTTTCATAGCTATTAAAAATTTACAATCACAAAATTTCAGGACTATCTGTATGGCGTTAGGAATCTAAATGGGGCTAGGAAAAATATTATTTTATACTTTTTAGTCCGTCTTAAAAACGTGGTATTTAAAAAAAAAAATTTTTTTTTTAAATAATTCTTTTCAATCGATTTTAAACATTTTGATGAGATTATAACAGAGACATGTAGTAAATTTCAGACGCCGTGGTAAAATGTCAAAGATAAAGGTTCGACGGAGAATCTCGATGTAACGGTTCTTTCGCTTGGTAAACAAACATTAGTATAATACATTATAAACACCACACGGATCGCTGAACGCGATGACGTATTATCGTGCGTCGCGCGGCGACGTACCATACTGAGCTCCTTCAGTGCGAAGTGGGTCAGTGGAGTGGGGATGAGTCGGAGTGGGAACGCGTAGTGGAATAGGGAACGCTGACGCGCGGAGTGGGGATCGCTGAACGCGATGACGTCACGCGGCGAGGTGTGACGATTAATATTAAAATTTTTTTTCTCCTGAACACACAGTTCTTTTTAAAAATTTTTTTTTTAATATTGCATTGTCATCCAGTTCTGAGCTATGTTTAAAGTTTCAAGTCTCTAGCTCATCGGGAAGTTAGTTTAAAATCAATTGCAAAATTTGTACGGACCAAATAGACAAACAGACAGACAAGAAAGCGAGCTAATAAAAACGTGGTGAAATAAATTTTTATATCACTCTAGTTTGTTGCAATTCAGGTGGAAAATTTTTATTTTGCATAAAGATCCGCAGTCTACTCATCATATATGATTAAAATAACTCCCCAGTGGTAGGGATAAAATTGGAACAGTTACTCGCGGAGTGTATGTGTTCGTACGCATCGTGTAAAATTCTAGCAGAAACGATTCAGTCAATTAAAGTTCGCGCGAAATGGGCAGAATCCCAAAGAAACCGGAGGCGAGTTCATAGCGTTATGTTCAGTTTCTGTCGCGCTCCCCCTTTCCCGGGAAAAAATTAAGCGTTAAAAGAAGTAACGAGAGGAAGACGGTGGCGGCGGCGTCGCCAGTGGCTGCACCAGCGGATTTTTCCAAGCGGTTTCCGCCCAGTGATTTAGGAATCGAGAAAGTTCCACGGATGGACGAACGTCTCCGCGAAAACTTGGGCAATTACGTGAAAGCAAACAGTGTTACAAATTCATGGCGCGAACCTGCCCCGCGTTTACCGTTCTTTTCCCGGTGCCGACATCGGTCGATCCTCGAATCCGGAAGTGAACTATCGAAATTGAATACGGCCGTGCCAACCTCTTCCTTCCCGATGACTTTCCGATGCTCGTCCCATTGTTCCCTTCAACCGTAAAACAATAAACGTTTCGCGGTGAAATTTGGCCGATAGATAATGGCAGGAAATTTGGAGGGGTAAACTTTGTTTCACCGGACTCAAAATTTTTGCCTCTCTCCTATAAATTATTATGTATTTGGTATGTAATCCCGTAGATTTGTGCCCGAAGAACCTGGAAATCGAAGTTTCGATCCTGTAGGATCAATGGTTCAGGAGTTATGGTTGCTTAAAGTTGAGCAATTTGCAGTGTTTTTGACAGGTAAGGGCTCCGCCATATTGGTGACGATCGCGCGGCACACAGTCATATCGCTAACATAGAGAAAATATGTCAGAAAATGCTTGAGAAGAAATATCGAAGAAAATATTTACAAAAACCTAATCCCGACCAATAAAACGCAACATCATAGCCATGTCTTCCAAAATTCAAACAACAATCGCAATACCTGCTCTATATTATCAGTATTAACGCGTGCCCTGCCATCTAGCGGTTCTGCTCGGTAAGCGGCGCGCGATCCAATATGGCGGCGCCCTTACCTGTCAAAAACACTGCAAATTGCTCAACTTTAAGCGACCATAACTACTGAACCATTGATCCTACAGGATCGAAACTTCGATCTGCAGGTTCCCAGGGTACAAATCTACTGAATTACATAACAAATACATAATAATTTATAGAAGAGAGGCAAAAATTTGGAGTCCGGTAAAGTAAAGAGCAGCCAATTTGGGCATTATTCCAAAATAAAAATGTAAAATTATTCTTCGAATAGTGCAGGATGTCTCACTTAATTTTTGAAACCTGTGCAATATTTTATACTCGATTTGGACGGTATTAAATAGACAGTAGTATCTCTGTAACTGTCGCATGACAAGCAACAGTTATAGTAGAGGTGCTACATTCTTTGTATATCGTGTTTGGTATCATTTATAGTAGAAAAACAAGACGAATACGACGCGGTAAAAGTTTCATTTTTAAAAAATGTTGTTTCCTAAATTAACAATAGCTACTGCAAAAAGAATTAATAAATCGGTTTCAACAGAAACGGTACGCCGAGTTTCGCGAGATAACAACTGTAATGGAAGAATAGCTCTTACGTTTCGAAGATAAACAAGTTGAAACGTTTGGAATTCGCGAAAAAATATATGGAATAATGTACGATTTTCTGACGAGCTGAACATTAATTTATTTAACTCGGATGGCAGAATTATTGCGCGACGGAAACCAAATACAGCGTTTAATAAGAATAACACAGCACGAACTATGAAACATGGAGGAGGATCGTTAATGCTACGGGGCTGTATAGCAGCCAGAGGAGGTGAAAATATGGAATTTATAAATACAACTACGGACAAGATGAAATGTAAAGATTAGTTATTTTTTTGAGACTTGAAATTGTATATACAAAAATTTGTCTCAACTTCATTAGTAACATACAATTTTTTAATTTTGTTATACCTACCCCCTTATAGATCCCAGGGATCTGCTCTAAATAATCTCATCAAAAACTTTAATGTCAGATTATTGATAATTGTACCAAATAAAAAATTATTCAATTATTTACGAACTACAATTATTTAATTATTTACCAGATAAAAATAGCGAATTAGTTGAAACAATTCATTACTTTAAATTGTTAAGATCTTTCTTCACTTCGTTATACATCATCTGTTTAATTATTTATCAATTTCATTTTTCACTGGCCACGCGTTTTGCAAAAATTTGGAGGAGACACGTTCTTCTAGATCTGATGTTAAGTATGCAATTCGGTGAGTAACCATATGACCGAACATAGCACCTGTCCCTTTGAATGCCTACGAGACACAGCAAGAGAAACTAGATTGTTTAGGGATTTCAAGATAAGCTCGAGGCTGGACTACGTGATGACAGTGATGTATGATCCTTTAGGGCAGCAGACTCGCTCAATCTTTGGACACAATAATGTCATACTGTCTTGTTAAATTTATCACGGAAACGTCTTGACTGTAACAAACGTTAATTACTGAAGACCTTGTAAGGTAACTGTATGATTGAATTATATTTTAACTCTTTGCCCTAGACCGTCCGCTTTTGAAGCACCACTAAAAGTAGATATCTCTATTACCAAATGTTTTTACACAGAATGACCGAAAAATGTCGTATTTGGTTGAAAAGGGCGATTCCCCAAGTCATCTGAAATAACTTTGTCCTTTACGAAAATGTTCTCCGCGGCTTCGTTAAGGAGTTATTAACGAAAAACGCGAACCAACCAGAGCGCGGCTACAGCAGACGGACTCCGCCTTGGCGACAAGTCCCACTGAGCGCGGTGTTCGCATTGGGCCAGCCGGACTCCGCCCTCTAATGCCTTGATTGGTCTTATTTAAAGCTTGGACCATTTAACATAAATTTTCAAAAGAACGGTTAATTTTTGACCCATACGGAGCCGAACGGAGTCGCGTCTCGCGCGTGGTTCAGAAACGAAAGAAACGTCGCGCCGCCGCGGCGATCTTATACATTTATCATTGGGTTTAATCAACGAGACCGTGCTGCCATCTGTAGACAGGCTCGAAATCACGTGAGCCTCCAGAAGAAGTTGTGCAAACAGCGACGAAGCGCGAAAACGGTGAGGAAAAAAAAGGGAGCTTTACATATCGCTGACTTGGAGATGCTTCTTTTTTTTTCTTCTTCGCGGGCCTGTCGACGACACTTTACTTCCGACAACGTCTCGGCCCGCGAGGCGTACCGGCGAGCGCCGTCGACGTCCCTAATTTTCGGGAACTTTCGCGCGCACCTAACCTGAGTTCTGACACAAGAGATTTATTACCGCGGAGAACGGAATTGGGTGTTCATACACTCCTGAACAAAATGATAGCGCGTGCGTGCTATCTTTGATATCTCGAAGACTATAGTAGACTCCCGTATAACGCGATGAAAAAATTGTTTAAAATTACTGTGTATCTATATCTTTCTAAAGAAGTTTCTGGTCGCGTTTTACGCGGGTCTACTGTACATCGATTTTCCGAGTGAGACACGCAGTCCTTGTAATTCGTACGACCTTAGACCATATATATTTATAGACCCGGGCTGTTGTTCGGTTTAGAGGTCCACATATTTTGTAGATTTTTTAACATATAATCTCGTCGATTTTGACGATGAAATGCCGAAAATCCAAGTTTCAATCCTAGGAATTAAGTAGTTCAAAAGTTATGCGTGTTTAAAGTTCAGCGATTTTCACCGCTTTTGATAAGTAAGGGCGCCGCCATGTTGGAATGGAGTGAGAAATCTACGTTATACCAACATGCCGGCGCCCTTACCAGTCCAAACCGGTGAAAATCGCTGAACTTTAAACATACATAACTTTTGAACTGCTGAATTTCTAGGATTGAAACTTGGATTTTGGAAATTTATTAAATCATTTAAAATTTTCGTAAAGAGAAAGTTATTTCAAGTGAATTTAGGATTTTTGAGACACCGTGTACAACATGTAATTATAAGTAGCTCGAAATATACTCGAACTACTAAAAACTACACATTTCATAACATCATATTATTATCGGATTAGTTCTATAATGTTCGTGTCACCAGAAATTCGAATTAATAAACATGAACTAATATTTGAATAAAAATGTTGATGTAATCCACGTATAACCACTAACGGATTGTAGTAAAATATTATGATTGACGGATTTGAAATTAATGTAACCATAGTTTGTATACATTAATTAAGTAATCAACACATGATTACAAGCTTTGGTAATAAACGATATTGTCATATCGTATATTTTAACATACTATTATACTGTCTCGTATCGCACAGTATAATATTCAACAACTCCCATTATTATTATAACAGAATAAAATAACTAACCCAGAAACCATATTTTGAAACCGACTTCTATCACTTATAATTCTCGAAACAACTATTGTCAGTTGGTATAATTGTGATACTAAACAAACCACCACCAGTTAAATAACCGTATTTTGCAATTGTTGAGGTTATAAAGGATTTTTTCTATGCAATGCAGGAAGGTATAAAATAAATTGTATTAAAGGGAAATGTTGTTCAAAACGGTGATCTTGGCAACATATTTCAAGGTCATTAAAATGGGAGGGGAGGTAACACATCGACAAATGGATTTACAAACAAAGTTTTTTGGGAATACCTCGTAAACTAAAGCAGATCGACAGAAACTTTATAGGGAGATGTTGTTTATAACGGTAATCTTGACATATTTCAAGGTCATTGAAATCGGACAGGAGGAAGATCATTGACCCCATATATTTACAAGTTTTTTGCATCTCGTAAACTAAAGCCGACCGACGAAAACTTTAAAGTTCAGAATGTTGACCTTGACAACATAATTCAAGATCATTGAAAGCTGAGGGGAGGACCATTTTCTACAAGTTCACCAAAGTTAATAATCTACATAAATTCCAACGTTAAACTTTGTTTTGTCTGTCACTAATTAGTCCAAGTCGTCGTTAATGGTCAGAACATGGCGTCGATTCAATGCTAAATGTCTACCTGCGCAAAAGAAGATATTTGCCGAATTAATTGGCTGACGCAAGAGAGTGTTAACAGGAGACATAATGAAATTCCGAATTTTAATTAACCGCAACATGTTTTTCGCGTGGCATAAGCCACGGGTGGTTCATAGTTTAGATTTCGAACAAGTCACGCCGGAAGCTACACGAAATTGCATAATTCCACGGTAGTTTGATCAAATTGTTAGTTCGCCGGAGGACAGGCGCTAATAAATCTTGAACGAGTTAATCCTCCCACCCCTTTTCTCCCGTTCGGGGCGCGCGGAGGGAACTGCGAAAGGCAGAGTTCGTGTTACGAGGGTCCAGTGCCAACTTGCAAAATATATTATTCGAAAGCTACCGTCCAGGAAAATGGATGTTTCCTTAGCCGAGCTTTTTTCGCCCGACCAACCGGTCCGATAGATTCCCTGGAAATTTCGAAATTTCGAGACACGCGAGCAGAAAAGGCTTTCAGTGGAATCATTTTTACGATGACGCACCTGCCGTCACATTAATCCCTTTTCTTGCTCTCCCTTTTTTCCATTGTACTTCTCTCTCGTGTATTTTTTACAACCTGGAACATATTCGCTACGACACGGAAAAGTGTCGTACAGAAAATGAACAGGATTGATCTCTGCAGACAAGAGGATGGCAATAATTTAGAGCATTTCATGCAATAACGCACTAATGATCACGTTATTTTCCTTGGATGACCTAGGAGGAAAAATATAGGGTTCCATTAAAAAAAATATCGATGACCTTGAAGTCTTATTCAAAAAATAACCTAAAAATTTTTTTTTCTCATAGGACCGTGAATAGGAAAGATATTTAGGTGTTCCCATTTATATGGTCCGCCCTGTATATTGATTATCTTAAATTCTTCTTTCCAAACCAAAAGATTTCACATATTCTTCATGTACTACAAAAATAACAGTATTCGAAAATATATGCGAAATAAATACTAGATTACTTTTAATAAATTATCATGTTACTATAATGATATATATTATTGCAAAATTACAATGGCGATACTTACGATATAGCATGGAGCAACTCTAGCTTTTGTTTCTCCTTCACTTTGACACTGCCTCCTTCCGCAAGTGCAACTTGCAATTCTCTTTGAAGAACTGCTAATTTTCGGCGTTCCCCTTCCAAAAGCAGAGAGGTAACCTATAACAAAAGATTTTCGAATATTTAGGTTGGATTGAATATCTTATTTCTAAAGTCAATAAATAATCTAATTACATAAGTAATAAAGGATGTGTTGTTTCGCCCATATTTAAGATATTGATGTACAATTTGGTTCTTGAAAGAAGTTTTATAAGAAACTCAAACTAAAAGATACTTTTCAATTTCTTCTGAATAAAATATTCGGTCGATTAAGTTTACTTGCACAGGTTACCAACATTTCCAACAAACGATATATTTGCTAATTTTCTTTCAGTAACACAACGATACCACTGACGAAATATATAATTTAATAATAGGAATACACGTAATATCACAAACTATAAAAGTAGACATAACACATTATGAGTTTACATATCCTGAGTCTGCCTTACCGACTGGATATTTTACCGGCTGATTACAGTGTCCTGTTTTCATCGACAACGGATAGCTGAGAAAAAGCACCGACGATCGGTCGAAAAAGTATCACAGACGAGGTATATGATCTCAAGTTTTGTCTGTGTTTAATTAAAGCCCTCAACAGATCAAAAATTACTAATAGAAATTAAGTATATTGAATAGTATTCATTGAATACTAGCTTCTTACCATTAAGCTTGAATTCGTGTATCGTCGGTAACATTGGACGTGACCAGATAATGGTGATAGATCTCTATAAAACCCCTTATAATCGTGCCGCGAAAATTTATGTAATGTTAGATCTATTCCTAAAATTTACCAAAAACTAATCGGAATTAATGCAGCTCTCTTTCTTAGCGGCAATCGGCATTTTACCAGCCATAAATCTCGAATGATCATATACCAACAACCAATATAGAAATTGTCTGCAAAAGCTTGTTTACTCATTCGATAACAAGTTTCTTCATACTGGAAAAATTTTCAATCGAATTTCTACGGAAGTTTTGTTGACTTCACTCCAAGGTCTTCAATTCGCCATTTAACACCATCCGATTTTTTGTGGGATTTTTGAAAAGTCTATGCTAAGAAGCTACACACAATGCCCTAAGGAACATGGGAGTTGCAATTCGTGAAACAAGATGCCTACCGACATGGGCGCAGTAAGGGGGTGCGGAAGGGGCGCTGATAGTGCCGATATTTATTATCATTTTAATTTTCATTGTAGGTGATAGTTAACCTTGCTTGTATTTTTTAAAAGCTCTCCTTTTTAGGTATAAATATCTGATAAAGAATTTGTATTCTTTTGGTACAGGAGCCAAAATTACAATTATGTATTATTATAGTAGATCATACTTTCAATAAAAAAAAACAGGTTGGAAAAACTCCAAATAGTTCATATTTCATTTAAAAAAAAACATGTGGGCAAGTTGTTTTGGACGACCCTTTGTAACACAGGATTCGCGAAACTTCTCGCCTACTGTGTTCCGTAATACTTAATTTAAAGGAACAGATAAGGTTATTGTATCTGAAGATAGAAGGGAGAAGGAGAGTTAATTAATGAAGGTTCAAGAGGAGATCACCGAGCGTAGCCAGTACAAAACTTCCTTTCCTGTTTCGTCCGATAACGATCTCATTCCGTGCTTTATCGTACTGGTAGTGCACCGTGTTTTCTCTGAGCCTGTACGTGTGTACGGTATAGCACTGTGGCGTATGTGCACGCGAATGGACACATGATGTTATACGTGGAAGAACTTGAATAGATATATTTCAGAAGATAGGGGAACGCGAGCGCAAGACGCTAACGCGCTCGGATCTATATGCGAATACTCTCCATAATTGACCAACACCGCTGAACTTCCTACGATTATATGACTTATCATTCCCGAATTATGCAAATTGGTGGTTAGAGATCGGAATCCTCGCATTGCTCCCCGAAATGTTTGCATTCTTTGATAGTGGAATCATTTAGGCCAGGCTGGGCCGGCCGGATAGGGGTAGGTCGGGAGTCTAATGTTTAGTTAGGTGTCCTATTTGTTCGTTATTATTTTCACTACATTTATTAGCGAAAAATATAAATTTTGCTGGTGCACAAATTTTTTATTTCGTATAAAGATCCGGAGTTTAATATTTGATTAGGACGTTTGGTATAGTAATTCATTTGTCGACGAAAAGGTAAGCACGGAACCACAACTCGGTTATTCCGGATGTCTGACGAAATGTAACTTTCTGTAATTGTCCGCTGACTCCGCGTATTAAAGATATGTGGCCGCGATACTGAGTCGATTACGAAGTGGTGAGTTATTATCCTGTCTGTCGTAATCAGCCGTCCTTGTTAGCCGGAGGAAAGCTTGTTCCCCCATCGCCGCATGCGATGAATTACATATTTAATAAACTGCATACCGCGTAACGTCAATCAGCTGTCCGGTGATCGTATTAGCGAGCTCGACGAGAAATATGTTTTTCTTCTTCCGAACTTCCTCCAACGCGTCTCACCCGTAAGAATAATAGAAAGTGTTCCGGCTAAGTCAACATAAAAATTCGATTTTACCGAGATGATTGATTGGGATGTTACAAGGCTGCATTGTTCCGTTAATACAAGAATAACAATTTGCACGTTTGTTCAAGAACAGTGATGGTTGATCGCTTTGATACGGGGTCTTCCATTAAGAATTATTTTAAATTATTAAAAAAACCCGTTCTTTTACAATTAACAATTTAAAATTTTTTAACAATTTTATTAACCACGTGTCGAAGAGTGACAACTCTAATCTTCACAAATAAAGAATGAAATTTAAAATGACACCTCTTATTTAGCGAGAATAATAAATTAATATTAGAACCATTAACTCATAAAAGACTCGCTGTATAATTTTTGTAAAAGAATAAACTTTCACATGCAAAATAATAGATCTCATATTATAGACTAACATTTATGCGTGTACAATATTTATTCTGCAATTTAGTAAAATATTTAATTCTACCAAGCATTAGCTGTACTTAATAATACACAATTTAAATTAATAATAATTTTTAAATTAAACCCATCAGAAACAAATTTTATTTTTCGGTAACCGAAATTAAATGTTTAAAGTTATTCAAACAGCTTAAAAAGCTGCTTCAAAATTCAATAAATATTCTTCCTAAGATCTCTAACAAATTGAAAATTTGCGAATTGAAAATTGAAAGTCCAAAGAAATTATAATACTCTATGCGCTGCGATTAAGTCATTTTCTGCGGGCGCGCGAGTGCAACGAGTATATTAATACTTCGGAACGGTGTAAAAATAAAAACAACAGTATAATTATTTATGACGTGCTGGAGAGGACTATGATATTCCCGACACACCGACTCGAATCGGATTGGTCACCGTCGATGAGCGTACTTATGCAGTATTCCGCGTCGTTTAGTCGCGCACCGCTTTTTCGCGCATTTGCAGTGCGCCGTGTAAAAACAAATGGACCCGCACGAGTCCATGTGCAAACGATCATCCGGAGAACCAACGCGAAAGAAGTATTTTATATTGTTGGTCGGTGCCGATCGGTTTTTGCAGAACGCGGGGCCTCGGCGTTTCACGGTTTACTCCTTTCATCGCAGATAATTTCGTTCGTCTCGCTTGTACCCTGTCGTCGTAACCACATCGATAATCGAGATTCTGTCGTTAGCCAGAAACGAAAGCGTCCGCGGAGCATTGGGAATAACTTCGATCGCGGTAATAATGTGGGGGATCTTCCTCGTCACGTTTTGTCTGCGGGAGTAATTGGCACCCATTGCCGATTAAATTGGAAAATATTATTCTAGAGTTGCATTTATACGTAACTGTTAAAGTGTTATCCCCACCACTGGAGAGAAGTCCTCGTTGAAACCAGACTCATACTAATGCAAGCAAACCGAAAGATTGCAACTTTTATATTTTTTTTTTTGTTATGGAACTTTCGCCTTTCTAATTAAAATAGCACCAAACATGATATACAGTAAAATCGCGTTATTTTGCAAACGGCCGTGTTCTGCACGGAGAAATATCGTGTAGGGACACTATTTTTTTATGACCGAGTCTACCGCGCCGAAAGTACAAAGGAAGCCGAACGTAGAAAAGGACAGCATATAAACACGGATCACGCTGTCCTTTCTTGCGCCCGAAACTTTCATCGCCAATTAAACCACTAAATACAGTTGAAATTGTATCGTGTTCAGTGTCATTTTAATCAGAAAAATGTCACAAATAAGTTGGTGAAAGTCCCATAAAAAAAGAACGAAAAATAAAGAAGTTTTGTAATTGGATTAGTAGTGTTTCACACCGATATACCCGAGCCGAGATCATAATTAAAATTGCACCAAACCCGATATAATTCTGATTATAACTACATCAAAATGACGGGTTTTGAATTTTTTAATTCGTCATTATTAAGATTCTAAAGATGTATTTGTAGAGTACAGTATTCTCACCGTAACTGTCGAAGGGGTCTCTACCGTAACTGACAATATTTTATCCCCACCACTGGGGGATCCCCTTGGGACGAAACTCATATTAATGCAAGCGAAACAAAATATTGCTACTTTTATATTTTTTGACCTTTTTTTGTTATGGACCGTTTACCACCGTATTCGTCACGCCTTTCTAATTAAAATTGCACCAAACACGATATAATTCTGATTATAACTGCGTCAAAATGACAGGTTTTGAATTTTTTTATTTATCATTAATGAGATTCTAAAGATATATTTGTAGAGTACAGTATTTTCACCGTAACTGTCGAAGACGTCTCTACCGTAACTGACAACATTTTATCCCCATCACTGGGGAAACTCCCTCAGGATGAAACTCATACTAATGCAAGCGAACCAAAAGATTGCAACTTTCATAATTTTTTATTTTTCTGTTATGGAACGTTTACCATCGTATTCGTTCCGCTTTTCTAATTAAAATTGCACCAAACACGATATAATTACGATTATAACTGCGTGAGAAGGACGGGTTTTGAATTTTTTAATTTATCACTATGGATCTCTTATGCAATATAAAAATTGTCTGCATCGATTGCAAGAAATAGAAACTAAATTGTATGTTATTTCTTCCCTTAATGATTTTAACAGAGGAGATCATATATTGTCATTTTCAATTCTAAATATTTTTCAACAATTTTGAATTTCATATACTCAATTTTGCTATAAATGCATAAAGATCCACAGTCTATTCATCACTACTGTGTTTCTAAGAATGTATTTATGAAGTACAGAGTTCCCTCCGTAACTGTCGAAGAGGTCTCTACCGTAACTGTGAACGTTTTATTCCCACCACTGGGGATCCCCCTTCACAGCGCGACCATTTCCAAGGAAATACATAATTTAAATTTTTTAAATCTATTTTACAGACCTATTTTAAATTTTCATTGGAAGCCAAAATGAGAAGGCTGTAATTCAGACTAATCGCAGTTTTTCCAAAATTGTTATTCGAATGAAGTGTGTCTTCATTTTCTGATTTAAAGTGTATGCCACCAATTATGAGACCGACTGTATAATCTACTAATTTTTATAATAAATGCCTAAAATCCGCAGTCCACTGATGAAACTCAATCAAATAGAGGAGAGTAAACTTTCTCGTCTGAATAGTATCATGTCACTCGTCTTTTGAATAATGGAACCTAATCATCGTGGATGATTATTGACGTTCGCCGCTATCCGAGAGTTAACCACCGAGCTATCGATAGCAGCCAGGTTATCGAAGCCCTGATAACAGCTCTTCGATCCGCCCCCACGTGAAAATTTGATGTTACAGTAGCGTGGTTTATATAGGGAGGCCAATGCCAGCTACAGTGAACCACGAAAGTATTTGAACGCACTTTAAAACAGTATAACTTTTTTATGATCGGACCAAACGACTCGGCTTTTTTGAGCAATTAGAAGAATTGATTTACCAAATGACATGCAAAAAAGATTTCGAAAAAATTGCAATTGCTAAGAATTACATGAGAAAGTAAAAGAGGCACCATTTATAACTCTGTTATTAGAGCCCGCAATGAAAATTTAAAATATGCGTTTTTAGATGTATGTTAGTTATACACATGCTGAAAATTTCATCGAAATCGGTTGACGTAGGAAAAAGCGACACGCATCGGAAGATGTAAGAATCTGTGAACTTTAAGCAAAAACTGACCAAATGTCGCAAAAAACTATGATTTTCACCACATTTAATCGCTTGTAGCTCTTGGGTGCGTCAATCGTTTCTGATGAAATTTTCAGCATGTGTATAACTAACATAGACCTACGAAACATATATTTTAAATTTTCATTAAGGGCCCAAATAAAACAGTTTGAAAAAATGCTTTTTCTATTTTTGCATGCAACCTTGTAAATTGTAATTTTTGGAAAATCTTTTTGGCAGATCATTTCGTAAACCAATGCTTCTAATTGCTTACAAAACATCAGGTCGTCTGGTATAATTATAAAAAAGTTATACTGTTTTAAAGTGCGTTCAAATACTTTCGTGGTTCACTGTACAACAAATGACACGATATCACAGTTCGTTCCTAGTTTAAATTACGGTAAATCCTATGTGTTACGCACAAATCATTGAAATTTCATCATGTGACTCAGGCGGTGTTCTTCTTTTTTTTCAAGGTCATACATCACGTCAGTCTATCGGATAATGGAGTCGTATTGTAGAATGTAGCGCCATTACGCCATGATTCTACCTTTATTAAAATTTACGTTCATTCGACGAAATATTCGTTCGGTACACGCTAGTCCGAGGTAGATTAGAACGTAGCCCTGGACAAATGGGATCAAGACGTGTATGTGATTATTAGGCTGCCAAAGTTTATGCATTTATGACAAAAATGGATGGACGTAATTTAAAACAGTCAAAACATTAGAAGAATTTAAAAATACAGTTGTTTTACCACGTTTTACTTAACTCGCTTTCTTGTCTGTCTGTTGGTTTATTTGTTTGTCTGTTCGGTACAAATTTTGCAATTGATTTTAAACTAACTTTCCGATGAGTTAGAGACTTGAAATTTTAAACATAGCTCAGAACTGGATGACAATGCAATATTAACTCCTTTTCTTGTGTGTCTGTTCGTCTAATAACGAGTTATTAACGAAAAACGAGTACCAATCAGTGCGCGTGTACTATGGACGGATTCCGGCTCGGCCAATGCCAACGTCTGGCTCTCCGAGGCCTGTTCTCTGATTGGTCCATGTTAACCGTAATCGCGCGACGCTTGGTAGTACGTCATCGCGTTCAGCGATCCCCACTCCGCGCGCCAGCGCTCCCTACTCCCCCCACTACACGTTCCCACTCCACTGATCCACCGAAGGAGCTCAGTGTGGTGTTTACAAAGTATTATACTAATGTTTGTTTACCAAAATCTAATAAGTTCTTCCCATTCCAACTTGATGAAGTGGTTCTCGAGGTATTGCATTCACAGACCTACAGAGATACAGACGAAGAGACACAACAAAAATTTAAATAAATAAAAATTTTTAATATACCACGTTTTTAAGACGGACTAAAAAGTATAAAATAATTTTTACTAGCCCCATACAGATAGTCCTGAAAATTTGTGATTGTGAATGTTTAATAGCTATGAAAATACTTGTAAGATTTGAAACGAAAAACGTGGGGAGCAAGACTTAAGTGAACCATCCATGCATCAATTATCTGTTGCATGCGCCCCACGTTTTTCGTTTTAAATCTTACAAGTATTTTCATAGCTATTAAAAATTCACAATCACAAATCCTCAGGACTATCTGGATGGAACTAGGAAAAATTATTTTATACTTTCTAGTCCGTCTTAAAAACGTGGTATATTAGAAATTTTTATATTCAACCTATTAAACATATTAAGGAAGAAAATCAATTTGTATTTGACTCCAGTTTGGTGCAAATTAGGTAGAACATTTTTATTTTGCATAAAGATCCGCTGTCTAGTGATTATTAGATTACGGATGTTTATGTATTTATGACAAGAATGGCTGGACGTGAAAAGACTTTAAAAATACTGTCATTTTATATTCAACCTATTAAACATATTAGAAAAGAAAATCAATTTCTATTTCACTCCAGTTTGGTGCAAATTAGGCAGAACATTTTTATTTTGCATAATGTATGACTTCTGAAAATCTTCAAAAAATGGTAGAATATAAAATTCCACAGAATTTAGTACGATATTTATTTATCCCAGGACTACAACGACTACTACCACTGAAAATAAAATTTTACATCATTCCAGTTTCTTAAAATTTTATAAACACAAAAATTGAAAATTTTATAAACACATCTGCAGTCTTGTGATTATATTTATTAGATCCACCAGAAAGTGTTATCTAATTCTGAAAACGATTTTTAATGGGAACTATATTAATTATTTTATTAGTGTATAAAATGATATTTTATACATTATTAATTCATATTAATATAATAATTAAATTTATGTGTTTTGCTTCAGCATTACATGCATTAAAAATCATATACAGGGTGCCTGACCCGATTTTGACGCGTAAAGGTCATATGAAGATCAACTTAGTTTTTTTTTAATGGAACGATAAAAATTGTCCTACTTATGTCGAACAGTTAATAGCTTACGAAATATTTCAATTTAAATAATTGTAAGACACCATTACTGTCATACTAAGGCGTTTGCTTTTATATATTGCAAAACAGGTTCAATATAACAACCATTTATATCACGGTACTTTGAAAATCAATACTTAGTATATGAACAAATTAATTTTCCACTCGTAACTTTATCAATGACGTTTGCTTATAATCGCTGTTTGGTCAGACAAAACAATTGATATAATTTATTAAGGTAAACGAGAGACAACAAAAATTTGCTTAGTTGTTCCAGTAGCTCTGACCTTGGAAGGTTAGCGCAACACTGCTTTCACTTCAAACTTATTTCTATTGCAATCGATTTACGACACGATAATGTGCAGAACAAATTGACACGTACAAGAGATTCATGATAGCGCAGGTTAGTGTTGAATTATCGTACGTACAAGAAACTTCATTGTTTTTTCATTGAGCCGAAGGAAAACGGAAACAACGCTCCAATGGCGCGGAAACCACACCATAATTGCCCGAGACAACTCGAAATCGAACTTCGACGCCGATTTCCTGGATAATAATTTTAATAGCGGCGTTTATAATAATGCTCGTTGCGTTTAGCGTAAAAGTGAAAACAGACCGTGGAACCATGGAAGCATGACCGGATAATGACGCGACCGATACGCGGTTGCACCGACGAAATGAATTACGTAGCCCGTCCGGCATCTCTTTTTCCGTCACCGTGTTTCACGGTGGTCGATTATTATAAAAAGTGGCACAAAAATCAGCGTGACTTGGAAACTTAATTTATTAGCGAATAGTCAATGCCAAAACCGTGCCAAAACCATGTCTAATCTATGCCAGAACTTGCCCTCGTGAAGAGGATTGCACTATTAAATGTCTATGAGTATTAACACTAAACTTACCACGAGAGGTCAAATGACCCATTTTAGATTTTTTATTTGACAATTATTGAAATTGTAAAGGTGTTTTCATGGGAATTTGTTGAATATATTTCTTGAGACTCCAGTATATATTGTAGTAAAAATCACACAAAATATAAATAAATTTAATCTTGTTATTTTTATAATACTATACACATCAGTCAATTTTGATGGTCGGTAGGTTCAGTGTTAATCACTCTCCATGACTTTCAGCTATATTTTTTTTTGTTTATATTATAGGGTAGTTTACGAATTGTGTCTGCCATCTAAATAAATTATTAATTACTTTATCACTTTACTGGCACATGTTCAGTATTTTAAAAAAGTCAGAATTTATTCAGTTCAATAAAAGGGGAGCGTGATTACTAAAATGTTAATAAGCCTGAATTGGTGAAATTTTTTAAACCGAAAATACTAATCAGTTGTGCATATTGGACATTAAGGAATAAACCGCCATCTAGCGGTTCTGCTCGGTAAGCGGCGCGCGATCCAATATGGCGGCGCGCTTACCTGTCAAAAACACTGTAAATTGCTCAACTTTAAGAAAGCATAACTCCTGAACCATTGATCCTACAGGATCGAAATTTCGATCTGCAAAGTCCTCGAGTACAAATCTACTGGATTACATACCAAATACATAATAATTTATAGGACAAAGGCAAAAATTTGGAGTCCGGTAAAGTAAAGTTTACCCTTTTATTTTTATCAGCAAAAGTTAAAAAATTCGTTTGATGAGAAGTAAGTTAAGTTCTTTGATTTTGACACAGATTTCATCGGAATTGCCCACTGTGCGTCGCTTCGGTGAGAATGCGGCCAGTTTAACGCGTCGACGACGACTTTGTAACAAAGTGCGCTCACAAATATGGTCGTGTTCTTCAAACAAGTAATTGCAAAATCAACTTGTTTCGGTCCACGCTGTGTAAACCGACCAAGACGATCTGTATCTCGGCCGTTTTCGGCCGATTTAATGAACTCGTGACTCGGTGTTACGGCTCGTTTGCATTTCGGCGATTAAAACGACGAACGACACATGCATATAGTTAATGATCGGTGATCCCGGACCGGTGCCCGCATCGACGAAACATTAAGCCGTGCCATTTATAATGAGTCGGCCGCGGGATAATTAGGCTCGTGTCATATTGCCAAGCAATTAATAAGCCCTCGTCAGTAATTACGATAGAAGCGCAGGGAGCATTCCGAGCGACTCTATCTTCTCGTGCGATCAATTTACATTAGAACAGCAGCGACCTGGCCATTATAACATCTGTTTGTTCGATAATTCATGAACTTCACGTCGGAACGGTCTTCTTCTAGCCGTGTACTCGTTACTTTCTACTTATTCGAGGGCCCGCTCCTGGTCACTATATTGTCCTCGCTCGGTATACACTTGGTTAGTACACACAGAGTTGGCGAAAATAGTATTTTAAGTAGTAAATAATAAATAATCCTATTTATTTTAAAGTATGTATACAACTTTGAAAATAAAATATTTTATTCGATGCAGCAACTTTTGAAAATAAAATAATTTATTTGAGGCAGTAATTTTTGAAAATAGTATTTTATTCGAAGAATATTGAAAATATTTCTATTTTGTCTTTTTATTTTCAATTTCAATTGTAAATATTATTGCTGAAAATAAAGGTTCGAATTCAATATATTATGAGCGTAACAAAGAATATGATATATGACACTCTTGAAAAGAATTCGTGATGGACAACATTCTTTCCATGAGAGGAATTGCATATAATAATTAAATATTTATATTAATTTACATTAAATGTATAATATATGTATATAAAGAATAAATTATTTCGGAAACTACATATATTCTCGGGAATCCCGACCCGATATTTGTTTGACCTCGCAGTAATCTTGAAAAACGTAAAAGCGTAAAAAATATTATTAACATATTATTATACAATATATCTTAAGTTCAACACGTAATACACTCACACGTTTATTTACAAAAAGATGTTACAGTTATTTGTCTGGCAAATAAAATAAACTTAATATAAACATGTACAAAAGATTGTTAAAACAAAAGACAACGAAAATAAAAATGTAGGTGTGATGTAACAATTTCAACATTGAATTTTTATTCGGATAGTATATGAACACACGTGCGAGTGACTCGTAATTCAAAACGAGTGTACCTACTTCAACCTACTTTTAGTTCTAGTTTTTAATTAGACGAACGGCGCAACTGGTCTATAATAAGAACGTGATGGCACATTTGCTCATTAGGACACTTACCTTATACGACCTTGAAGACACGGAGCTTCAGGTTTATGGTATTGCCAGGGTTACAAAGCCTCGGAGGAGCGTTTAGATTAGTGTACTAGTTGTGAATCTCTCAGATACAAGATAAGGAATGAGCGTCGCTAATTAGACAGTAATCGCGGCGGTAACGCACTCGGGAAATTATCCGAGGCATCTACATGAAAATTACTTGATCCGTCAGAGGCTCTGTGAACAGGATTTATCGATACCCGTCCGATGAATACCGGAATTTGCAAATCTTTGCGAAATGGCATTTAATCGAATCCCGTGTCGCAGTGGTTGATAACTATGAATAGACAGCGGATTTTATGTATTTATGACAAAAATGTGTAGGTGTAATTTAAAACAGGGTGTAATTTTAAACTTTACTTTGCCGGACTCAAAATTTTTGCCTTTCTTCTATAAATTATTATGTATCCGGTATATAATCCAGTAGATTTGTACCCGATTTGCAGCGTTTTTGAAAGGTAAGAGCGCCGCCATATTGGTTTGTAGTGAGGATCGCGCGCCGCTTACCGAGCAGAACCGCTAGATGGCAGCACACAGTAATATTGCGGACATAGAGAAAATATCTCAGAAAATGTTTGTGAAGAAATATCGTGGAAAATATTTACAAAAATCTAACCCAGACCTAACCAGTTAAAACGCAACATCGTGGCCATGTCTTCCAAAATTCAAACAACAATCGCAATATCCGCTATATTATCAGCATTAACGCGTGCCGTGCTGCCATCTAGCGGTTCTGCTCGGTAAGCGGCGCGCGATCCTCACTACAAACCAATATGGCGGTGCGCTTATCTGTCAAAAATACTGCAAATTGCTCAACTTAAAGCGACTATAACTTCCGAACCGTTGATCCTACAGGATCGAAACTTCGATCTGCAGGTTCCCCAGGTACAAATCTACTGGATTACATATTAAATACATAATAATTTGTAGAAGAAAGGCAAAAATTTTGAGTCCGGTAAAGTAAAGATCAGCCCATTTTTTAGGTTTTGGCCACGCTTTCGGGCTTTGGGACCACTGTGCGACGTGACGCACAGTCAGAGCCGCTAGATTAGGGGAATTAACTCGAATCGAGGGGAAAAAGTGACCCTCTCTCTCTGCCAGTATCGGACTATTATTTAAAGCGTTTTATTTGAAATTTACTTTAAAGGACAGTGCCTTGAGTGCTACTTATTTTCAACAATTTTGTTCACTAATTATGTTAAATATATCTCTCAGACTTTGTTGTAATTTATATTTGTGGAACTTATTAACTAGAAAATAAGACAATTAAATAAATAAAGGAAGAACCAAATACATATAAAAACCCGTTTTATATTTTTTTCTATGTGGACGCTTATAAGTCGTATGAAGGTCAACTCTGACCTTCTCAAAGAAAGTTTATATTTATTAATTATTTATATAATACAACAAAATAGAATTTTCTTTTCTAAAGGAAATCAATAACTATACAGCGGATCTTTATACGAAATAAAAATTTTCTGACGGAATTGCAACAATGTAGAGTGAAATAGGAATTTATCTTCTTTCTTATTATGTTTAATAGGTTGAAAATAATGTAACAGTATTATTAAATTCTTTTAATATTTTTACTATATTTAAATTACACTCATTTGTGTTATAAATGCATATTTGATAACATATTTATTAGACTCTGTTCAGAATCTTCATCACTGACACGATATTGCAGGGCAAGGGGTTAACACTGCCAATAACAGGTTTGACGTAGTTACGCAGTCACGAGAAAGGTGAAACATTGTGAAATGATTTTCCCGTTCATTCGAGCGTGCAATGACGAAAATGAAACCTTCGCGGAAGGATTGGTAATGAGATTGGAATAAATATCGCAGGTGTCCGGTACCGAGCGAACTGAAAAAATGATCATCGCCCACCAAAGCGTGACTATAAAGTTTGCTGACCGGCGATCCGTTTTCATTTCTGGACCGGCGGGTAAAAGGAGAAACCTTTCTAAAACAATCGTCGACGCTAAAATCGATCGGAGGAGGCCGGAAGTGAAACTGTTGCTCGAATTTTTTGCTTCATAAAAGGCTGCCCGAAATAAATGATGCAAGCATAAATAATTATTGCTGTGATTGTCGTGACACTGGTTGGAAAACAGGGACATTGTTGTGAACAATTATCTTTTGTTTCTAAAAAAATTATTTTCAAGAAATGGTAACAAACTTCTTTAAAGAGTATTTTATGGAATAGATCGGGCATGGGCAATCGCCAGATGAGGGGAGGGAGCACGAACTGAGGGGAAAATGTTACCCCCTCTCTGCCAGTATCGAACACATGTACGAAATTAGCAACTCAAGAAAAAATAAATTATACAAAAATGTTTGATTCTAGAGCTAGAGTTAATTTGGGTTATTTGGTTAGGTCCCCAAATAGTGTTAGTTACAGTGTTAGATCCGCAACAGTTGTTCAATTATAATCTCTACAGTTTTTCAAGGTTAAAAATGTCAAACAAATAAAATGGCGGATTAAGGCATGAAGTTAACAACTTAAAAAAAAATAATAATAATAATTCTAGTCAATTTGGATTAATTTAGTAGGCCCCCAAACAGTGTTAGGTCCCCAAAAATTGTTCAATTGTAATCGCTACAGTTTTTCAAGGTTACTGCAATGTCAAACTAATACGGATTTCGGCATGGGATTTGTAGGCTGAGGTCCAGGGCCTTCTTCGCGATCAGAAAAATAAAAACAATATAAATTAACGACCTAAGAAAAAATAAATTATACAAAAATGTTTGGTACTAGAATTAATTTGGGTTAATTGGGTAAGCCCCCAAATAGTGTTAGTTACAGTGTTAGTAACAGTGTTAGGTCCGCAACAGTTGTTCAATTATAATCTCTACAGTTTTTCAAGGTTACTGCAATGTCAAACAAATACAATCATCATGCACTATCCTCTACAGTGGCAGATCTACGCATGGGCTTTGTTGTCTGCAGCCCAGGGACCCCTTGGCGGTAAAAAAAATAAAAATAACATAAATTAACAACTCAATAAAGACCCCACGCAGTGTTATAGCCCAGGGCCCCAAAATTAACAGTCCACCGCTGCCCTCAAAGAAAATTTTGCATAACCACCATCTATCCGCGCCTGTCAATCACGTCAACCATAATCAGTGTATGTAGATGATAATTTTTCAATTTGAAGAGTCAACAAACTTTCAGCTCCCGATCGTAAATACAGCAATTGTGTCTTAAAGTGGCGTCGGACGCGAATCGATCGACAGTATCCTTGTCGAGGTCAAAAACAAGTTCGATTGTGACTCGATAACCCGTTCACCGAACAAGGTGCAGGCTGCAAATTCAATAGCTACTTTTGCCAATGGTGCAGGTATAGGCCAGTGAGAGGTGCGACCCAGAAAACCGGTGTCGGTCCTACTAGCGCAAACTAAACGGCAACCCGATACCGAAACAGCTAAGGAAAGTCTGTCCATTGAACTCCTTTCCTTGTTCGATCGATCGGGCCTCACCTTTCTCCGCTAGTGATCCTTTAGAGGGGATCTAGAACACGGCCAGACCGAAGATCGTTTACACTGTCATTATGAAACTCAACACAATTCTCACAAATTTTTCATTCTCACGAGAAAGGTGCACAGGGTGTCCCAAAAATGTTACATGTCCTTTTTTGAGGGACAACATTTTTGGAACACCCTGTATACAGTTAGGAGTATAACTGATCACGCACGCTTTAAATCAGAATAACTTTTTTATGAATGTACCAAACGACTTCAACGTCTCGGTAAGGCTAGAAGACTTACTTTAGGAAATGACGTCTAAAAAATATGTTGACAAAATGCATTTGGTCGGAATTGTGAAAATAATAGTAAAAAATTTTTTTCACCTTTTTTTGTTGGCCCAATAACGAAAATTTAAAAGATGTCTTTGGTTAACTCGTATAAATTATGTACGCTCTGAAAATTTCATTGAAATTGGTTAATTGGTTTACGAGTTATAAACGATCAAAACTGGAAAAAATTGCAATTTTTCACTTCTGATCGTTTATAACTCGTAAACCAATTAACCAGTTTCAATGAAATTTTCAGAGCGTATGTAATTTATAGGAGTTGACCAAACACATCTTTTAAATTTTCGTTATTGGCCCAGCTAAAAAAATTGAGAAAACCAATTTTCACTATTATTTTTCAAAATTCCGACCAAATGCATTTTTTCAACATATTTTTTAGACGTCATTTACTAAACTAATTCTTCCAGCCTTACAGAGAGACTGAAGTCGTTTGGTCCATTCATAAAAAAAGTTATTCTGATTTAAAGTGTGTGTTATCAGTTATGCTCCTAACTGTAGATCATTGTATTTAAATATAAACGTTACTTACTGCCTTAAATACAAATGTACTATATTGCTTCTATAATTGTAAAAAGAATAGTGATAGTTTCTTTACTTGTAAAAATGAGATTGTTTAAATAATTGTGATAGCATTTGTTGATTTACCTCCAGCTGCACGCCGAAAAGATCTCGCGATCTACCGGATCGTGGTGTGTCTAACTCCTGCATTTCTGCTTCTCTTTCTGCTAGTCCCATTTCTCCTAAATATCTGGAACAAGAAATCATTAATGACGTTAATAGTCACATCAATTGCTAGGTTATTATTTTGCAACTTCACATTGTTTTATTTATCAATTTGGTTTCCTTAATAAATTCAAATAGGTCTTGTACAAGAAGATTTTTTTAAAATTAATTATTGTATATTGCTGACAAGAGTTGCCTGGTGAGGGGAATTTACTCGAATTGAGGGGAAAAATTACCCACTCTCTGCCAGTACCAGATTAGTCACGTGACGTTGTGACGACAGAGACGTGACGTTAGTCACGTGATTGCGACGACGTGTGCGCCTGTTATACAGGATATACTTTTTGTTTCTACTGTACAGTTAGGAGCATAACTGACCACACCCACTTTAAATCAGAATAACTTTTTTATGAATGGACCAAACGACTTCAACTTCTCTGTAAGGCTAGAAGAATTAGTTTAGTAAATGACGTCTAAAAAATTTGTTGAAAAAATGCATTTGGTCGGAATTGCGATAAACAATAGTAAAAATTGATTTTTGCAAAATTTAAAAGATGTGTTTGGTCAACTTTTATAAATTATATACGTTCTGAAAATTTCATTGAAATTGGTTAAATGGTTTACGAGTTATAAACGATCAAAAGTGGTAAAAAGGCCGAAAATCATGAAAAATTTCCATTTTTACCACTTTTGATCGTTTATAACTCGTAATCCAATTAACCAATTTCAATGAAATTTTCAGAGCGTAATTAATTTAAACGGGTTGACCAAACATATCTTTTGAATTTTCGTTATTGGCCCAGCTAAAAAAGTTGTAAAAATCAAGTTTTACTATCGTTTTTCACAATTCCGACCAAATGCATTTTCTCAACATATTTATTAGACGTCATTCACGAAACTAATTCTTCTAGCCTTACAGAGAAATTGAAGTCGTTTGGTCCGTTCATAAGAAAGTTGTTATTTTAATTTATTTCCTCGGGTCTCGATTATCCATCGGGCCTTAATTTATCTGGGCTGCTTATCTCCCGGTCAAGCCAGATTAATCGAGCTCCTACTGTACATAGACTCTGTTCAGGATCAAACAAAATTGTGACTCGATATTGTAGGGCAAGGGGTTAGGGAGTAAAGACAGAATCGCCAGATGTACACACATTGCCTGGCCGCGGATGGTCATGAATCATACGAAATACAGAGAACAATCCCAGACGTTTCCAGGTGCAATTAAACGTCTCTAAACGTTGCGTGCTGAGCGCGGCAACAAATCACGTTCCTTTTTTTCCTTCTTTTTCGTTTTCATTACGACGGCCGTGCTTAATGCAATTAGAAGGAAATTGCCGCGGAACCCACGCGCTACAACAATGCGTACCGGCGAAACAATGGCCGCACTCGGAGCTTCTTGAACCCGCTCAGACTGTGACGATTCCGCCGACAGAGGAGCATTTGGTAATTATCTGTAATTAATCCTCGAGATGCTGAGGATCTGATCTGCCTAATCCGCCTGATAAATTGTCGTGATTACGGACTGAAATAATTAATAAGGCAGAAGAAAATATAAGGCGGAAGAAAAATTAATTTATTGATAATAAATTATATTTATTTCTCCTTAGCTTTTTCTCTAATTTGCTCTTGTTATATTTTTTTATAGTGTAATAAATAGACTCCGGATGTTTATGCAAAATAAAAAGTTTGCGCATCAGTTGCAAGACGCGGGAGCTAAATATAAATTTATATTCTTCATTAATAATTTTAATGTGGTGAAAATAATATATTAATACTTTTGAAGACTTTTAATATTTCCACTGTTTTAAACTGCACTTGCTCATTTTTGTCATAAATGCATAAAATCCGGAGTCTAGTAATAAAAAATCAACACTTCTTCGAAAAACGTTAATTCCTCATTAGGAGAAAAACTCTCTTCTTGTGTGAGAAAACTAGGATTCATCAACAAATAAAAGCTATGAGTAATATTTAATTTAGTGGTCTTCATAATCATAATAACAACTACCTTAATAATATAAATGTGGTCATCCGATAACTTCAATATACAATCAGCAATTTTAAGTTTCTGGAATTTTTCAAAAATCGATTTTGCAGTCAAAAAATCTGAAAAAATTCACAGTTGTGTTTGCTATCGAATGGGGATGTTCAGGAACTATTAATTTTCCGTTAAGCAGAACAGAAGAAATAATTCAGTTTCAGAAATAAACAGTTTCTTCGGGGGTCCGATCGAATAGTGTAACGAAAGATCAATCTAAAATGAATTTTAAAAATTTTCGGATACCCGCCCAGCCCCAGTGTTTACCCTCGGATTAAACCTAACCCTTTGCACTGGAATGGTGACTCTGAAAAATTGCCATACCATTATTCAAAGCAGTTTTGATATTATTAAATTCGTCTGTATTCTATCCCAGATAGCACACCACGTCTCATAGACGTCTCATTTACGTCGTTTTTAGGTCTGAACGTTTTACGTCCCTAACCTGACCCTAACATGTTAGTTTTCGAAAATATTCAATACTAACCCGCTAAAAATTCGAAAAATGCAATCCTAACGTCGAAATAATCAATACTAACCCGCCAAAAATTCGAAAAATAAAAGACTAACCCGTTAGAAACTCGAAAAATCGAATACTAACTCGCTATAAACACGTAAAAGGCAATACTAACACGCTAGAAGATCGAAAAATGCATTACTGGCCCGAAAACTGCATAACTAACCCGCTGACAGCGTCGTGGAGAGGGAAGATGGGAGACCAATCTTGTTCTGGTGACATTGGTAACACTTCGATGTGCGAAAATCTGCAACCATTTAACTCGTTGCACTCGAATGGCGACTCTGAGGCGCCAGTAAAAATTGGCGTACCATTATTCAAAACAGTTTTAATATTATTCAATTTGTCTGTATTCTGTAAATTGTAAAAAGCTCAACTGTGGTATGAGAAAACAGGTTCAATTTCACGTGCACGATGTAAAAAAGATTACATAGAATAAAAATGATCTGGGTTGAAAGAAATGTCCTGATTTTCGAATTGAAATTGCTTCGAGTCCAAAGGGTTAACCCTTTCTCGAGTGAAATGAAAGAAAAGATTTGTCTGCATGAGTATTTGTGAAATTTTTGTTCAACCACTTTTTGATACATTTTGTTGTTTGCGATTTATAAGTGCAGTAAACGCCCCTTTACCGTCCGGGTTCGTGGGCACGATCACTGTTCAGTGCCTACCCACTCCACTGTCTGCCAACGCCCATTGTGTCCTTCTCTATGTTCGGTTCTCTATTGAAGTCTCGGTCGGCGCGGTAGACGCTGTCATAAATCAAAAATAGTGTCCGGGTACGATCACTGTCCGTGCAAAACACGGTTGTTGCACAGTAAAGGAGCGTTTACTGTACCTACTTATGTAAATAGGTGGGTGGTTCGGATAAAAGGGATGATTTCTCCCTTGAAGGAGAAAACAGGGATAAACAAAATAAGCTAAATTCTTCTAATAATAAATTAATAAATTTCTAGCTAAATTCTAATGAACACTTCGCCATGACCTCGTCAAAATCGATATGTATCAGTCTCCGGGGTTCCCCTGTTTGGAGACCTTGTTGTTACGTTGTTTACTTGAGACGTTACTAAATGTACTCTTGTTTCTGTATGAGATGCATACTAGTCACTTTGGCTTTCAGCGTATTATTCACATTTCTGTGCCTGAGAACTAGACCGTCCTAATTGTTCTTTTGTGATTTTTCACCGGGGTAGAAAAACAATAGTGATCGGGCATAAGATAACATCATAAGTGGTACTAAGATAATATTATCGGATAGAAGATAATATAATAGTTAAAGTGGTTTACATTTCTAGATCCTCTTTATCTATAATGTCATGGAAACAAGCCTTTAGTACACTGTCTATCACAAAATTCCCAGTTGTGTGTGAACTGATGGAAATAATGGTGCTCACTCACATAATATTAAAAAACATAAATATTTCAGATGTGTTAACTTAAATTTTTATGTCTTACATTGTGACATTTTTCATTTTTGTTTGGATATGGGTTAACCTATACAATATGTTCTTTCAGGTGGTTTTAAGTAATGATACTTTAAATACAATAAAAGTAGTCTTGATTTTTAAAAACTTTAAAAAAATTTTTTGAAAACAACGTAAGCATATTTAACCGACAGATACATACATACACATGTGCTCGTATGTAACTAGCTTCACTATATAAATAGACCTAAATAGACCAGGACTGGGCACATTTCATTTGAAATAATATAACAAATAATCATATTATTTCAATAATGAATTTCAATAATTTCAATTCAATTTAATTTAATTTCCAATTTAATCAATTTCATTTCAATAATAAATTGCAATAAAACAAATAAAAAATATTGGAAATAGTAATACTAATTGATATCATTTTACTTCAAAATTCATTTTATTTCTCAGCTGTAAATAGAAAGACTTTTAAAACATCTACTATATATGTTTATATTGGTATTATTAATGGAGATACAATTTTCTGGAGGATGTATCAGAAATAATTATTTGAACAAATATTTTTTGGGTATTATAAATAGTTCTTCCATTTCTGATCTTGGGTGATCTTGAAGGACATCATGTCGTATACGAATGAATTCGTTTTGGCACATAATTTGATAAAAAAATACATACCATTTGAAAAATTGAAGGTCACGTTCATTTCCAAAAAATGATATAAAATTCTTTCATATGATATAAACAAATGCAGAGCATTCCGTTTAAAAAATTGAGGGTCACCTTCATTTCTAAAAAAAATTACAGACACCGTGACATTGCTTGCAAGAAGTATAATTTTTTTCTAATGTTTACTATTCGCGAAAAATTCGCTGGTTAGTATTAGTGTGGACACCGTGTATAGTGGACGAGCTCATGCAGTCGTTTCGGTCGCGATCAAGCTCTCTTTTGTTAAGAGAATTTTCTCATTTCGTTTTCAACGCCAGAGCGCTGTGAGTCACTGCGTCCATTGCGAAATCAGCCGCTGCAACCATAGCGGAATCGCGACCGAGTGCATTAAAGCGATTTAGCGAAATTCTTCCTCGCTCTCTTTCTCTCCTTCGCCGCCGTTCTATTTCACCGAGCCGAACGTTATGTAAATCCGCGGGATAATAGATGCAATGACGTTTTGTACGGGGTGACACTAATAAATTACGATTACTGGTACGCAATCCACTACTTTTAAATGTGGGACAGAGATACAGTTAGAGTCCATTTATTTTTTTGCTTCCGCTCGCTGTTACTTTCTCTTCCTACATAGTCATCTTCCTAGATATAAATTACATGTTTAATGTTCTCTCAGTTTTTCTAATGTGGTACGTAGTTTACTCGATTATGATTTCTTCAGACGATTTTAGAAACATTTTATGTATACTGTGAGATAAAATGATAGCACAAACTTTACAGAATTGTGCATTAGACATACCTAAGAATTTAGCCACGTTTCGTTCGTGTTTTTGTTTTTTATTTTAAGGGAGAAATCAACCTTCCTATCCTTTCAGGCAAGTGCCCATAAATCACAAACTACAAAAGATATCAAAAAATGGTTAAGGTAAAAGTTCTATCGAATCTTTGGACTCATAAATCTGTCCGATAACTTTGTTTAAAAAATCATTTTTATGAAAATAAAACTTTTGAAAATGATTTTTCCAAAAGAAATTTTGCACACAATTGTGGGCTGAAAGATGAGATACAACTTTTACTTCAATCATTTTTTTATATCTGTTGTCGTTTGCGATTTACAAGCACTTACCTAAAAGAATACACGACGGGGCTGCTCTTTACTTTACCGGACTCAAAATTTTTGCCTTTCTTCTATAAATTATTATGTATTTGGTATGTAATCCAGTAGATTTGTACCCGGGGAATCTGCAGATCGAAGTTTCGATCCTGTAGGATCAATGGTTCAGAGGTTATGGTCGCTTAAAGTTGAGCAATTTGCAGTGTTTTTGACAAGCGTGCCACCAAATGGCAGAACCACTAGATGGCAGCACGGGCATGCGTTAATGCTGATAATATAGGGTGGGTATTGCGATTGTTGTTTGAATTTTGGAAGACATGGCCACGATGTTGCGTTTTAACTGGTCTGGATTAGGTCTGGGTTAGGATTTTAACTGACAAGAACAGGCGTGTTGGCCCGAGACACAACAGAACCTGGAACAATGCGAATAGCGGGACCCAGGTTTCTTTCTAGCTCGAGCATCACGCTGATTGTAGAGGGGCAGCCCATTGGCTGTTCCGGGTGAGGTTTAGGTTTTTAATGGGTATGGGTACGCCGTCCATCCTTTTCTACGGTATAGGATATGTCCATAGAGAAAGAGGGAAACCCGATTTGATGCGTCGAACCCCACCACGGGAGCAATACGAACAGTAGGACCCTGGCCGGTGTTTAGTATCGGGCGCAGAGGAGAGAAGTCTATGGCCTTGGGCAGTGGGGTTTTAGTGGGTATGGGCAGGGATTTATGTCCCGTTTCCCTCAAATACCAGCTTAGAGAGTGTCAAGTCCCACACTAGCCCCCAACTATCATCTTAGGGGGGATGTACGTAACAGTATTTTCCCACCGCCCTAAAACCAAAAAAAATGGGTACGCCGTCCATCCCCGGCCCGAGCCTCACACTATCCTTAAAAAATAAGGTCTAGGTTAGGATTTTGTAAATATTTTCGACAATATTTCTTCTCAAACATTTTCTGGGATATTTTCTCTGTGTTAGCGATATTACTGTGTGCCCGTGCTGCCATCTAGCGGTTCTGCTCGGTAAGCGGCGCGCGATCGTCACTACAAACCAATATGGCGGCGCCCTTACCTGTCAAAAACACTGCAAATTGCCCAACTTTAAGCAACCATAACTCCTGAACCATTGATCCTACAGAATCGAAACTTCAATCTACAGGTTCTCCGGGTATAAGTCTATTGGATTACGTACCAAATACATAATAATTTATAGGAGAAAGGCATAAATTTCGAGTCCGATAAAGTAAAGTTTACCGCATTTCGGATCTCGTCAAAACGACGGGTTCTATTATTTTTAATTTATGATTATTGAGATTGTAAAGATGCATTCATGAGAAATTATTCAACAAATTCATTTCTTTCTACAAAATTTGCGTAGATACATTCTTGTTATTTTTATAAAGTAACCTAGTGTTCAAGTAAACAAACAAAATACGGCTAAATTGTTAAGTAGGTCTAACGAAAACTTGTGCAAGGTTTCGTCAAAATGGGCGTGCATTAGTCACCGGTGTTCCCTTGTGAGGAGCGTACGTCTATAGGAAGCAGAGAAGTCAAAGGGTTGAAGAGAAGGAAGTGGTATAAGCTGCGGCAGCATTTCTCTCGGTTGTATGCAGACCCCACTCACCTTTCCTGAACCGATCGGAAAGGTTAAAATTTCGTCGACAACGACTCCCGGCGCGCCATTAATCAAACGCGCGTGAAGGTTGGGGCGCGGGTGGGGTGGTCGGCGGTGGCGCGATTCGACACGGTACACGCTCGGGTCGGTCGAAGAGCGTCATGGGGTTGAAACAGGGTTGAACCGTTGGGCGGCGCGGGCTCAAAACACCGGTTGCCACGACGCTCCGGAAGCAACGGGCCTCGTTATCGATTGCAGGAAAAATTCTTTGTCAGCCTGGTGTCCGGTATCAGGACGTCGTGTACCTTTCCCTGGGGCTGTTATCACGGGGCACGTGTCAACAGACAGAACGCGACCGTCCGATACGAAAGTACGCCGTTCGGTCTCGGACTGTCCACCCGCGCGAGAATAATAATTAACGTTCCTTCGCGTCCCTTTTCTCGACCGCGTGTAAACAGCTCGGCCCGGCCCGGCCCACGATGGATAAATAATAAGCGGCAATAACAACCTGCCACGCGGACTGCGCGAGAGGCCTGTGCGTTATTACGAGCTGCTCTATCTGCGAAGAGGATCTCTGTCCAGGCGAGCTCGCGTCGCGCCAACCCTCTTTTCGTTTCGCTCACTTATCAAGTTTTACCACGTGAAACAACCAGGCCGCCATCTATGTTCGCGCTACGCCGCGCAGCGCCGTATCGGGTCGTTTTACAGCGGGGATTTAAGGAAGTGTTTCTAGACATTCCGGACGAAGGAAATTGCGCGACGCTGTGGAAGAGAAATCGTTATCGGCAGGGCGGAGGGTGGATCGTTAACTGTTCGCTCGTTTCATCGAGTTCCGTGACCTCTGATAAGAGATTGTTGACCGATTATTAAAGCGAGTGTGATAGGCAGGATAAGGGTATAAGGATAAGATGGTGAAATGTCCCCCAAACCAAATTGATTTTTGTGATCCCAAGGAAAATCCTCTGTGACAAGTTTCAAGTCGGTACCTCTGCCACAAGGGTAGTTACAGGGTCAGCACGGTTTTATACATTATGCTCTGTTTCTTCTGTTCTGCTGGACAAAACGTTACGAAAAAATTCATGAACATTCTACCAAGTAGCACACACGAAGTGAATTATTTTAGAATTTTTGGTTGCAAGACCGATTTTTTAAAAAATCCGAAAGCACAAATATCTATATCTGGATGAAGCATACAATTGCCAATTTTATATCGAAGTTTTCAGAGTACCACGTTCATATTTTTATGTCAGTTGTGTCTCATCATCGTGATTATTCATGTGTTTTTTTTAGATTTTTCGGATTATGCGAACCTGCTCAAAAAAATTAGAAATCTCATAAAATCAGCAATTCTGTACAACCGGATTTTTTAAAAAATCGATTTTGCGACCAAAAATTCTGAAATAATTCACTGTCATGTATGCATTCAGATAGAATGTTCATGCATTTTTTCGTAATTTTTTGTTAAGCAGAACAGAAGCAACAATTCATTAAACAATGCTCAATCTGAAACTACCCTTGCGGCACTGACTTGGAACTTGTCACAGAAGTTTTTCTCTGGGAGCGGGGCACCCTTTATATGAAACAGTTAGAATATAGTCGTTTTTAGTTATTTTCTTTATAAAAATTGTTAATCAAAATTGTAATTAAAGTAATAGGATTATTCGTTATTGGGCAGTAAACATATCTGAATATTTGGAACGAACGAGTATTTAATATCGATGCTTGAACTAGATGCATGCGAAACAGCCGAGATATAGTCTCGAGGCCGGAAACGGCCTAACGTTCCCAAAAATAAGCGGATCTGCATTGTAATCTTCAGCGTATCGATCCTGAAACTATCGAATTTGCAACCCACGGATACTCCGGTTATCGCGATCCGATGTCAGCATAGAACTTCTCAGAAAATGTAGGAAGGTTAGTAGTAACAGCAAGGAATATTTATTCCAGGAATTACGGGAGCCGTATTAGCGTGCACTCGTCCAACCAGGTTCCAAGAAGGTGCATAGGCGGACCATGTGCACGCGATGCAGTTCGTTACGTTAAAGCGGAGCATGTAAATGAGTCTATGCATGCGCGGCTTTTTTTTCCTTACACAGAGGAAACCACGAAAAAAGAATGTGATTGAAATGCAGGCGTTTTCAATCCATTTAACCGTCTGTGATTTGCCCAATTATACTTTCAATACGTATTACAAAAAATAAACAAGAAACAGTATACCAATGCCTTTCAATGTAAACGTTCGTTTACAATTGATAGTTTACAGTTGATAGTTTCATTCCTGAAGTCATTTGAAGTAACTTTTTCCTTTGCGAAAATGTTCTCCGCGGCTTCGTTCAGGAGTTATTAAAGAAAAGCACGGACCAATCAGAGCGTGCCTACTATGTGCGAGTTCTGGTTCGACCAATGCTGACGCCGTACTTAACAGTAGCCGCGCTGTGATTGGTCCGTGTTTTTTGTTAATAATAATTGAAGTACAACATTTGTGGACACCCTATATTTTGGTTTTAATATATTTTTAATAATACATTTAAACGGATTTCATTGCGATCGATTGCATTTTTATCAGAGTTTGCGTTTCATTATTTACTATTGATAAATAATGTTTATATAATTTATGTTGCTATAATATACTATAATTTTTTATCAGATATTTATTCATCCTAAGAAACTTTTAAAAAAGACAAGGTTAACTACCGCCAACAATGGAAATTAAAAAGATAACAAATATCGGGGCTATAGCCCCCTCCGCACCCTCTTGTTACGGCCCTGTTTCCAACTTCGCACATTCAGTAAATTTCATGCAAGTTGTAAGAACATTTCCAGTCGAGTGATTGCGCAACAAGGCAACAGCAGTCGGTTAACGAGATTCCCAAGAGCTTAAGATGTTGATTAATTAATTGGAAGTATTATCGACGCATGATGATCATGTTCGATTACCTCGCGTTCGCACGAGAGCTCTCCGGTGCGTAAGCGTGAGTCACTTATTTGAGATCATATGAAACAACTTCCGGTCGTTGCGCGGTTGCTATACAAAACTTCTTCGTATAAAAACTATACTATACTATATACTATATTATATTTGTACTATACTATATGTATACCCTACTATACTATAGTATTGTATATATTTGTACTATACTATATGTATACCATACTATAGTATATATTTGTATTACTCAAAATTCCTTCATCATCCGGAAATGGGAGGTTCTTGAAATCATTTGAACCAACATTTTTCTTTGCAAAAATGGCGTCCGCGGCTTTGTTAAGGAGTTATTAACGAAAAACACGGACGAATCATAGCGCGACTTAGACGCGTGTTGGCACAGTCGGCCCGGCTCGCCAACTGTCAACTGGCAAGATTAGAGTTGGCACTCTTCGACTCGTAGTTAGTAAAATTGTAAATTTTAAGATAATTGTAATTTGTAAAACTGTGAAAAAACAGCGTTTTTTTAATAACGTAAATTAACACTTCTTAATGGAAGACCCTGTACTATTCCATCGAATGCACTCACGTTTCGTCGTTATAGTTCAACTATAGAGTCGTTGAACCCGCCTTCTTTCATTCTATCGTTCCGTAAGAAAATTACATCGTGTACGATTTAAAATATTTAGGTGACCCTGAAGTGAGTTTAAGTCATTCACTGAGCATTGGTATACCGGCAAGCTTTGATGTTGTTCTGTAATATCTTTCTTCACTCTCGGAGGGTAGAAAATACACCATATAAATATAGTACATAATGTAATATAAATAAATATAATAAAATAAAAATGAAAAATGATTCCAGCAAAATTACATTAACTATGTAAGAAAACACAAATTGTATTTTCAATCCCAATAGTCCAAGGGTGAACATTTGCTACAACAACGGAATATAGAATAAGGGTATACTGAAGTCTAGTAGTATCGAGCATACTCGGTAAGAAAGTTAGACTATTTTTAAAAGTAGGGGTACATGGCGTACACAGTCATGTTAAATAATCAAGTGTACAAACGTCAGGTTGGATGCTTCAGACTTGATTTCAGTTTATAGGAGGGAAAACGGAATTCTATTTAAACTTCTAAATTATATAATATTAAGTTTCATGTATTGTCTATAATTTTCCGATTTTTCCCGATATTTGCTTTTAGGTTAGGTCCACTCTTAGTGCGACCGACCTGCCCTCTTCACGAGGGCAAGGTTTGGCATGGATCTGGCATGAAATTGCTACTTCAAACTTTGCATTCAAATACCTTTCGAAAATTTGATAATATTTTCTAACTTATTACTAGACTGCGGATCTTTATGCAAAATAAACATTGCATCGATCGCAAGAAATATACACTAAATTGAATGTTATTTATTTCCTTAATGATATTATTAGAGGAAAAATCATACATTGTCATCTTCAATTTTAAAATTTTTTCAACAATTTGGAATTTCATCTACTCAATTTTGCTATAAATGCATAAAGATCCGCAGTCTAGTGATAAATCACCGTGAGTGATTTTGAACGCCATCTCTATTCGGGGCACCAGGAGCGTGACTGGGCGTTCGTGAACCTGGGGCAAACCAGTTGCTCGAGTGAACGCGATTCCGCGAGAACGTTCTCCTCGTGGGCAAATAATCTTTTTGCAAAGATGGCTTCCGGTGTAGGATGAACGGCACAAGCTATTACGTCGACCGATGAACTTTGAAAGTGCAGCGATGTCCGTCGTAAACTCCGTCGCCTTTATCACGCTTGGAATCCCGGTGTCTGAGGGTGGTGCTTTTGTTCGTAATTAAGAGTAATTAGACGTCGTGCCACCGGTGTAACTCGCTAGGTGCGAGCGTATAATTACCTGCAAAAAGGCACCTGGAATGCCTGAGCTTAATAAAGCATGTCATTATCTCTCTCTCTCTCTTTCTTTCTCTCTCTCGTCTTCTCTTTCTCCCGAACCGACCGTCTTCCTGTCGTGACCTTTTTCTATCTCACGCTCGCTCACTCTTTTATTTCCGCTAGGGACGTAGATACGCGCGCACCTAAGACGCCTCGACAGCCCTTACCCTCCCAACAACACCGTGTTCCTTTTTCGTTCCAAGGATCGTTAGGTCCAGTTCTGACATTAACGAGCCCCGCTTTCTTCTCGAGCCGAACGAGTTTAGCGAAAGAGATCGATCGATTGTCCCGAGACAAACGCCGGACAGCAAATTTTAATTATTCCTGCGGACTCCCTGTAAACAAGCAGATCAACCCCCGCCCCCACCCCCGAAACCAGGGACTGGATCCTAGGAATGCAAGGGAGGATGGGGCTCCTCGAACCTAGCCTACAGCTTAAAAAATATGTAAAATTTGATTTTTTTACCTGTACACAATTCTTCGAAAATTATTTGTAAATGTGCAATTTAGCAATTTATTATCAGAATGATTGTAATTCTGGTATATTAACTATTCTTTGTAATCTTTTGGGAGATATGTTGGGTTGTTATTATTAATTTGGGGAAGTCCATTTTTAGGATCTTGATAAATATTGTTTAACATTTTTTATATCAATTTCTATATGCAATTTAAGTATTCGCCACTTCGCCAATTTTCAAGATAAATTATTTATTTTAGTAGGGTCTATAATGATAAACATACTGATTTTTTTAATCCACCCTGACAATGACACATAACCAACCATGTACTATACAAAACATCAGGTACCTCGATTTACAGTAATATTTAAATTGACATTCTGCATGTGTTATTTATTGATATTATTTACGTAAATACGGTGGAGTGGAGTAAGTGCGTAAACGGGGCAAATGCATTAACTGGTTATTTTTATTATAGTATGAACGAAATTTCTCTAGCTTGTATTTATTAATGTAGTATAAGTTAGTATGAACTATTCGACATAGATGTCGCACAAGAATAAAGGTGTTTTCCTCGCTTAAATCAACCAACGTCAAACAGTCACGTGAGAGGTACAGGTACAACTTTGAGGTTACCCTGAACGTGCAATAGTTTACAAGTTATTAATATATTCTGTGTTGTTATTTTAGGTAAGTACAACAAATATTGATATAACAATATTATTATGATTTCAGCGCACTGGTTCGATCAATTGCTATTTAAGACACTATATATTTGCAAATTACCACAATAATTTTTTTCGGCGTTTCGAGCCTACTGTAGATCATTTTCAAGAAAAATAGAAGAATTGCGTCTGTAATTTAACAACCGTTATTATGTTTCGTTTTGCGTAAATTTAAAGAAAAGGAGAAAATTGTTACCTACTTGCTTAGTACAAAAGAAAATTTTAGCTTTATAGAAACACGTGTTGATGCCAGGTCGGTATACAAGATAATGAGGCAACGTGAAAACATTTGGAACGAACGTAACGTATCATCGATCGACATGCTGGCCAATCGATATTTAACGGTAAATTCAAAACATAAACTGTCCTTATAACCTTCCTTTAACTGCTCATATACCACGTTGGTTATGGTAAATTTTTAATTGACATTCAAGTTTATTTTGACCAATTTACATACATCTGATTGTATGTGAAACAAAGTAAAAATTCAATGTATTTTACGAAGCGACATATTGCGAAATATTGATATACGTTTACATTAAATAAACCGTTTTTATTGTACTTTTTAAAATTTATTGAGAAAAACACTAAGATGCCCTTGCCCCGTAAATATTACTACACGGGGCAAGTGCGTACTATCACGGTGGGGTAAGTGCGTACTATATAGGCAGTTCATGTTCACTATTTCAGTTTATTTTTTGTACTATAATTCTTAATGAAGAGTAAGTAGGGTATTACCCTATATTTGTAGCGACAAAATTTTTCTAATAATAAATACCATATTTATATTTTAAACTTTGTTTTATATATATCCCCTATATATATCCCCTGTTTTATCCTGTATCCCCTTCCATATTTCAGCATAAAAGTACATGTTTGTTTAAAAATGGATAACTATAAAACTAAACAATATAATTTAATGCAATAAAAAGCATTTTGTAGCAGGCTTGATAATAATTCTTTTCTTGCCCTTGCCCTAGCACTTGAAACAAGGTTCGAAAGCATTTTTAAACTTTGTTTTAATATCACTGTATCCCCTTTTATATTTCAGCATAAAAGTACATGTTTGTTTAAAAATGGATAACTATAAAACTAAACAATATAATTTAATGCAATAAAAACCATTTTACAGCAGGCTTGTTAATCATTCTTTTCTTGCCCCGTAGCACTTGAAACAAGGTTTGAAAGCATTTTTAACTCTCAGAGACGTTCTTGCCCCATTTTCGGGGTAAGTGCATAGTAGTTGACACTTTGTACAATATCCTAGCAAAATGATAATTTTCAAGCAAAATTAGAATCCTACATAATACTAATTCATCAGTAATAACTGTGGCAAGAGTTTGATACCAAGAGCGTTAAGTTTTTACATACCAAACTGAAAATACAGCAGTTTAAAGTCCAACTTTACAAAAACTAGTGCGCACTTACCCCACTTCACCTTACCTTGTTTGTATTTCTCCGATAGAATTCTTTTAAATAAAACGGTCTAAACTAATATCTTTTCGTAGGACGTTTATTATACCGATTCTAAAATGAAAAAAGTTTTTAAGGTTAACGTTCTATAAAAGTTTCTAATACGTTCTAAAAACTTTTTAAACAGAAATTATCTTGGGAGTTATACACTTCCAAATATTAAAAATAGACGATTTCCAAAAAATGCTTTTTTCCCAAAAGCACATTATAATAAGAATATTTAAAAATAATTCGATCCGAAAATTTTATAGAGGTCGCTTGTGGAGGATGTTTTAAACCGTCAAAAATATCATTTCTAAAAGATTAAATATTTGGAGAGTATAGTCTGCAACAGGATTTCGGGCGACATGGATCGACCGGATCGACTGGCGGGGTTTGTTGGCAACCGTGTCGAGTGCATGAACTCTTGATTGTCAACGCAGTACGACACCGAAGCGAGCTCCATGGCAAACAAAAAGCGCATAACTGTGCAGCGCACGTGCCGGCCGAGAATGGCGATTAACATTACCGGTAATGGCAACTGGGTCATGACTACACGGATAAACGGCCGATCAAGAACACCGGCCGATCCAAGACCTAGACAACCCGACACTAACCTCGCTCGACCTATTCTTCCCTCCGTTCTTTCGCAACCCTGATCATCGCATGGTCAATGGCCAATAGGGCTGATGGAACTCATGCTCGATGGACAGGATAGAAATGTTCGATTGATCGGAAGGCAGATCCTCAGGATGAGTCAGGGTGAGACACTTAACTGTACCACCGGAATTCACTCGTGACCTACTCGTTGCATCAAATAATGCTTCAATCAATTTTTCCTTGCAATTTCGTCCCGTTTTCAACCCCTAATAAATATGAATGTTACACCTTTCTTTTGAAATGAAATAAAATGTGGTTCGTCTGTAGTTAATATAGTTGCCTCATATCTTGTGGCGTCGTAGGTTTGTAATGTAAACATCTTGAGATCAGATGAGCCGAATCATACATTATGATAGGTTGTTGAATTTGTCATTTTATTCTCTATAAGAATATGAACAAAAAAATATATGATTCCATTTAAAAAAATATCGATGACCTTGAAATCTTGTAAAAAAATGAACTTGAGAAAAAATTTTTACCATTATCAAACTCGCCCTTTGAAACAGTACAACTTTATTCTGTGGAGATTTTTTGTACGATTAATAACCGAGATATTTAGGTGTTCCCATTTAAATGCCCCACCGTGGGTCCGAAGAAACAGAACACATAAATATCTCCGTTACTTTCCGTTGTACAAAAAATCGTCTTAGGACAAAGTTACACTGTTTGAAGGGCCACATGTAACGGTGTAAGGGAAAAAATTTTCAAGGTCATTTTTTTACGAGATTTCAAGGTCATCGATGTTTCTTTAAATGGAATGATATATCTTCGTTAACGTAATGTTGTAGCTGACAAAATAACGAATTCATCCATGTAACACATGGATGAATGACCATACAAATGACCTACAAATATGACCTACAAATGACCCTCAACCCAGAAAAATGGAATAAATAAAATTCAACGTGTAAGATTCATTTGCTTTATTTCTGTTAAGCAAAATATTCAATTATTTAAATATTAACATATATTTTTTACTTCATAATATTTTAACTGGTATCAAGACGAATCTAACGACCTATAATAATATGACATTAAACCTTGAAATAACGCTACAATAGTTTTGGCCACAAAAAGCGGGCTACTGGACCACTGTGGAACGTAGAGAAGGACAGCGCATGTAAAGAGAGACCGCGCGCGGCCGAAGCGACTGCGACTCTCCCATACGCTGTCCTTCCTTGCGCCCGAAATGTTCATGATCAATTAAACCACTAAATACAGTTGAAATTATATCGTGTTTGGTCTTTTTTTGATCAGAAAAATGCCACGAACATATTGATGAAAGTTTCATAAAAAAAGAATAAGTAACAATAAAAATAAATTACACTTATAAAGCTACCCTCTTAAGTCTATACGTTTTTTACATTTTCAATCACTATATTCACATAAAAATGAATGATACTTATAAAGTACCTATCCCCCCCTGCCATCTTCCCTTTCGATCGCTTGTTGCTTGCGTTGGAGTGACGTCGCCGCTTACGCACTCTACTCCTCTACAGGTTCCCACCACGTACCTAACTATTTCCCTCATGCGATCGGAATTTTCGTAACGCTCGAAAATTGTAGTCCCCTCAGCAAAGAAGTTTCACTTCAAAACTTATTTACAGTAATTTTTTCAAGGATACTAACACACACATGTACTTACATTTAATTTTAATTTAAATTAATAATTTCATTCAACGCTTAATAATCACTCACAAGGACGATACTATTTTTAAACAATTGTTTTCATTTTTGTCTTGCTCCATTGATGCCTCTTTAAATTCCATGAAATTTGCTTTGTTTATAAAGAATTCGTCCTCGAAGAGGTTAAATAAAATAATTGCGATTCCTGTAAAAGTGAGTATTTAATTTGTTAGAAAATCGCCATCTCTCTATAGCTACTTCTAAAAGCTAGTTCATTTACGGGGACACAACTGCCGCAGCAATCGATCACTGTACAAACAGTAAGAGACGAGACGGAAACTTTAATTCGGGAAGACTGAATATAAAGAATCGGATTAATTCCATTAAAAGGAAGCGAGAGAAAGAGAGGCAGAGGGAGAGAGCGAGTATCCTTAACGCTGACAGAGTAATGATAACGAAAGCCAGGGAATGAAGATTAAAAGTCACGCCATGTTGCTGGTTCTCCGTAATGGCGGTTACGTGGCGAACAACCTCGGGTGGACGGCGAACAACCTCCCCACCGTCCGGTTTCGTTACTTGGGTACGGGCCGTGGATTGGCCCGTCACTTAAATGCCAACGAACCCTCGAGACTGTCACGAGCACCCCTGAAGACAGCCCTATTCGCCAGCAGCGGGACGAATTGATAGAAAGGGTAAGTTATGACAATCCGTGGAAATGCCAATGTCTCGACGTATCTTCGATATGTTCAATTACGACAATTGTCGAGCTATTTCTACATTTGTTTATTATGCAATATCCCTATATTCGCCATCAATCCATTCCTGAAGAATGAACGAATTTGCCTAGAACCAACTGTTTTAATAAGGATTAGTGAAGAGGAAATGTGTTTATTTCCATCTCGAATCGTGTCAATAAATAAATAAATATACTTGTCCAAGTCAATATTACCAAGGATCCAGACTGCAGATGTAACAATAAAAGCGAAGACTTAAGGAGGTAGAAACTAAAGAGGTAGTTTCCAGGATTGCAAGGGTGCGGGATGCGCGTTCTCATTTCTCAATAATGCAAAGATGGGGCTTGGACCCCATTGCGATGACGTACTACCGAGCTATCTAACCATACTGAGCTCCTTCGGTGCGAAGTGACGGTTAATATTTAAACTTTTTTTTCTCCTAACGAACAGTTTTTTGAAAAAAAATTTTTTTTAATATTGCATTGTCATCCAGTTCTGAGCTATGTTTAAAGTTTCAAGTCTCTAGCTCATCGGGAAGTTAGTTTAAAATCAATTGCAAAAATTGTACGGGACAAACAAACTAACAGACAGACGGACAGACAAGAAAGCGAGCTAATAAAAAAGTGGTAATAGGTAACTTTTTGAGGGCGATAGCACCCTAGATTGATCTTTTATCTAGCGTGTTTGACTACTGAAAAACCCCATTGATGTATTATCGAGAAATGAGAACGCAAATCCCGCACCCTTGCAATCCTGGAAAAGGGAGTCTACTCCCTTAAATCAGGCCAGTGCACCGGACCTCCACTATCAATGCACCGGTTCCTCTATTACCAGTCTTCCGATTCCTCAGGAAGTAATCTAATTTGCATATTTACAAATACGTATTACAGTATTCTCTCCGTAACTGTCGTAAAGATCTCCACCGTAACAGTGAACGTTTTATCCCCACCGCTGGGTGGATAGATACTGGATTTAACGAATATAGAGGTTTCTCTGTACTTGTTTCAATCTTCGCAAGCAATCCAATTGAAAATATCTTGCAGGTTATTCACAGTCGATTCCCATCAAAGTTTGCACATTAATAGATCCATAAATCTAACATGGATTTTGTGCAGTAACTTTACACTTGGCTCCAAAGCCAAGAAACAGAGGAAGTCAAAATCTATTAGTCCGTAACTTTTGGGAAAAGAAGACATCGACCTGTGCCATAAAATGACCAAAAAATTGTGTCCCTACACGATATTTCTCCGTGCAGAACACAGCCGTCTGCAAAATAACTGTACCTGTAAAGGGAAATGTTCAAATTTTTTATCTTTCTAACATATTTCAAGATCATTGAAATCAAAAACAGTTCTAGTGTTCAGTGTTAAAATACAAGCTCAAAATGCAAACCCAGATAGGACAGAGACATCTGAAAGACAGCTGTAAGACGCCTGCCGAACGTCTCCTGAATGTCTTGTGTTACAAAACGGTACGTCTTCAGACGTCTTTTAGACGTAGTTTAGGCGTATTTTAGGCGTCCTTTTAGACGACAACTCCGAGAAAACGTCTTCAAGACGTCTTATTTCACACATAAAAACTACGTCTCCAAATAGGACGCAGGACGTAAAAAAGGACGTTTTTGGGACGTAAGACGTTCAGACCTAAAAACGACGTAAAACAGACGTCTATGAGACGTCGGGTGCTATCTGGGAAGGATTGAAATGAGCACAAGCAGAATATTTTTTAAAAATTGTTTAAAAAGTCTGGTTATAATCCAGTGTGCATTTAATTTTGCGAAGTAATGTATTTTCCGCAACACCGCCGAGCAATAAGCGGTAAGATTTCATTCGTCTCCCGACGACGGGACATTTCGCCGAGCAGTCGCAGTCCGCGTCCATAATTCAAAGGACAGCCAGTCGCAGCAATTTAAAAGACAATGAATTTCCTTTTATGATAACAGAAACGCGTCTTTCGAAAGTTGCTGACGCTGCGTCGCGGGTTCGCCGTGTCGTACGCAAGTGAAATATCAGTCACTCGAAAAGCAGCCGAGCAGTAACTTCCCGGCAGGGACTCGGTGCCAATTTTCAGGACATAAATCTCGCCGAGAAGCTGTCAGTAGACCTCGCGTGATTTTATTCCACGGTATCATAGCGTGTATAGCCCGGTTAAAAAGTATACCGTACCTGTTTGGGTTTCCACTGGATAGATCATGGCGGGAGCGAGCCAAAATTTTAAATCTTCAATGAATCACTCCGTGACAATAATGCGGATGCGGGAATGATAAATTGCGGATACCCGGACATGGGATGAGTGGATCATCCACCTTCTGGAAATTAGACTTTCAATTTCGCCCGCTGGGGAAATGGTCGAGATTTCCAAAAAAGAAATGGGTTTCCTTTCGATACCTTTTGAACTACTTCAGGCCTGTCAGATTTCTACCTTCCTCTTCTACGTCACAATCAGATTCACATTGGTCAGGTGACGTTGTGAATCAACGATTTCAATTGACTAATTTTCGATTTTTTTAATGAAACTTTTACCATCCTATTTGTCTCGTTTTTCTGATTACAATGACACCAAACACGATACAGTTGCGATTATAATTACTCCTATAATAAGCGATTACAGTTCCGGAGTTCATATTTACATATTCCCATCTCTACCATAACTGTGAAGTCCGAAACTTCAATCGTTTTTTACACAAGTAATTATGATCGTAATGCTATCGTGTTTGGTATCATTTTCATCAGCGAAACGAGACGAATGCGATGGTAAAAATTTTATAAAAAGAATCGAAAATTAGAAAAATTGCAATTATAGGATAGAAATATATTTTCCACTCTTATCTATTCCGTTTTGTCATTTTTGTGGTACCTTATTATGTTATATTGAATAAACCTATACTATCTTATTTTCATCTTCAAATTTTAATTAGAAATGAACTTTCGTTCGAACTTAAGATAATTATATTTATTTAAAATATGAAGACTGGAATATTATGTAGAGAATAGATGAAAAAAAGTATTGCGTGGGTTTTAGTTCAGAAATCAATATTTTTTTAAATGATTCGTAACAGGTTAAATTATTAAAACACTTTCTACAGGCTGTTCCAAAAATTTTATACTTCATCTCTGAAGCATACAAAATTTTCTATTAAAAATTATGTTTCTATTTTTTTTTATTATTATGCCAAATGACACGTGTTCAATGTTTTATACGTAATGATAAAAATTTCTAAATTCAATTTCAGCTGAATATTCTTGAAATATCGAAGAAATGAAAAATGTAAAAATGAAATTCGAATTTTCTCGGAGATCTAGACCGGAACTGTAGCCGCCATGGCGACGTCGAATCAACCCCGATACCCGGCCGCGAAAGGTTAAGGGTACAGGTAAAGGTCGAGCGATAAGTGTCCTTTCTTTTCACTTTCCTTGCTGCAGTACGACAGGACATTCGATCGTAGCAGGATCGGGAACATTCTCCAGGGAGTACGAGGTACGCGAGACCAGAGTAAACTCGCTTTATATACGTTTACATGGGGCGCGATATCGACACCTCGTAAACCAAGAGGAAGTCGTACCTTTCCCGTGTGTACACGCCGTAATAAAACGAGCATACAAGCACCGGTGTCGCCGTACGCCGGCATAAAGCAATATTGATCCGGCGTGCCTTCTACGTGGATTTTTCTTCGTTATGAAATTCGATGAAGATGGACGGCCGATCGTTGTCATTTCGAAACATTATTAAGACTGCTTCCTTGAACCTATCTCATTTAGCGATCGTCGTACGAGGAACTCTTCCCGAATTCAATACAGTGTTGTCTCCGTAACTGTCCCAGAGGTCTATACCGTAACTGTACAAATTTTATCTCCACCAATGGTACGTCCTCTTTGAACTCATCGAGCAGTAAACACAGTCGTGGGACTCACACTAATGTTAGCTAAAAATTGCAATTTTTGCTAATTTTTTATTTTTTTTATGAAACTTTCACCATTGTATTTGTCTCGTTTTTCTGATTAAAATGATACCAAACACGATATAATTACGATCATAATTAGTGTTATCTCCGTAACTGTTAAAAAGGACTCTGCCGTAAGTGTCCTAATTTTATCTCCACCAATGGTGCGTCCCCTTGGAAATCGTCACTGGGGCAGCAAGAAGTCGAGTATCGGTAAGACTCACACTAATGCAAACAAAAGGTTGCAGCTTTTCTAATTTTTGATTTTTTTTATGAAACTTTTATCATTGTATTTGTCTCGTTTTTCTGATTAAAATGATACCAAACATGATATAATTACGATCATAATTACTTGTGTAACAAGCAATTGAAGTTTCGGACTTCACAGTTATGGTAGAGATGCGAATGTGTAAATATGAACTCCGGAACTATAATCGCTTATTACAGGAGTAATTATAATCGCAACTATATCGTGTTTGGTGTCATTTTAATCAGAAAAACGAGACAAATACGATGGTAAAAGTTTCATAATAAAAATCGAAAATTGAGAAAGTTGCAATTGTTGGTTCACAACGTCACGTCGCGTGACTAGCCTGACAGAGGGAGGGTAACTCTGATTGTGACGTAGAATAACGTATAGTGGATGCCAAAAGCTTGGCGGGAGGAGGAAAATTTTTATCTTCATCTAAAAATTGTTCGAATATGCAAAATTTAATAACTTGATATATAATTCAAATTGTTAGCTGGCCACATCTTAAAATATATTGTGGGAAGTATCACTGAGGCGAGGTTCTAAATCACGGGGGGAGAATAATTAATAGCATTAGTTGCGTCAATAGAACAAAAGCTATCGGACAATGGTTGAAAGAGGTATAGCGTTTCTATGGATTTATCGAGGCGCTATATATATATTGGCACCTCGTAAACTAGAAGGAAGTCATTCCTCTCTCGTTTGCCGGCTCGCAATAAAACGAGCGTACATCGCTGACATTCGTTTCGTGCGCACAGGTAAAGTAACGTCAATTTGTGGTACCTGGCAAACGTAACCGGCGGTGAATTAGTAAACTAATTCAAGAATGGCGACGGGAACCGTCCCCGTGAATCGATTTGCCGTAGCGAACGACGGCATTCGCTGCGGTTCAAGCGTATTTATAAGTTAAACTGTGCTTTAACTATTTTCGTTAGGCACACGTTTCCATCCTATTTTTACTATACGATACACTACAAATGTGTCTTCCGTGTTTCTTTTTCTACATACAGTGACTCACGGAATTTCTCACTAGACATCTTACGCGTTTATGATGGTGGGTAGAATACAAAGCAAAAAATACATATATGAGAAGAATTTAAAATTATTAATGTATTATAAAACTGTTTAAAACTATTGATATTATAAAACTATTTAAAACTATTAATATTATAATATTATAATGTTTTATACTATTATAATATTAATAGTTATATAGAATTATAATATTATAATATTTTATGCTATTATAATATTAATAGTTTTATACTATTATAATATTAATAGTTTTATACTATTAATAGTTTTATACTATTAATATTAATAGTTTTATACTATTAATTTATACTATTAATATTATAATATTAATGTTTTATACTATTAATATTATATTACTATTTATATTATATTAATATTATAAAACTGTATAGAACTATAAAGAATGGAAATAAATTTCTATTTGACTCCCGTTTTTCATAATTGAGGCGGGAAATTTTTATTTTACAGGAAAACCTGCCTATTGATCGCACACACTTTAAACCAAAATAAATTTTTAAAAAAGAATTCGACGGCTTCAATCTTCTTGTAATACTAAAAGCGGATTTAATACATAATATTCAATGAAAATTTTGAAAAATAGTAAAGCTTGCCTTTTACAACATTTTTATCTGGGCCTCTAGCAAAAATTTTAAAAATGTGTTGTAGATCCATCAAGATTATATACTATCAAGATTATATACAAAATTTAATCGAAATTGATTAATTGGTTTCTGAGTACAGTAAAGTCTTGATTTAAGAAAAAGGAAGCTCTAGGATCTAAGAAAATTGTCTATCCCCTCCACTGCGAGGTATACCCCGCGAGGGGCCGATCAGTGTGAATTGTAAATATATTAATTACAATCTAATCTAACTTTACAGAATAATTTAAACCGTTCGATCCATTCGTAAGAAAACGATGTTCAATTATACAAGTGATCGTATTTCGAATGGATTTTAGAATATTGAATAAAAAGGAGTGGAACTTGTAATAAGAGTAAAATTGATCTCCCCTGTATTTATCTGGATCGTGTTAACGAGAAAACGAGGCTAAAACCATAATACCATCAGTCTCGATTTTCGTTTTAGATTAGCTTGTGAATATAGAATGGTTATTTAATATTATAGAATGTTATTTAATGGTGTAACACGCGGAATAATCTCCAGGGAAATCATTTTTTATAATAATTAAATTGCTATGACAGAAATGGGTAGGCATAATTGAAAATAGTAAAAAGTTCAAGAGGAATTGAAAACAATAATATATTATTTTCTTGGCTCCTGTTTTTTACGATCGATGCACAATAATAATATTACGTTTCATATTTTTAATGATACTAAACTTATTAAATTGCCGACACAAACGCTGGTTGCGAATATTTAAAAAAATTATGGAACTACGAACTAGAAGCAATTTGATATGCATAAATAATTAATTATCTAATGAACAACGTTCGAGTTACAATTTATGAATTATGAACAATATTCTATATATATTCGCCGGATGAGGGGAATTGACTCGAATTGAGGGGAAATAGTTACCCCCTCTCTCTGTCAGTACCGGATTAGTCATGTGACATGGCATTCCGTGGCGGAAGAAGGGGAAAGTGGAGTGGGGAGACAAGTCCTAAAATTTAAATATCACAATCTATGTTAATCCATATCTGCAACATTACTTATTACAAAAATCGATTTAAATATAGCATTGTAACTAATTAACTATTCCATTATTCCATCACTCATGTTTCCCTGTTTGGTTCGGATAATCGAAGCCCCGCCGCAGTGGCGGATCTAACGGTAAGCGGACTAAGCGGCCGCGTGGAGCCCCAGGATACCATAGGGCCCCGAATTTTAAAGAAATTTATAAATTTTTAAATAAATTTATTTAATGTGTAACGGTAAGAAATTTTTTATTAATAAGTTTAGGAGAGTTTTCTTGCAACTTTTATTTCTAACTCGAGTTTGAGGGCCTCAAAATTTTTACCGTTTATGGCCCCCACTTGACTTGAGCCGCCACTGTCCCGCCGTATACAATAAAGTCATTAACTCCGAGGGTTCGAGCGGCGTGTCCACAATAAAATGCTACAGTCATAACTGTCACATAATTCTTCGGCAAAGTAAAGCAAGATCGGGACGAAAAAACTCGAAAGTGAAATAAGAAAAATTCGACTAGTGTTCCCTAACGATCCATTATATCGGCAGCTCGTAAAGCAGCAGGAAGTCTTAGGCAGCAATAAACTTGAGTGCTCTGCCTCGGCTCCGTATATCCTGACAGGACTCCGTGACCCATGCGAACACCTCGTTGCGAAAAACGCGGAGGCCGTGTTTAGATAGCGGACCTTGCAACTCGGCCCGGCGCAGGAGATGCAAGAAGAAAAATCACGGTTGGTTTAGAGACACCTGGTCGTTTGCGTTTCCAAGCGATCCATTCGACGCGAACACCGTGAGAAATTCGAACGGTGAGCTGGGTCGATGATCCTCGAACAAGTGCCCGACGACCTTGAAGCCGGGAGAACTGCACTCTCGATCATGACGCACGACTACCGTCCTCTTCCGCCGGAAGTCTTGCTTCTGACAGCAAAGTCCTTTTTCTGGACGTTACTCGAAAATTGTGGTTTATACAGAAAATATGTTTTAGACGACAATTATGGAATATTTGTTTGCAGTGACCTTGAAGAGCTCTGTAGAAGTTACAATTGTAATTTGGAGTGGGAGCCTATATTTTTGATTACGTGTTCTTGAAGTTGACACCAAGACGTTTTCAAAACACTAGCATACATTTGTTTAGATATGAGCTATTTATTTGCATATGAAATTTACAATTTTAGAATGCAATAATAAAGCGTTTTGATCAAGTATTACTTTGAAATACATAGCTGATCCATCAGGATCTATCTGCAATTTTAATTCAGATTTGCACTTTTAAATAAATTTCTATTCGTTGATAGTAAAAAATATCACAAAACGGAGGTGAGAACGTACAGTGTTGCCGGACCAGGAGAATTGAGGGGAATACGGTTACCCAATCTCTGTCATTACCGGATTAGTCACGTGACCGAGCCGTGGGAGAAGAGCGAGGATATTCGCCGGCGGAGAATGGGGGAAGGCGTCGTGGAAGGGGAAGGTACAGTGGGGGAGAAGTATTAATGACAACACTGGCAACGTGTTGTGGGTGAATCAACAACTTTTTTATTCTTCGTTTTCGCCTTATGGATGGAGAACCACCCCGTAAATTTTCTCCCGCCTATACTCGAACACCCTGTATACTCGTACGCTGTGCAGCGGCGTGAACAAGTTTCCCGAGGGTCTTACAATTAGTGTAATATTCGTCTTCTTGCGGCAGCTTCTCGGCCTACCGCGAAGTCCGGCTGGAGAATGCAACAGAAAGGGTAGAAAGAAAGTTTTCTATCGATCCGTGGCGATGTTTTGAGGTCAGGGCGCTGCGCCAGCACTGCGGCGACGGGGCACCGCGATGCCTACCGCCGAAGTCATCGCCGACAACGACGGAACCCCGGCCGAAGATCTAGCTAATGATCTTCTCGGGACTATAGACCGCTGGCTTTTCGACGAAACAACGCTGTCCCGACCGATTGAAATTCCTCCATTCCTTCGCTTCTTTCTCGGCCCTCTTTTTCGAAGACCGCAATGCGGATGGCCACCCTTGCGTGGGCGATCTAACACTAGAACGACAGGATCGGCCGAAACGACTCCTTCCTGCTTTTGTTTCTTGCAAAATTTATTGTCTTTAATGTTTATCTCAAATGTACGTTCAGGAGCCAAATTGAACCACGGTAGCCATCTTTTTTTAATTATTGTGTCTATTGAACAGAGATCGTAGATTTCAAAAAGCATTTGATTTTACATTTATTTCAGCTTGAGAACCGATTAATAATCTCATTATTTATATTAATTTTATGTATTTATTATTTATCATTATTTATATTAACATAAATTGATACAATATCAGAGTCTCAACAGAGTCTAATGTGTGGTATTGATATGGACAGCTGCATGCAATTATGGCTTTTGGAAATTTTCAAAAAATACTAGGACACAAAATAAGACAGAATTCAGTACGATTTTCATTTATTTCAGATCTACAAAGGCTATTACGACTGGAAAATATGATTTTACTTGATTCGAGTTTCTTAAAGTTCGTCTACAAAAATAGCAAATTGCATAAACACCAGCAGTCTAGTTGTTAATTTCCTTTCAATCGAAATAAAATTCTAATTTGTTGTAGTCGCTATATCGGGTGTCTCAGAAATGTTATACTACCTTGAGTCGGGTAACACCGAACATGTGTTGTAGGGCGAAGCCCCTCCACTGCCCATCCCACCCCAACAAACCTAGCCCAAACCTAACCGAAATTCGTTTAAAATGGCGAATAAAAATTTCTAATATATCACATTTTTAAGACGAACTAAAAAGTATAAAATAATTTTTCCTAGTCCCATACAGATAGTCCTGAAAATTTGTGATTGTGAATTTTGAATAGCTATGAAAATACTTGTGAGATTTAAAACGAAAAACGCGGGGCGCATGCAATAGATAATTGATGCGTGAATAGTTCACTTAAGTCTTGCGCCCCACGTTTTTCGTTTCAAATCTCACAAGTATTTTCATAGCTATTAAAAATTCACAATCACAAATTTTCAGGACTATCTGTATGGGGCCAGGAAAAATTATTTTATACTTTTTAGTCCGTCTTAAAAACGTGGTATATTAAAAATTTTTATTTATTTAAATTCACAAATATCTCGAAAGCTAAGGGCGAGCTTCGCTAACCGTATAGAGAAAAGTTGTTCAGAATGATGATCTTGGCAACGTATTTCAAGCTCATGAAAATCGGTGAGGAATCGGCTATAATTACCGAACTGTTTTTCTTTATCCAATGACTTTCCCGGATCCACCACGACGATTCTAATGTAACCCCTGAAATGTCGAAACACCCAGTCATGCGATTTAATGAACAAACCCCTTGGGCCCATTCAGCGTTCCCTGGCAGAAGAATGAGACTAGGATGAAAAACTGGGCAGGAAGTAGAGAAGATAAGGAAGGAGCACGCCTAATCGTTGTGCGCTCGGCCATCGCCACTATGCACGCGTGGAGACCAGATACAGGGGGAGAGAACGCAGGGGGCAGAAACAGCTGGCACGTAATGGCCGTTTCGCCCCCGATGATGCCTTCCAGTATCCGCCGCGTTGTTATGAGTGGCATTAAGAACGTCTGCGGCTTGGATAATTTCGTTGCGGTCCTGCGTAATTCCCTCGGCCTTCTCGCTATTCTTTATTCCTTATCCTACACGGGTTATCGTGTTACCAAAGGGAGAACGTTCATCTGCCCGGAGATTTTACGACACGTGACGCCCACGTGCTGATAGCGGCAGACACCGCCGATTTATTAGGTTGTTGTATATGAAATGTCCGATTCTAGAATGCGACTCTTTTAAAATGTTTCGATCAAGAAATTCCGCTACAGTCTATAGGTTTATTATATAAAACTCTGAGGTACAGTACAGTCGCGTTATTATGCAAACGGCTGTGTTGTGCACAGAGAAATATCGTGTAGGGACACTATTTTGTTATAACTGAGTCTACCGCGCCGAAAGTAAACACGGATCGCGCTGCCCTTCCTTGCGCCCGAAACTTTCATCGTCAATTAAACCATTAAATACACATGCAATTATATCGTGTTTGGTGTCATTTCAATCAGAAAAATGCCACAAATAAATTGGCGAAGGTCCCATAAAATATGTGAACACCCCGTATACGAAGTAAGGGTATCAAGGTACCTAGTGGAGGAAGGAGAAGGAGACAGTCAGAGCCTGATGGCTAGAGTAAGACGTGGAAATATGGAAGAAGGGAATAAATATTGGAGAAAGGAGGAGGAGAGAATGTGCATGATATGCGAGAGACACCTGGGGAAGCTAAAGCATCTGGCAGAGGACTGTGAAGGTGTAGAAAGAATAAATATAAGTATAGAAAAGATAGTACAAGATAAAAGAGAGAAATGGTAGACTGGTTCAGGAATATTGAGAGAAAAAGGAAAGAAATAATCAAAAGGAGAGAGGGAGAGGCAATATTAGATATAAGACATTAGGATAGATTAACATCGATTATAGACAATAAGGCATTGGGTATGGCATGGGATATGGATGGATGGGTGGAAGAATGGATGAATAGATGGATGTGGAGGGATGGGTGACATAGAGAAAAAAACCTGTGAACCAAGTCCAATTTCTTGGCCGTGAGGCCGAAATAAAATAAATACTACTACTACATAGGTGTTTAGGTACACAAATACATCGGACCGGCTAGGATCTTAGAGTTCCAGTGTTGCGGAGTTAAATCAGAGACCTCTTGATCGCGGGGGTGTTCGGTATCGCGAGTAGGGGGAAAGAAGTTCAAGTTAGCCTTAGCTCGGGAGACCGTTCGTGGCGGTTGGTCGGTTGGCGTGACTCGGTTCACGGATCGATAAGCAAACCGGAGGGCCCTCCGTTAACCAGCCTCGGGTCACGAGAATATCATTAAGCATGCCGGTGCTTTTCCGACCGAACAAACGGATCCGGGCTGCTCGACTTTTATCGGCGCCGCGGCGGTTTGGTCCCCCGCAATGACAATAAAAAATGAGGGAACACGGGCCTGCGGCTTTTTAGACGCTCGCCACGTAATCCTACGCTCACGTTTCCTTCGCCCGATGAGGCGGTTTCGACGATCGGCTGGCGAACGCTCGCTCTCGGCGGTGGTTTCTGAATACGAGAACAGTTACCAACCCCTTGTCTAATATCCGCTTGCTCGATCAGTGATGTCGGATTTCTCCGTAAAAACTCGTTTCTGCTGTTTTTGTTTTAAGTACAAGACTACTCATAACCTACAAAACAGGTGTACCAGCACGTGATCAGTTTACGACGGAACCCCGGTTGACTGGTAGACGCTGATTTTGATGAAACTTTGCACAAACTTTCGTTAGACCTACCTAAGAATTTAGCCACATTTCGCTTGTGCCCGTTTTTTATTTTAAGGAAGAAATCAACCCTTCTATCCTTTTAGGTGAGTCCCTATAAATCGCAAACGACAACAGATATCAAGAAATGGTTCAAGTAAAAGCTATATCGAATCTTGGGACCCACAAATCTGTCCGACAAATTTTTTGGAAAAACCATTTTTTTGGAAATAAAAATTTTGAAAACGATTTCTCCAAAAAACTGTTTCCACACATTTCTGGGCTAGAAAAAGAGATACAAATTTTACTTCGACTATTTTTTTATATCTGTTGTCGTTTGCGATTTATAGGCTCTTACCTAAAAGGATAGAAGGGTTGATTCCTCCTTTACAGTGAACATCGGGCACAAACGAGGTACAGTTAAATTGTTAGGTACGTCTAATGAACAGCTGTGCAAAATTTCATCGAAACCGGGGTTCCCTCGTAAGCGGTGTCCAAGAAAGAAGAATAGGGTGCAGTAAGTCCTTGACTTACGGTTAATTCGTTCCAGCGCTTTATCTGCTTCGTACATGTGTGTACACATTTTAAAGGAAAATTCCAATAAACCAACAATGTTCATTGAACATTTATCACTCATAAATTGATAAATGCCTAGGCTGACAAGCAGACTCTTATATATATTAAGATCCCATTCTGGCCATCAAAAAATGAATTTCACAGCTCGGAATTGGATTTCTGATTCGCATTTAAGAATCCGCGTATAAGTCGGGGACTTACTGCGAATAAGACATGGACGTCTTCTATCGAAAGAAAACTGTACTACTGTATGAGGAGGTTTCATGAATGACATTGGGCATGCTGGCAAGGCCACTATCGCCCCGATAAATGGAATCTAATCGAAGTAATAGCTACCGGTTACTATGAAATTTCCATAAATCCGCTTGACGGTTGTGCTTGGAGGGGCGGCCATTATATTCGAGTGGCATTCAACGTGTCCCCATCTCCCGCGGTTGCGAGAAAGTAAACCATAAGAACGGCCTTCCGAAATGACCGGCAGCGGCGATGTGTTCGTGTTCGTGCACGCGAGTCATCATGCGACGCGAAAGAAAGTGCTGATAGAAAAGTGACTCGATTTTATATAGGCGGACCTAATGACAGGACTCGGCCGTCTGAAAACTGTTTCCATAGTACGCTCCGTATATATGCTTCCACTGGCCGATTATACTCCGCCAGCAATAAACTGTTTCTTCGTGGACATGCAAACCAGTATTACGCGGCGGGGAGATCGTAAAACCGAGTTGTAAGAATAATACTAACGACTTACATGCACTCACGTGCTAGACAGTTCGTTCGCAATCGCTCGAAAATTACTCGCTATCACGTGGATCGGTCACTGCGGAACGGAATTGCGTTCAGTTTTTCCACAGCGGAGTCGCCGGATTAAGACTTGTGTCCCCACTCTACCTTCCCCTTCCACTCCCCAGTCACGTGACTAATCCGTGGGTGTAAATCCGTGGAATAAATCTAACATTTTTGTCTTTCACATAGAAAGATACTGTAAGAATGAGATTTTGTTTTGGAAACATTAGCCAACATTCTAGCTTTCTTTTCATATTTTTTTTGTTACATAAAATTACAAAATCCTGGAGTTGTATAACATTATGTAACTCCAGGTCCAGCAAAATCATGGTAGCTTGCACCCATGTAAAAGTGACTAGAATATAAAAAATGAAAAATTGTTGTATTAACTTATTAGACAAAAATAGATTATCTTCAATGTAGCGTGAAACCAAGTAAACATTTTTTTTTTAAATATAATATTAATAATAATTTGGTACTGACAGAGAGAGAGGGATTATCAGAAGTATTTAATTCTATTATACACAGATGGATAAAATCGTCATGTGATACTGATTTTTGTACCACTTTCTCAAAAAATCGACCATGACGACATTTTCAGTGGAAAACCCCATCATGGTCGATAGTGATGTCATTACTTGACAAGAATAATATCTAAAAAGATTAACAGGAGTATTTAATTCTTTTATACGCGAATAAATAAAATTGTTAAGTGATACTGATTTTTGCCTCACTTTTTCGAAAAATCGACCACGTGGTGACCAGCCTGCGAGCCACCATATTTCCTAGGGTATAAGCGGATCGTACGAATGATGGTCTAGGTACTGGGGGCATACACGTGTTAAATGTTAAGGGGCACCTTTGCGGGCGATTTAACTCGAACTCAATTGCCGGACAGAACCTGCATACTTCGCCGTAAACTGCTCTATTTTTTGTTCGATATCGTCCACGTTCCCTCTAATTTGTTGTTCAACGTGTGCGTCGCTCGTTTATTATTACGCCAACTTGTCCGCTACGTCGAGTTTCCCGATTTGTTCGGTTGTCAAAGAAGTTGTCGTTAACTTTCATCGAAGCTAACGTGTCCCATAAGGCTGCAATTCTAGACCGTTTTATGTCTCCCGAAACCAACGTGGTATAGAAAAGTCTTCATAACAGCCTAAAGCCTATCCCTTCATTTAGTCATTTCCTTTATGGCGTACTTTGGGCCCCTATGCATTTGCGATATACGTCGTATGTACTATACCACGGCTGTTTCTAGCACAGGCCGGAAGACGTGGCAAGACCGCATACAGACAGAATATCAGCCCGTCAACTGGTCCAATGTTGCCTCTAGGATAGACTGGAACAGGTGATGTGGCAACACCGCATACAGGCAGAACATCAGTCCAATCAGCTGGTCCAAGGTTGCCTCTAGGTGATGTGGCAACAGATTACGGAAAAGGATAAGCCCAATGAGGCCGTAGGAGACCTGATAAGATGAGTCCCCCACCACCACGGGAGTAACTACGAAGAGTAGGACCCCGGGTGGTGGTATATTAGGCTTAGTTGAGAAGGGCTGGGCCGTGGGCGGTGGGGTTTTAGTGGGTATGGGTGGGGATATAAATCCCGTTCCCCCAATTTCCATCTAAAGGAGAGCCGAGCCCCACACTACCCCCCGAATTTTATCTTAGTGGGGTGTGCATAACAGCATTTCCCCACCACCCTGGAAGAAAACAGAAAGGTGATGTGGCAACAGAGCATACAGGTAGAACATCAATCCGATCAGCTAGTCCAATGTTGCCTCTAGGATAGACTGGAACAGGTGATGTGGCAACACCACATACAGACAGGACGTCAGTCCGATCAGCTGTTCCAAGGTTGCCTCTAGTACAGGCCGAGACAGGTGATGTGGCAACACCGTATACAGCAGAACATCAGTCCGATCAGCTGATCCGATCAAGCTATTGCATAGATGCAGTAGCATTGAGACAGCGTTGCCAAATTTCCGTATCAAGCTGCTACACTTAATTGCACCAGATCCAACATTATCTTACAATTAGATCATCAGCAGACTTAGCAAAAAGAAAGAAATCCAAGAATTTAAATGAACCCATGAACCTCTGCAGCTTCCTCTAGTAGGAAGACAAGAAGGATACTGTGGTCTTCTCTTCAAGCACATCCCACAAGTACACTGTCCAATCGCCAGGACAAGAAAACAATTCAATTTAGAAGTTCACCGAACACTTGGTGGAGCTCTAAGGAGACTTCTAACAGTCTCTTTCTCGATGACCAACGTCGCGGTAGCTCCTGACTTTAGACTTGACATGGGGGTGAAGGAGGGGCGGCAGGGGCTGAAGAGGTAGGTCACGCGAAGAATGGGCGGAGATTCCAAAAATAGGACCATTATCGATAAGACCTAACCGAGGCGCTCCCGTAGGTGGGTATAGAGCTCGAGATGGCCGATGGCAGGTGATAAAGCGGGGGTGTAGACGCAGGGGAGGGTAGAATGGGGTGAGTTAAGGGGTGGCGGTAGGTGATGATGGCGTTGGGCAAATCGGTGAAACCGTCAGAACCGCTGGTTCTTTTTTCTGCTTCCCCTAGAATGCCCCCCTAACGAAAGAGGTGAGGCCTAGCAGCCACGCAGCTCAGCGAAATGGAATAAAAGGGCGAGGTTATATTGCTGGCCCGATATTGCATTCTGTCCACACCTCGCGATACTTCCTGTTTGAGGAGCTTAATTGGATAGGACACAGCGCGGGGATCGTTCCGACCCGGAACATTTTCTGCCTGGAACTAGGATGCCGGCTCGCGTCGTGATTTGTCAGTGGGAATAATGATAGGAAGCTCACAAGCACTGATAGATTCATATTATTCAAACTTCTAAATTACATAATTTTAAGGTTCATGTATTTCACTCATTTTTCGATTTTGTCCGATATGTACTTTTAGGTTAACTTAACTTGTACTTCCGCTCATAGTGCGACCGACCTGCCCTCTTCACGAGGGCTAGGTTTGGCATGGATTTGGCATGGATTTGACGTGGATTTGGCATGAGTCAATTTCCTGAATCGATTCCTCTAAATACTGGCAATGTCATTGGCCTGGTCTGTGTTTTTCGTTAATAACTCCTTAACACAACCGCGGAGAACATTATCGCAAAGGAGAAAGTTACTTCAAATGACTTCATACAAATTACTTCAAAACAGTATTTTCCAATACTGGTATTATTTCAAAATTAATCATGGAATAATAAAGAATGAAATCAAAGTTCTACAAAACAGACAAAAGTTGACCTACACCGCGTTTGCATAAAACGGCTGATATTTAGGTGTATCTTAAAGTTGATGAGATCGATTTTTGTGTAGTCGGGACTCTTCTTGAGGAACCCGGGATCAGTCGAATGCAATCGAGGTGGCAATGGTAGATCACGGAATGACAGGGGTTGACTGCCAAGGAAGGCAACTGGCGAACAAGTCCGAGCATTCGGCTCCGCACAAAACGAGGAGGTTTCCAACGGGGCGCCGCTGAGGGTAGCGCGAGTAAGGGGGTGGTAGGAAAAAGGCACAAGAAAGGCTTGAGTGGCGTTGTACGAGGGAATCGCGTGACTACTCGCGGATCAATAGTTTGCTCGCATACGTATGTACAGGAGTCGGTTTGCACGAGACTTCGTTTAGGGGGTGGCGTTTGCACCGACAGGGGTTACGGAGAACGAAAATCGGTGCTTGCTTCGGAACCACCCCCCGAAGAATTCTATTGTATTATTCAAAGTTGCGACAAGGCCTGTACCCCCTTTAACTTGTATTTATCGAAGATATTTTCGAGTATTTAGAGGATTCGACCCACAAAGTTGACCTACACATATAATTTCCTAAAGTTGTACCCGCCTATACGCGAACGTTGCCAAAAGTTGTTAACAATAGAGTGGTTAATGATAAAAAAAGAAAGGAAAAAAGAAAATTTTCAACATAAACACGACACTAAAAGAATTGGTGATAAATAGACTGCGGATCTTTATGCATTTATAACAGAATTGAGGAGACGAAATTGTTGAAAAATTTCAAAATTGAAGATGTCAATATATGGTTTCTCCTCTATTAAAATCATTAACCTCTTACCCTACAATATCGTGTCAGACTCTAGAGTCTAATAATATATATATGTATATTTTTAATTTCCTTTAAACCGAGATGAAATTCTATTTCGGAGTTGTTAATGTATAGTTATTGGAGAAGATAGGCGTAGAATACATATGAATTTTCTCTCTTTTTAGGAAATCACGAACTCCAAAAATAATTCTAATCATTGAAGCCGTAAGATAAATCGTAGGGCAAGGGGTTAGGGGAAGAAATAACATTCAATTTCGTTTCTATTTCATGCAATCGATCAGACAATTTTTATTTTGCATAAAGATCCGCAGTCTAGTAATAAGTTAGAAAATATTATCAAATTTTCGAAAGGTATTTGAATGCAAAGTTTTCAGTAGCAATTTCATGCCAGATCCATGCCAAACCTTGCTCTCGTGAAGAGGGCAGATCGGTCGCATTAAGAGCGGACATACATGAAACGTAATATTATATAATTTAGAAGTTTAAATAAAATTCTGCTTTTCCTCCTATAAACTGAAATCAAGTCTGAAGCATCCAACCTGACGTTTGTACACTTGATTATTTAACATGACTGTGTACGCCATACCCCCTATTTTTAAAAATAGTCTAACTTTCTTACCGAGCATGCTCAATGCTACTAGACTTCAGTATAGCCTTATTCTACAGGGTGTCCCGAAATTCCCTCAGCATCCGGAAATGGGAGGTTGCTGAATTTCAAGCAACATTTTCCTTTGCGAAAATGTCATCCGAGGCTTCGTTAAGGAGTTATTAACGAAAAGCACGGACCAATCAGAGCGCGAGCTGGACACGTTCATCGCGGCGCGCCGACAGCCGAGCGTTGATGGCACGCCGCGATGTCGCAACGAACAAGAGTTTCTCGACAATATGAGAATCCTCTCCGATTTCGATGAGCTCTTTTTTTTATATGTATTTATATGGTGTATTTTCTACCCTCCGAGAGTGAAGAAAGATAATACAGAACAACATTAAAGCTTGCCGGTATACCAATGCTCAGTGAATGACTTAAACTCACTTCAGGGTCACCCAAATATTTTAAATCGTACACGATGTAATTTTCTTACGGAACGATAGAATGAAAGAAGGCGGGTTCAATGATTCTATAGTTGAACTATAAGGACGAAACGTGAGTGCATTCGATGGAATAGTGCAGGGTCTTCCATTAAAAGGTGTTAATTTACGTACAGTTAACAATATTTTACAAACTACAATTATTTTAAAATTTACAATTGTACTAACCACGAGTCGAAGAGTGCCAACTCTAATCTTCACAAATAAAAAATAGCTTGAAATTTAAAATGAAACTTCATAAGCAGTCACATTGAACTTGTTAAAAAAATTAATGTTTTCACTGTTTTAAATTACAAGTACTCATTTTTATCATAAATGCATAAACGTCCGCTGTCTATTTTTTACTCATATAATAGAATATATTATAATATACAACAATGTACTACAATATATTAGAATATACTAGAATGTAATATAATATACTATAATAGACTAGAATATACCATAAAATACTATAATAGACTAGAATATGCTATAATGTACCAAAATATACTTGAATATACCAGAAAATACTAGAATATACCAAAATATACCATAAAATACTAGACATACAAGAATATACTATAATATACCAAACTATACTATAATATACTAGAATGTACTTCAATATACTATAATAGACTAGAATATACCATAAAATACTATAATAGACTAGAATATACTATAAAATACTATAATAGACTAGAATATGCTATAATGTACCAAAATATACTTGAATATTCCAGAAAATATTAGAATATACCAAAATATACCATAAAATACTAGACATATAAGCATATACTATAATATACCAAACTATACTAGAATGTACTAGAATATACCAGAAAATATTAGAATATACCAAAATATACCACAAAATACTAGAATATACCAGAAAATACTAGAATATACCAAAATTTATCACAAAATACTAGAACATACTAGTATATACCTGAAAAAATCAGTTTGTTAGTGTTAGAATTTTGTCTAGTGATGCGCAATGTCATAACTTGAAAAGAATGTCAGCCCTCAAATCGCGAGAATAATCCTGCTCTTTCCAGATACATGTTCCCATACTCTATCGATTTTACGTAGATCCAGTTCCATAAATACCAACTGTTTCTCTCTATTTTTATCATTAATGAATGCCTATTTTTTATTGTCCCACCATACAATCTAGTAGAGTAGAACACACATATATATTTCTAGATATTTTTAGAGAAATGTTTTCTAAAAAATTCCCAAGGGGTAACAATTCTTCCCACAAAAACATCACAGATATATATATTTTCTTGAACGAGGCGCATAGGTTTGACAAATTTTTTTCGAAGAACCTGTTCATTTCGAGACCTGCATGTACAATTATCAGACCCTGATAACACGGTCCAACAAATTTCAACTTTTTCTTGACGTTTCGATTCTCACTATGCGATTCTTATAGAGTTTCTCGCGCTGATTCCGAATATGTCCTTAATTTTTCTCCTAGACGCACAGTTTTTGAGAAATTTGAGTTTGAAAAAAAGATATATTTTTCGACTTTGAACAAATATCGTGATGTTATTATAAAAGATATTGTATTGTTCTTTACAGCAAATGATTCTCTAAACTCTCCCTCCTCTAAATTTCTCAAAAACTGTGCGTCTAGGAGAAAAATTAAGGACATATTCGGAATCAGCGCGAAAAACTCTATAAGAATCGCATAGTGAGAATCGAAACGTTTTTTGGCTGTTGGACAGTGTAATTGGAGCACCCGCTGTACTTTCCTCGATAATACACTTGTTACCACCGTTGAAGGGGTTGATGCGGTCAGGGCGAATCTCCGATCATGGGTGTAAAAATTGGTAAATTATAAAGCATAAATCCGCTGAGAGTAGGGGGTCTTTTGTGGCGATAGTTGAGGAGCTATCCGGCCGGAAACGAGGGCGAAAATCGTTCTCCTTGTGATTTGAACGTATGCCGCGGCGTTACACCGCGGTACAACCCTTATTACTGCGCGGCTCGCGAGTGAGAGGCTCGAGTGGAAGTGTCGTGGCACGAACAGAGAAGGTGGAACAAGGTAGTAGAGCCTATCTACCGGCAGTAATGGCAGGTCGTATCGATCGTGACGAAATGTTCCTGGAAACGTGACGAGCTTCGGGCTGCTTTGGCTCGTTCATTTATCGGCCGCACGGCTTGCGTACGAGCTTACGAGCACCCCGCCCATCAAATTTGCGTTTTCTGCGTGTACCTTCTTCCGCATCTTGCCAGGTCGGTCAACCTGCAGCAAACTTTTAAGAATAGACTGCAGTGTTGGGCAATATTTAAATAGATAATTATTTAAATAAAAATTTAAATAACAAGTTATTTGTTATTTGGATATTCGAATAAAAAGCCAAAATAATTACCTATTATTTGATTAATGATTGATTAATCTAGATAATCAAAATGACTAATCTAAATGAATGATTCAAAATGATAAAGTTAATTGTTATTTACAAATACAATTTCAATTATTATTTGCATTGACAAATAATAAATTAAATTGTATTTTTTTATTGCCCGACCATCGGCGGTATACCTGGAAAGGTTGCTATGGCAGACAAAAAACGCGCACGTGTTCATTGTATATACAAAATACAAGAAATAAGAGACGACCAAAAATAATTTATTTGATGTCAATCCAAATAATAAGTAATCTTTTATTTGCAAATAAGAAGTAATAAATAGATCACTTTTGGAATTATTTAAATTACTTTTATTTAAATAAAAAGTTTAGTTAGATTAGTAATGATATTTGGTCCCCTCAGGGTTTCAAATCCATTTACCACTCTCCCTTTCTTCCACTCTCACTATCGCCTAATTTCAGCGCGACCTACTTTTTATTACGGTGGGTTCCGAACCACCTAATAAAAAATTTAGTTATTGTTTGCAATTAAAATCACACGTTTATTTATTATTTAATTATTTATTATTTAAAATAAAATTTGCCCAACACTGATTGTGAGTATCCCCCGTATCCCCCCAAGAACAATCGGTATTAAATACCAGGCGTGTACATTCTTTGTACATAACAGTAGACTCCCGCTGCACCAGGGTTGTTGCACCAGAATCAGTACGTAGCCCCTTCAAACTCTTACCCCCAGGGGTACACGTACCATACTTTGGGAAACACTGGTCTAGGACGGGTCTAGACTGGGAAGGGCGGAGAATCCGTAATGAGTGATTAACACCACGTTAAAGAAAAAGGTTAAACGCGATTTCGATACAACAGAAGAAAGAAAGAGAAGAAGAAGAACGAAGAAATTATTATATTAGATTTGACTGTAACACCATTTGTCGAAGCCCCGCCCCTTAGAATATCCTTAACCCGAAACAAGCAAGTCATCGCAAGATGTAAGAGTCACTGTGGTTTGTATAGAGATCCCCACAGTCTATCAGTGTTGGGCAAATTTTATTTTAAATAATAAATAATAAATTTTAATTGCAAATAATAACTAAACTTTTTATGCAAATAAAAGTAATTTAAATAATTCCAAAAGTGATCTATTTATTATTTCTTATTTGCAAATAAAAGATTACTTATTATTTGGATTGAGGTGGAAATCAAATAAATAGTTTTTGGTCTTCTCTTATTTCTTGTATTTTGTATATACAATGAACACATGCGCGTTTTTTGTCTGCTATAGCAACCTTTTCAGGTATACCGCCGATGGTCGGGCCTGTTCGCTGGGTCTAACTGCCTATAAAGAAATACAATTTAATTTATTATTTGTCAATGCAAATAATAATTGAAATTGTATTTGTAAATAACAATTAACTTTATCATTTTGAATAATTCATTTAGACTTGCTCAAATAATAGGTAATTATTTTTGCTTCTTATTTGAATATCCAAATAACAAATAACTTGCTATTTAAATTTTTATCTAAATAATTATCTATTTAAATATTGCCCAACACTGCTCATAATCAGTGTTACGACAGTTATAGAAGAGGTACACAGATGTCGAAACTTTGGGAAACACTGACTTAGAAGAATACAAAATTAACTTTTTTATTGTATTGTAAATAAAGTGACCGTCATTCCCCCTTAATCGTTCGGATAATGAATGTGTTACAGCGCTGGATTTACAAGAGTTTACAGCTGTACGTTTCCGTAAGTGGCTCCCAGTTCACAATTACGGAAACATTTTTCTCCGACACTCTGGCGAACGCGTCCGGCTCGGCGCCCGGTGGCGGCAGGGGACAACACCGGCACAGCTATACAGCCGCGTTTATGTAAATTCTGCTCGGGTTGCATGCGTGAACGCACGGGAATAAATACATAAGGATGGGTGGCGAATCGATACGCCTTTACCGAGAAAGCGCCAACGAAAAAGTCCATCAATCATTTTGTATGCCGCCGGAATTGTGGCGCGCGCGTACCAAGAGTTTCGTGTGTACACTACACGCAAATGAGAATGGCAGAGAGAAGGGGGGGGGGGAGAAAAAGAGAGAGAGAGAACAGAAAGGGAACCGGAGAGAACGAGGGGAGAAAAGTAGCAAGATAGAGGGAGGTTCCGTGGCAATTTATTTATGCCTTAGGATGCGAATCGATTTACTCAATTACAAGGTATGCCAGTGTGAATGGAGGAAACGCGAAATCATCTAGATCTCTGCGCTCGATTAAAGAGGCGGCGTCCGATTCTATTTATAGATCACGGATGGGCGGTGTGCATCGTTGTTCCACGGTTTTTATATTAAATTGCAAGGAAATAATAATTGGACAGGAATCTGTTCCCTCCTCACCGGAGGTTTTACCGCATTCCATTTACTTTTACCCCTCGCACATATTCTGCCCCCTTATAACACGGCACTGTGCAAACATAAGGGAAAAAATTGCTATAATCCTATAACACGATGTGCTTACAACTAGACTGCGGATCTTTAAATTAAAAATGCATTGTAAGTCACACGGGAGCTGAATAAACATTTCTTTTTTTCTTTAATTATTTTATTAAGCTGAATTATTATTCTCACAATTTTTAAGTACGTCCTCTGCTGTCAATTGTACGTACCCATTTTTGTTATACAGTAACGACTTGATCTAAACCCTCGATCTATTTCTTAGATCGTACAGTTCTATCGTTGGCCCTGTGGAGGGGATAGGCAATTTTCTTAGATCCTGAAGCTCCAGTTTTCTTAGATGAAGGCTTTACTATGCAAAATCAAATTACTATTATTCTCACAATTTTTGAGTACGTCCTCTGCTGTTAATTGTACGTACCCATTTTTGTTATACATTAACGACTTGATCTAAACCCTCGGTCTATTTCTTAGATCGTACAGTTCTATCGTTGGCTCCGTGGAGGGGATAGGCAATTTTCTTAGATCCTGAACCTTCAGTTTTCTTAGATGAAGGCTTTACTATGCAAAGTCAAATTGGAATTATCTAATTGGTGAGAACCAACCCGTTTAGCTTTATTTGACAAAATTAATTTTTTTGCCAAAATCTAGCGGAACAAAATGGTAGCACACGTGTATATAGGATATTTGCACTAAAAATTCATCCTTTTGTAGATCATATTCACCTCTTTGCACTTCAAATTGACCCTTTTGTAGGAGCTATTCACCTTTTAGCAATTGATAAGTTATTGTACAAATTTATTTTCTTAGGCTACATTAACAATATAAATATCCGATATAAAGTTATTATTCATAACTCCTGAACGAAGCCTCGGAGAACATTTTCGCAAAGGAGAAAGTTGCTTCGAATGACGTCAAGAATCGTCCCTTCCAAGGAAATTCATTTTTGGCACACTCTGTGTAAAAAATTGAACAAACTGAACAAATTACAAACAAAAATTGCAACGTAACACGTAGTATCGTTTCGAAATAAAATCATGGAAATTAATTTTTCAGCATTCGCACGAGACAACCACTATAAAAAGGGAAATGGGTGGATTTTCACGAGAGGGCGAACTGATGCCGCTTGTTCCAGCGAAGTTCCAGCAATTATGTCGTTAAGGTAAATAATGTAACTCGTCGAATACTGGGAGTCAGGGCGGACGAATTAATGAATTCCAACCTCAAAGGCTCCAGGTGTCACTTACCGGATCCGGTTAGATTCTGACGGACGATTAGAGAAAGATAAATGGTGGGACAAAGAGATGTTCTTTTCTGTCGGATTCCTTTATAACCGAGGTTGTAACCCACGGCTTCGGCTCGCTCTGATTATACAAGAGATCTTTGTGCCTCCGTCTCTCGTGTCCACGGAATCTGAAAACTCGGAATTATCCCTGTCACGTTTCAAACACGTTTCAAACTTTAACTGATCTCTCGTGAAACCCGATCTTAAGAAGCTTGTTTCTCACCGCTACCACGAAATTTCTGGACAGTATTCTTTCGCCTATTACACTTCGAAATATTCCCAAAAAGGGAATATCTTTTCATTACTCGCAAGAGTATACAGGACGTTCACGCTAACAGTAGTATATAGGTTTTGCACTCCAAATTCACCTTTTCGTAAACCAACTTATACAGGGTGTCCAAAACCACCCGTCCAGGGGTGTTAACTTCCCAGATAAGCATATTCGGTAAAAATGTTTGGAATAAAAGTTGCAGGGATTAATGGAGGACATATGTCCATGACCTTGTATTTGACCTTCGGATCCATTTTCAAGGTTATTTGGAGGTCAGTACGTATTTTTTAAATGGGAACCCCTACTTTTGACTATGAATTCTGAAAGAGCTCGAAATTTCACGTTCAGATATGTACTTATATGTCCTTCAATGTGATCAACTGCAAATGTATTTCCATCATGCTTGCGTTAAATAATATATTTGGAGAATGAAGAGCTGAATATATTATCGCATATATTATAATATAATATAATATCTTATTTGGCCAGTCGTTATTTAGGAATAACTGTTAGTTCGCCTGCGTATGAAAATGATTTTATCAAGACTATTTTATTGTTTCAAGTATTAAAATTGAAAAAGAAATTGCAGATATTTGGCCAGACGTTATTTACAGATAACTGTTAGTAGAAATAACTGATTTGATCAAAATTATTTTATTATTTCAAGTATTCCAATTGAAAAAGAAATTGTAGATATCACGATAAAAATTTAAACAACAAATCCGCAGCACTTTCTGACTTGATAGATTGCATGGTTACAATTAGAGCATAGTAGGCAGGCAGTTTGTTAATTGATTCGTTTTCTCCGTTGCTCCATGATCTGATGAACACTGTTGAGCATTTAATGGAAAAACTAGTTCAACAGTGATTCCTAAAGTTCAACTATCATCCCGCTCTCTCTCGTTAATCGCGTTAAATCCTGCCTGGCCAGTTCTGGAGTGTAGGCGGCAGAAACGATCAGGAGGAAAGTAGTAATAGTGGAAGAGAGGCGACGTTGAGAGCGAACCACAGAGGAAGAGAGAAGGAGAGAGGAGGAGAAAGGGGATGGGTAGAAGGAGGAGGAGGAGACAGAGGCGAATAAACCGGAAGTACGGCCGCGTGGTCGCGCAGTTCATTCAGACTCCGCTTCCAGGTTCAGCCAGCGTTATCCTTTTCTTGTTTTCTTTTTACTCGGTGGTTCCGTCGGTCGAACAATAGAGCCACGATGCCGCAATACACGCCAAAGGGTGATTAATAATTCCAGAAGCAAGCCGAGGCACGAAATCCGAAACATTTCCGGCGAGCGCGATCGCGATTACACGAAACACGCGGCCCTCGAAGGACTTTCCGTGCCCGGGAGGCCTTGAATAACGCGCGATTAAATAATTTTGCCTGCAGTTACGTTATTTTATCGATGCGCTCCTGCCGGAATGTTGCCCAAATATTTACTTAACGAGCTCGCCGGCAGAAAATTATGGCGAAAACACAAAGTCAGCCGTATTCCTTTTTTACCACGTTTTTATTAACTCGCTTTGTTTGTTTGTCTGTTCGATACAAATTTTGCAATTGATTTTAAACTAACTTCCCGATGAGCTAGAGACTTGAAACTTTAAACATAGCTCAGAACTGGATGAAAATGCAATATTAACTCGCCTTCTTATCTATTCTTATCTAGTCCTAGTAATTTGTGATTGTGAATTTTTAATAGCTATGAAAATACTTGTAAGATTTAAAACGAAAAACGTGGGACGCAAGATAATAGTAAGGAGTGTAGAGAGTAGCTGCCGTTGAGAAAACTCACACGACAGTTCATAACATTTGCAGTGCAATAAAATTGTTAGTGACTTAGGTGATCTACTCATGCATCAATTATCTACTGCATGCGCCGCACGTTTTTCGTTTTAAATCTTACAAGTATTTTCATAGCTATTAAAAATTCACAATCACAAATTTTCAGGACTACCTGTATGGGATTAGGAATCTGTATGGGGCTAGGAAAAATTATTTCATACTTTTTAATCCGTCTTAAAAACGTGGTATATTAAAAAATTTTTTTTATTTAAATAATTTACTTTCCGTTCGAACGCGAGTAATAGGGTAAATGTACCTATTACTGCGGTATTCTTTGCCAATGAGTAGACTGCGGATTTTTATGCAAAATAAAAATTGTCTGCATCGATTGCAAGAGATAGAAATCAAATTGAATGTTATTTCTTCCCTTAATGATTTTAATATAGGAGAAATCATATATTGATATTTTCAATTTTTTTAATTTTCCAACAATTTTGAATTTCATCTACTCAAATTTGCTATAAATGTGCATAAAGATCTATCAGTCTACCAATAAGATTCAAATACGTAAAAATAAATATTTTGCACTGTAAGAAATTTGTCAAACTCAATCTCGAACAACATCGTCAATCATTCTCATATTTTTAGAATCTCAGGATTTGAAAAAACATTCTGCTTAAAAGGTAAAAATAAAATACTTTTTCTTCTACCTCGATCAGCAAAGGGTTGTTGGTCACATGATTGTACATTCTTTATATGTACGTAACAATAAATATTTTTCCCTGAATAAATTTGTACAATTCAATGATTAAAATGGAAACACTGGCTGATATAACTCTAATAATCTATTATTTAAAATAATGCAAAGACAATATAATTGAACTTCATTCAATAATAAGCAAGGCAATTTTTCGATAGTAAATAATTAGGATTATTAACAAGCGTATCGATGATATATTAAAATTAATAAAATATTAAAAATTGATATCCCCATATCAATATGCATATTGTTTAATTACAATTCCATTTACGAATGTCGCAGATTTCAGTCCTATATTAAAGATTAATATTTACAGTAACACACAGGAAATAAAACACATTTTCCATGCACGATAAAGATCGCCCATTTAACTAATTAAAAAGCGTAATTGCATTTGAAGTGGTACCTGCACGTTCCGTTTCAGACGTGTAAACAGTTATTGCAATTTTAAGTGTTGCAATGGTAAATGCATTATGCACACAGTATAATTCCATTTATAACCTTGTGTGACCTTCAAGTTCATTGTCGTATACGAATGAATTTAAATTAATACTCACCTTGTGATATCATTTACATTGCATTAAAAACATTCGTTATGCCATCACTAGACTGTGGATCTTTATGCATTTATAGGAAAATTGAGTAGATGAAATAAAAAATTATCGGAGAATTTTGAAAATTGAAGACGTTAAGGGGGGAACCTTCTGCAAATGACCTGTTTTTCAAGAAAAACAGTTTCTTTGAAAAATATAATGTGTAGATTGATTTAAAATTTGAGGTATCATTTACTAATGTTATAATGTAAAAAAAACATTTTCTATAAATTTTAATTGTTGATAACAATGGTGCAATGGCGGCTTGAAAATGGCATCCTGTAAATGCGCCGTGCAGCATTACAATGCACAAAAATGATAAGAAACAAAAATATCAAAATGGAATCGTTAGTTTATGCAAAAACGATAGTCTTCTTCTATCAAAATTTGCGAAATTGCAAAAATAACGAAGTTTTGAAAAAAAACGGATTTTCTGTTATGAACAATTGTTAATGACAATATTTTAAATAGAAAATTAAAAAATCGGAGCTCGTCATGCTGAGGCCGATTATTTATGGAATATATATACCAAGTTTCATAAAGATCGAGTAATCAGTTTTTGAGTTGCACGGCATGCGAAATGTTCCGTTTCGAGAAAAATGCGTTTAAAGTTCGAGCGTTCGGCAAGGCCCGTCTACCTAAGCCGCTCCGCTCGATACAACCGTTCACTTTATTTTGAAAAAAATATATAAAAAAAACTTTTTAAAAACCACGCTTATATTATTATTATATATTATTATTATTATATATTATTATTTAAATGCACTGAAAAGGAGAAAATAATTTTTATAGACATCAGTGACTATAATAAAAAGCGTGGAGAGCTAAACTATATTGATGTAATCTTCGTGGGCGCTCCACGCTTTTATTAATAGTCACTAATGTCTATAAAAATTATTTTCTCCTTTTTAGTGCATTTTAATGTAAGTGTGGTTTTTAAAAGGTTTTTTTATATATTTTTTTATTTTCTACTTTTTAGTCTTTACATATCTTGTAATCGATTTTAATTACCGCTTCAACCAAGATCTTTTGTAAAATGGAAAATATTGTGTCATGATTAGATAATTTATTATCCCGTTTTTATAGCCAAAATAAATAAATATCCTATTAAATTTGATGTAAGAAAGGAGATGCAAGACTTGTATGACATGATCTATTGAATTACTAGTGATCTATTATGCAAGAGAATGAAGGGATGACTCCGAGAGACGACGTCTCTTAATGTAGTCCGGAATGGGACTGAGCTCCTTCGGTGCGAAGTGGGTCAGTGGAGTGGGGATGAGTCGGAGTGGGAACGCGTGGTGGAGTAGGGAGCCCTGGCGCGCGGAGTGGGGATCGCTGAACGCGATGACTCACTACCGTGCGTCGCGCGGCGAGGTGTGACGGTTAATATTTAAATTTTTTTTCTCCCAAACGCACAGTTTTTTCTTTATTTTTTTTTTTTAATATTGCATTGTCATCCAGTTCTGAGCTATGTTTAAAGTTTCAAGTCTCTAGCTCATCGGGAAGTGGTTTAAAATTCGATTACAAGATTTGACGTATACAACAACTCGGCAAGCTAATATAAGCGTGGTAATAACGTACAAAAACATCTCTGATCACTTTCTTTTTTCGTTTTTTATCGTATTCCTGACGAAATTTCCTATCGATTTAAGCAAAAAAATGCTCAAAAATTTTATTTTACACAGGGCTCCCCCCTTAAGGAAAGATTAATTACGGGATGAAATAACATCGAATTTAATTTTTATTTAGCATAAACATCCGCAATCTAATCATCACAAATAAAGGAGATATTTAAATGGCTACATTTAGGTGGACCACCCTGTATAGTTATAAAAAATGTCCGCCCTTTGAAGGTCAAAATTCTCTGTCTGAGGTATGTTTTGTGTTGCTAGGACCTTGAAGTTGGGGTCAAGGGTAAATAATATTGAGGACGATTATTTTTAATTGTCCAAGGCAGCCTGTACATTTGGTCAAAGGACATTTCGAGCAGTCGGTCACGCCTCAGACAGACAGAATCGTAAATTTACGGTTGGTGTGCCACGAAACGGAAGCAGAGAGCATCAGGTGCAAGCGGAATTATGGACCCACCTGCTTTTGTGCGGTTGGTCTCTTGCGTCATTTCTATTCCGATCCTAGTTTTCTACCTGCGCCGGCAGACGTTTTCGAAAATTCACACGCTGCTACCTGGCGAGACGCGCGGAGCAGCGGTGTAATTATTAGACTGTGGATTTTATACATTTACAGAAACAGTGTGACAGGGTGAAATTTAAAACAACGAAGAATATACAACAATTTAAGGATGAGGATACAATATTTTCAACTGTATAAAATTTTTTAAGGGGGATATTTGTATTTGGCTCCCGTTTGTTCAAATCGATGAATAAAATTTTGATTTTGCATAATCGTCCGCAATTTAATAATTAAAACTGAAACTTGTAATTTTCAACATTTTTTATATATCATTTTAATCTAAAAAACAGAGTTGAACTTCATATGTCCTCTACGCGTGGAGAATACAGAAAAACTGTTAACAAGAGATTAGGCCACCCTCGAAACCAAGCAAGTTTTGTCTGACAAATTTTTCTGTACTGTACTTCTTTTTTTTTATCTTTTATTTTACGTCGCATTTAACTGCCAGGGTTTTTTCGCGACGGGACCTACAGTTTCTATAAGGTGGGTTCCGAACTACCTTGGGCACCACAGTTTAAAATGGCACATGAAAATATTTCCAGAGGTGCCGGCGTCGGGATCGAACCCGCGACCACGGAGGTATTGTACTTTCTATACAATTCTTGTACTTTCTATACTTCCTATTATATAGAATAATGCTTTTTATTGTAATATTCTATTATGTAGAATAATACTTTTTATTATAATAATTCTATTGTATAGAATAATACTTTTTATTATAATATTCTTATAGAATAATCATTTTTATTATTATACTATACATAAAGTATAAGACTTTCTATACTGTATTTTCTATACTGTATTTTCTATATAATACTATACATATACTATAAGTATACATATACTATACATACAATATGCTATACTATACATATGTATAGTATACATATACTACAATACTATATTCTATATTATTCTATACTATGCATATACTATGCATATACTATGCATATACTATACTATATACTATATACAATACTATATAGTATGCTATATACTATATACAATACTATATAGTATGCTATATACTATATACAATATTATATAGTATGCTATATACTATACATATACAATACTATACAGTAAACTATACTCTATAGTACTATATTATATTCTATATTATTCAATACTATTTCTATATTATGCATATACTATACTATGTATTATACTGTACATATACAATACTATATAGTATACTATGTACTACACGATACATGTACTATACTATACTATAGTACTATACTATAATATAGTACTATAGTACTATACATGTACTATACTATACTATACTCTATAGTACTATCTTATTCTACATATATTATCTTAAACTTCCTTTTCCCCACGACGACAGTGAGATAGAAAGAACATATTCACACACAAATCAACATAAATATTCTTCGAAACATGAGCGTTAGTGACGAATGCGCCCATATATTCCCGGCAATGAATAACTAACGACCGACCAGCGGAAAAAAAAGCAAAAAGTCCGAGAAAAATCGTAAAAAATATCGTTTACTTCATCTCGACACGAAAGTTTATGCATAAAATCGTGTTCGTGCATCGCGTGTTTATTTCCAGGATTATATTGCGCACCTAATACAACGGGTGTGTACGAACGTTAGAACTCGGGGGTTGGAGAGGGGAGGTGATGGCAAAACTTGTCGGTGAAAATGCAAAGGCGTGGGCGGTCGGAACGCCTTAAATGGAGAAAGTTCTGTAGCAGTTTCGAAACTGAGTTTTGTTCTAGCGTCTTGATCGAAGGAGGGATGGAAATTATTTTTTTCTCTTTCGTAACTGTGAACTATGAACACTTCTGAAATCGGCCGTGCGTTCATCGATTGCCGCGCCAATTGTTGGACAAACGTTCCCAGAAACCCTTTCCATCGTTTTTCTCTTATCAGATCTACGTAACGCGATCACAATTACAGGGCAGAGAAACGAAGAAACGATGTACATCGGCGGCCCTGTCGCGGTCATCAAAAATTCGCGCGAACCAACAGATAGAACAAGTTCGTCGCGTGTCTCTGCACGTGGGAGGAGGTTAAGGACAGCCACTCGGGACACGAAACAGTTAAAAATATCGCTGGACAAATGATCGATCGGTTACAGGACGGACAACGCCGCTGAAATTCGTGTGCGAGTTTACGTAACCAAAGTAATTTAATTACAAAATAATAGCACACATTAAAATTTGCACGATTTTTATGTAGCTTCATATTTCAACTGTATTTCTATATGTACTAACTATATGTATGTACAAGCCTCGATCCAAGAAAAACCCTCGGGTCCGTGCTGTTTCTTAGATCGTGCAGATTTCGTAGATAGGCAATTTTCTTAGATCCTAAAACTCCCGTTTTCTTAGATGAAGACTTTACTGTACGACATCAAATTAGAAAGATCTAATTAGTGATAACGAACCTGTTTAGCTTTATTTGACAAAATTAACTTTTTTCCACAATCTAGTGAGACAAAATGGTAGCACACGTGTATACAGGATTTGCACTCAAAGTTAATCCTTTTGAAAATCAAATTCATCAATTTTCAGCTCAAGTTGCTGTACTTTGTTTCCTAAGGCTACATTAACAAAATAAATATCAAGTTATATCAAGTTATCAAATAAATATAAAGTTATTATTCCAAATATATATCGTATATATATATGTAATAATAATTATTATAGTTATTATTTTTAAAATAATAGTGATTTTAATAACTCCTTTACCCTATTTCGAGTGCTTCTTAATGCATCAATAATGATTTAAAGTAGTAATAATGTTAATTAAGTTAATACATGCAATAATGTTAATACACTGTTTATTTTGGTCTGAATGGAACCACTTTCATCAAGGGCATTCTTAATCAAAATAAATATTTGAACATTTTAAAAGACTAGTGTCCACGTCTAGGATGAATTAATTCAACATATTTTAATGAATGTAATTATTAATGTAATTATATTATTACGTAATGTATTATTATATGATATTTCTTTTTATTATCATTTTAGTATTATGTACATATAATTTGTTTGTTATTATTTTTTTAACATTTAGATGACAACAAAAAATTTAACATTTTTTTTAACATTTAGATGACAACTGTCAACTGGATGATCGATACCGGAGGATCTATTGAAATAATTGAATTTCTCAATCTTTCATCGCAAGCAATAGAGTTTTTAAACAGAAATGAAAAGAATAGTCTGAAAGGAGCTTTAAAAATAGATCCATAATCTCAAGCATCATCAACTGACCTTTTTCACATCCATTAATATCGTTTCCTTTTTATTTCGTGAGCGCGCGTTCATTCTGGTTTCTCATTCATTCCACACAGAAAAGCCGCATGAAAGGCAATACCACAATGGCGGCCAACGAACCGGTCGCTTTTCTGAATGTAAAACGACTCTTCCCTGACCTCGTCCAGCTTGTCACATTTGTCTGTTAACGAGTGGAGCTTCGAATTAAAGCCAGCCACGACTTTGACGTATTTATATTAACGTCACCTCCATTTTTCTTTTTGACTGCGCCCATACATTCGCGCGTCTTCAGTCACAATTCACATACATTATTTATTTCTGTTATAATCAAACTGCGGATTTTATGTAGTTATGACAATAATCAATAGAGCAAATACAAAATTGACATTAGAAAAATGTGAGGCTATTATTCAATTATTTTCAATTTTTGAACATGATGGAAACTTAAGGATATTAATATATTAGTTCATTAAAACTAATGAGGCAAGGAATAAATTTCTACTTGGCTCCTGTTTCTTGCAATTAATGCAAACACAATATAATATATTTCTAAATGTAGAAAGAATAAATTATTTATATATTAACATATTTATATATGTTTATAATTGTTAATTTTTAACAAAGATCTATGCAGTCTTGTAATAAATATCACTTGCTTCCGCTGCTGGTCTTCTGTATTCTATAACTGTCATCTGAAACATTTTTCCGTATCACCTACAATTTTCATTCATTGGACAGGTTACATTAAAAAATTTTCAGAAAATGATTTGATCGGTTCAATTTCGCCGCTCGTTGCACCCGGCAGTGACGAAATGTTCTACACGGAGATTAGCAAAGCCGGCCACTGCACCTCACGGTCGCCCTAACCCTAAGGAGGGTGAAGGCGCATCGCGAATCATTCCTCCCGGATCGATCCGTGGATCACGGGCACGCATATCTATATACACCGGCGGCGTAATTTCGTGGATGCACGCGCGCGCGGCGACGCACAGTGAACGCAGGTGGTGGCGTGCAACGATGGGTGCACGGTCTGGCCGAGCAGCGTGATCCATAATGGTGGCGGGTGGTGTTCTTGTGTACACGTGGGGCTGGCATGGCAACGGGGTCGATAAATAGCCCGGCACGGCACCGACTTCCGATTCCATCGTCGATGCTGCCGTGCCATGCCGGTATCGCGGCCTGCGATGCTATTCCCGACGATCCCTGCAATTCGGTCTGAACGTTCTTGTATACTCCAACAGCACAAGAAAATCGTTCTGGAGAAATTTTTCGTTCGCCTAATCACGCTTTACCCTTGTGAGATTAACCTCCTGCGATTTGATGTAGTCCCATTTTTCAGAACAAAACTTAGGGTACTGGTCTCTATTAGTGAGCCTGTTCTTATGAATCCTGTGACTGGCACATCCAACGACCCATGCCCCTAATCACACTTAACCACTTCGCTTGTGATTTAACCTCCTGCGATTTGATGTAGTCCCATTTTTCAGAACGAAACTTAGGGTACTGGTCTCTATTAGTGAATCTGGTTCTATGAACCCCCTTTAGCTGGCACGTCCAACCAACCACCGACCCAATCACGCCTAACCAGTTCGCTCGAGATTTAGTCTCCTACGATTTGATGTAGTGTGATTTTTCAGAACAAAACCTAGGGTACTTGTCCCTATTAGTGACCCCATTAACCCTTTGGCTGGCACGTCCAACCAACGACCCACCTAATCACGCATAACCTGTTCGCTTGGGATTTAGCCTCCTACGATTTGATATACAGCAACTTTTCCGAACGAAACATAGGATACTTGTTCCGTGCTAGTCACTTTTGCTAAACGCATATGTGCGTCCATAGACCATACTCCACACTATAGCTCTCGCGGACGCATATATGAACGTACGCCACCAGCACGAGCAAATTGATCTGGAGAAATTTTTCGTTCGCCTGCCTTGGCCTGGCACAGCTAACCAACCACCCTCCTAATCTCGCTTTACCCTTGTGATTTAGTGTCTGCGATTTGACGTAGTCCCATTTTTCAGAATCATACTTAGGGTACTGGTCTCTATTAGTGAGTCTGATTCTATGAACCCTTCGGCTGGCAGGTCCAACCTGTCCGCTTGAGATTTAGTCTCCTACGATTTGATGTACTGCGATTTTTCAGAACGAAACTTAGGGTACTTGTCCTTATTAGTGACTGTGTCCCCATGAATTCTTTGGCTGACACGTTCAACCAACCACCCACCTAATCACGCCTAACTTGTCCGCTTGAGATTTAGCCACCTACGATTTGATATAGTGCGATTCTTCGGAAAGAAACTTAGGTTACTTGTATAGCTCTCGCGGACGCATATATGAACGTACCCCACCAACACCAGCAAATTGTTCTGAAGAAATTTTTCGTTCGCCTGCCTTGGTTTGGCATATCTAACCAACCACCCTCCTAATCTCACTTTACCCTTGTGATTTAGTGTCTGCGATTTGACGTAGTCCTATCTTTCAGAACCATACTTAGGGTACTGGTCTCTATTGGTGAGCCTGTCACTATGAACCATTTGGCTGACACATCCAATGAACCACTCCCTAATCACACTTAACCTGTCCGCTTGAGTTTTGGCCTCCTACAATTTGATTTAGTGCAATTTTTCTGAACGAAACTTAGGGTACTGGTCTCTATTAGTGAGCCTGTCACTATGAACTCTGTGGCTGGCATATCCAACGAACCAGACGCCTAATCACACTTAACCAGTTCGCTTGAGATTTAGCCTCCCACGATTTGATATAGTGCAATTTTTCGGAACGAAACTTAGGGTAGTTGTCCCTATTAGTGTCCCTGTTCTTATGAGTTCTGTGGCTGGCATATCCAATGAACCACCTACCTAATCACGCCTAACCTGTTTTCTTGGGATTTAACCTACTACGATTTGATGTAGTGCGATTTTTCGGAACGAAACTTAGGGTACTTGTCCCTATTAGTGACCATGTCCCCATTAACCCTTTGGCTATGGAATACTGAAAGTTGTTGTGGTAACAGAGGACGGAATAATTTTTTATATGCGCCCACAGTCCGTGCTGGTAGCTTTTGATGAACGCATGTATGCGGCTGTAGTCCACACTATAGCTTTTGCCTTATGGATGCATAATATGTATATGCAGGAATCACCCCTTTCACGGAAGTGCAACATCCTTGGGACACCCTGTAGATAATGCATTATGATCGTAAGTTACTTGCCCTACGATATAAATTATATTTGGTATCTTATATTGTTTAATTTTTGCGGTTTTTTTTATATAGGTCGCATTGAAATGCAGTAATCGACCTTTTTACCTCCAATTCATTGGTTATCATTACTATCAACGATTTCTCTATTAAAAACGCATCAGCAATTTTATACACACTCGCCGAGGATGAGTTAACAAATAATTCAATTTTTATCAATATCGTATCTGCTAAATAACATTAATATGTTTTTATTAAATAACGTAAATACGTTCACACTTGCACACGTATTAATGCAAACTGGCTTAACCTATTTTTTCCGTCGTCTTTATCGATGTAATTCCTACCTATCGTTACTTAATCTCTTTTTTTCCAACTTTTGTCGATAGGCGCGTACGTGTTCACTGAAATCAAACATCAAACTACAATTAAGTGTTCCCATACGCGGCCGGTATCATTGATGAGGTTAACACGGTTAAATAACTAAGTAGAACAGGATATAGTGTAGTAAATGTTTAACTTTTATGACAACTGTGATTTAATTAGTATGTCAAATTGTAAGTATGACTCATTCATGTGCCACACTGACACACATATTGGTAAGTGTGCAACTCAATATTTTCTGAACTAAAATATATAATACAATATACAATACAATATGCTATACTATTCTGTATACTATACAATATACTATACTATTCTGTATACTATACAATATTCAATATACTATATATATTCTGTATACTATACTGTACTATATACGATAAAATAAATGAGAAAATTATAATATCTACATTCCAGATAAAGTATTTAAGGCTCGTTTCATTTGAAATAATTAAGATAACAACAATGTCATGATTTTTGTGAGCCACTGCCACTGCGTGGCGGCTAAATAATTTCTCTGATGAACGCATAAAACTCGCAGCCTAATAATGCCAATAGTAAAAGAGTAGAAACGTTTCAGAACCGGAACAGGATCTCGCAGCTGTCGCTCCCTTATCCTCCCGGAGCTGCTCGGAGAGTCGCGTGACATTTAATCCGGTGTAGCAAAGTCGAGGCACAAAAAAGAAATGTTAATTTCACCGGGCAGCCCTCTCGCATTTGCAACCTGTCGCGATAGGGGCTCCTTATCTACGGCAGGTGCGCGTCCCTCAGAAAATGTGGGCGCATAATGGAATTCTACGTGGCACGTTCCAAGGTGCTCACCGCCGGTTCTTCCTTTCATTGTTCACTGGAGCACCACCAGTATACCGTTCCATTGTGGAAAACAGGAACGGCGATCATAACCTTGATATTGGCCTGCCACCATCGTCTGGAAATGCGTTTTGACTGCTACGTGGATTCAGGGGATATACACTTGTAAATGTTGATAAAACTATTTCCAAAAATGCTTTTTCCTGAATGTACATTATCATAATGAATATTCTGTAAAAACTTTAATTCAATTCCAATAAAGTTCACAGAGGTGTATTTGCTATATTTGCTATATTTATATTACTATACATATATATATTATTTTATATATTTATATTACTGTATATATTATTTTATATATTTATATTACTATTACATTATTTTATTTTCTTGTGAGTAGCCAGCGGATCTTTATGCAAAATATAAATTTTCTACCTGAGTTGCAACAAACTGGAGTGAAATAGAAATTTATTTTCTTTCTTAATGTGCTTAACAGATTGAAAATAATATAACAAATATTATATATTTTTCCTTAATCGAAAGTGAACTGGGTCATGTTTTCTTTGTGTGAGATATTTAATAAAAATAATATTTAACCATGATAATATATATTAGATATACAATTTTATATTGTAATATAATATGAGAATTAACTACACCAATATTTTTTTTTAAATCATGAATGGACTTACACTGCTTTCATAATTAATGAATTATACAATTTATTAGATAAATCTATAAATAGTCTCGAATAAATCTTAATTATTCAGAATTTATATTTTATAATTTGATCATATTTTGTTTATGAGAGCAGGGGAAACGAAATAATATTGTCGTCCTGTTCCAATATTTATTTATTTATTGTTACAATATAGTTGTCCGATTAGTATTAGATATATTATATTTTTCAATGTATTGTGTGGAAGTGTTTTAATTGTCATTATATACAGGAGATATGTACGACAATAACTACATCATATTCTTATAAAGTATATTTCGCATGTGATTTGTCTAACTTTTTTATATCAAGATATACAGATGTTAATATTTTTATATTTTTGCAGTCTCCCTCGTCCGGTTTAGTAAATCTAAAATTCAATAATTCGCCTCCACCATCAAGGTTCGCTACAAAATTTTATAATTATATTATTTATATAATTGTATTATTCATATTATTTTTCATGGACTGCAAATTTATAGAAAATTGACTTATATTGTCTTACTTCGATCGTGAATCGTTACAAATTTTTTTTAAGTAATTATATTATCCATAGTTCGATATATACATTCAACTAACACTACAAAAATCCAAAATTCTAAACAATCAAAGGAATAAGTCGTCGATGAAGGAAATGAAAGATACATGAATTCATTTAAGTGTATCTTTATTGCTTGTTTCATTTGATTTATTATACATATATTGTTCACTTCATTGTGTTCATGTATTACACATTATCTCATTATTATGTTCATTTTTATTGTATATGCATTGTATACGTACACACCTTGTAGATCTCGTGTCGTACCTGTTGCCGATTAGCACCGTCTGCAAGTTATAATTTCCTGTAATTAAACAAAGTATACTCTAACTGCTCCCTAGACTAGTCTGTGTATACAGGGTGTCCCAAAAATGTTGTACTTATTTTAGCTGAATACTGTACTTGTACTCAGAGATGGGCAAAAATTTTATCTAAATAAAAATTTATATAAAATTTTAGTAAAATTTTAAATAAAAATTTCGAATAAAGTGGGTTTAAAACCAAAAAACTTTGAATAAAATTTTAAATAAAAATTTCGAATAAAGTGGGTTTAAAACCAAAAGAATTTTAATGAAATTTTTATTTACATAAAATTTTTGCCCAACTCTGCTTATACTCAAGAATCCCTCCCTCCAAGGAAGTGCAACATTTTTGGAACACCCTAGAAAAAGGAGAGGTCACAATTAAGATGAAGAAAAATGATAAATTATAACCAGAAGTTATAGTTTTTCTTGTGAAGTTCTAATTGTAACGACTTAGTTGTGAATCGTACGAATGTAAATATTATTTACTAAATAACAATGATTGAATAAAAATTAGAGTCAACGGTTTTAGAAATAATTGGACTCCTCCACTTTGACAATTAGACAGCGGATTTTATGCATTCGTGACAAAAATGAGTAAGCGTAATTTAAAACAGTGAAAAAAACATTAGATGAACTTATAAATATTTATATATTATTTTCAGCCTGTCGAACATATTGAAAAAGGAAGTAAATTTTTATTTCACTCCAGTTTGTTGCGATTCAGGAGGAAAATTTTTATTTTGCATGAACGTCCGCTGTCTACTGGTAATAAATAAGAAGAAGGTGTTGTAAATGGCCGAATGAATTTGCGACATAATTATCAGAAAAGATGTTCACGATGAATCGGTATCCAGCAAGTGATGGCATTGCAAGATCCACGATTATACACTATACATCTGTGAATTCTTCCAGTGCCAAGACCCGCCAGAACCTTCCCGGTGTCCTTGATCTTCGTTTCCTTCACTTTACCTTCGTTCGAACGTCAAAGCTTGTACAATACGTGTCCCTTTTTCTTTCACGCTGACCTACTGTTTACACGAACCACGTGACTCTCACAGAGTCGCCAGATCAGGGGAACTTACCCTCTCTCTACTAGTACCGGACTAGTCACGTGACCTGGCCACTGGCCGAAGGGGAAGGGGAAGGTAGAGTGGGGAGACGAATCCTAATCTGGCGACTCTGGACTCTCGTGCAAAACAATTTCTTTGTACTCGGAACTATTTTAACCTTTTCGATCACGAAACATTTTTTTTCAATATGAGGACAACGTTTACAAACAATAAAATTTACCTTTTTTTTGTTTGAGGGCGGTAGGGGAATGTCACTTACGCACATCCCCTCCTCAGATGACGTCTGAAGGGGGTAGTGTGGGACTCGGCACCCCCTAGATAGAATTTGGGGAAAACGGGACTATAGGGACTATACCTCAACCCATACCCACTAAACCCCCACCGCCCAAGGCCTCTTGAGCCCGTCGCCTCAAAATCGTCTGCGGCTAACGGAGAGTGCGCGACCAGCTCTTCGCATTACAACGCCCCACCTATCACAGAGTTAACCACTCCTGTTCTTGGCTTTTAAACAATAAAATTTATCGAATTTAGATGCGAGTTTAGTTTCGAGTTCGGCCTAACTCGAAAATTAACACTAACCGTACCGAGCACAAAATGAGACTGCTATACATTGTTTTATAAAAATGACAACACTGAATTTATTTTAATTTCTTGCAATTTTTATAACAATATGTGCTTGAATGAATAATTTCGAATGGAAGCATCTTTATAATTTCGATAATGAAAAGATATTTCCATTCCTTGTGATTTTTAAAATTTTATGGATTTGGTATTATGAAATTGGTATAATACTTCAGACAATACCTAATTGTGTAGTAATTGATTAGACACAGATATATTTAATTGTGTAAGCAATATTTTAAATAATGGTACAGCAATTTTTAATGGTACCTCTCTCTTTCTCAGAGTCACCATTCGAGTGCTGAGATTTGATCCATTTATGATAAAATTGAGTAGGTGATATTTAGAACAGTAGGAAGATCGCAAGGATTAATTTATTAATATTGTTTAAACGATTCTTTATTATTCAATATACTATTTCCAATCTAATAACATTTTTTTTTAATTTTTATTATCTTGCACGAAAATCCGCAGTCTACCAATATGTTATTATTAAATTCTTATTAATATGTTATTATTAAGTTATCATTAAACAACTTTTTATTTTTTATATTCCAGTCACTTTTACCTGGGTGCAAGGGAGTTACATAATCTTATGCAACTTCACGATTTTGTAATTTTATATAATAAAAAAAATATGAAAAGAAAGCTAGAATGTTGCTTAATGTTCCCTAAACAAAATCTCATTTTTACAGTATCTTCATATGCGAAAAAAAATGTTAAATTTACTTCATTTAATAACAACACCAATTTTCCATTCTTCCAATTTCAGGTTACATTCGATCACTCGGCAAGCTTCGATCGAACTCGGATAGCAATCGGTGAGATTATCACACGAGTGGAAAATCAGTCGCAAAAATGAGGTCATTTGTAACAGAGAACGAACGATAAGAATCGGTTCGCGGTACAGTTTACAAAAACATTTTCTCCCGAAGCTGTAAACACTTCGCTTCCTGCAATAATCGCGCGAGACCGTCGCGCCTCATGGCGTCCCACTATTCATGGCTGACGTCACGGAAGTACGACAGCTGCGATTTCTATTACCTATGTTGTAAACAAACTTATACATATGTTTTTCAGAACTTCCAACAAATATAATTAGTACACTGTTAACTTTTCTGCATTCATGATAAAAATGCTGGATTAAATCAATATTTTTAATTTATGAATATTGTGAATATTATGGATATTATAGAAAAAATTTATAATTTAAACTAATGTAAATTCATGGCTGACGTCACGGAAGTACGACAAATGCGATATCTATTACATGTATTGTAAACAAACTTATAAACATACACGTTTTTTCAGAACTTTCAACAAATATAAGAAGTACACTGTTAACTTTTCTGCATTCATGATAAAAATGCTGGGTTAAATCAATATTTTTAATTTATGAATATTGTGAATATTATGGATAACTAATTAATTAATTAACTAATTAATTTGAATAAAAAAAACATCAAAAATTACTGTTTAAACATTTTGGTATTATATGAGATATACGAATTTCATATGCATAAACTCTAAAAAATCATATACAGGGTGTTTCGTTTAAAAATTATTTGTTCTCGAGATATTTTCAAAACCTATTTTTTTGCCATGGTAGCTTTTTACGTAGAATGAACAGAGGAATCAAATAATGCAACAAAAAATATGCATTCCTATTTTAAAAAATGATGCAATTGTTAATTGCACATGCACAATTGCACTTAAAAAAAAATCTAAGGGCCTACGAATGTAGCGCTCTTCGAACCATTTATCTTTCTCCTTCGATATTTTTTCGAAAATGCATTAATAACGGAGTTATGGCCTGTAATTTCTAATGTTTTGTAACAGTAAAATAACATAATGTGATATATCGTTGAATTCGTCTTGGAAAATGCTATCGTAGTATGACAAAAAAAATATATGGTTCCATTTAAAAAACTTATTTTGTTTTTGAAATCCCCCCTCCCCACCGTCATAGTCCCGAAAAAATGACACCATATGATTGTTGCCTTCATACCGAACAATTTTTGTAAATAAATTTTTTTTGTAACTTCAGTGCGTCACGAGATATTTCCGTTCAAAGATAAACGAAACACCCTGTAGAATAGAAATATTCTAGCTGGAAAGAAATGTCTAATTTTCGAACTCATCAATTTGAATAAAAAGACATCGAAAAATAACTGTTTACGAATAAGGGTTAACGATTAACCCTTGAATGGTGAGAGTTCGTTTTGAGATCCGGTCGATTCGGTTTGGATACACTTACATAGCGATTTTGGTTTTCGGTTTTCGGGCTAGTTGCCTAATAAGATTTAGAATTAATAATAGTATAAAGGCTATATCAATAGAAACTAATAGAAATTCAGCGGAATTTTCAAAATCTTTGGAAACTCTACGGTTTCGTGAAAGGTTCGAAATGGGAGTTGAATAAGGGAGGGTCTATCCCACTATCCTTCAAATTCCTATTCGATTCGGAAACCTGAGTGGTCAATTATTAGACAAGTTCGATTCAAATTTCGGTGTGAACACGACTTTACGGATCGAGATTCGAGCTCAAGGCTACGCGGGTAGAATTAGAAGATAGATAGGGCCGTATATACTACGGGTGCTTCGCGAGGGGGCCGCTATCGGGATATGGAGCAGCGAAAAAATTATAGGCAGTGGAATACGGAGTGGCTAGGGCATGCATTTTGCGTTTCCTGATTTTGACACATTCTGAAACGAGTTTTTTAGAACTTCCTTCCAGAGCCGAAATCCGGAAAAATGAATCGTGTATCCCCAAGAAAATTCGATTAGAAGTCCACCTATATTTTTTATAATTAGTTAGGATTAGAGATAGAATAGTTAATTTTTTAGAATTTCGAAAAAGTTTCCGAATTTGATAGCGTGCCCAGATTCTTTATTTGCCCTCTGAACCCCCCCATGTGGGGTATCAAATGAAAGAGGAGGAAAAAATAAGAACTCTGGTCACAAAAAACAAATAGGTTCGTTATCAAAAATTTTTGTCACGCGGGAAACCCCCCAAGTGGGTACTCAAATAAAAGAGAAATTGGAAAGTAACGTATTGGTTTAGCAAATTTTGCTTAAAAATTGAATAAATGGCTTTAGGATATATATAGTTTATATAGAAATAGGTTAGCAGTCTCTGAGAGTGCATAAGATTAGGAGTAGTTTGCGATATTTTGTTAGTTTTAGTATACTAGTGTGCGGTGTTAGATTAATTTGTAAGCGAGTTTGTTATTGACATGTGTATTGTACAACAGTATATTGGACGAATAAATTAGGAAAATGGTTTAAAAAAAAAAAAGGACTCGAATGGTGAGTCTGAGGCACCACTAAAAATTGCTATACCAAAATATTGTTTATATCATTAAATATGTCAGTATCTAATCACTAGACTCTGGATGTTTATGCAAAATAAAAAGTTTGTGCATCAATTGCAAGACGCAGGAGCTAAATATAAATTTATATTCTTCATTAATAATTTTAATATGGTGAAAATAATATATTAATCATTTTTGCTATAAATGCATAAAATCCATAATGCATAAAAATAACTTACTAAAAATTTAGATATTGTATGAGGTATTACACCAATTTCTCATATGCATAAATTTAAAAAGTCATGGAGTATGGAAATATTCTAGGTCGGAAGAAATGTTTAATTTTCGAATTAAAATATCTCTGAGTGTAAAGGGTTGAAAGAGTGTAAAACATTCCACTTGTACCTTAAGGGGTTAGATTACAGTAACGAGTGGAGAAAATATAAGATTTTTAAACAACAGTACAGAAAAAAGTGAATGATCGATTAATATAAGATTTTGTATTTCAATTATGAACTATAAAAAAATGCTTGTAATATTTAAAAAATAATTTGTTTTTGTGCCTCTCTTTGCTGTCGTCTTTGCTCGGAATACCTATTCTTCCAGATGGCCAACTGGTGTACAGGATTCCTACAAATCGAATTAACTATATCAAAAATCCCAAAAATGTCATAAACTGTGATATATTCTCTAGGCATTCACGATCCCACATTCCAATTTTTGTGAAAATTAACAAAATGGCAGATATTTTAAATTTAATAATTGAATTTCGGTAGAAAATTTGTCAATTTTTAATTTATATTTAACAAAATAATGGGAAAATGAAAAAAAGTCGATCGTCAATGCCTAATAGATATTATAATGAAGATAACTGTAAAATTTTAATGTAATTGCTAGGGTAGAACTCGAGATATCTTGTACGTCGTTTTGAAAAACGCAACTCTGAGAAAAACGCGTTTAAAGTTAACGAATGTAATTTTTCTATCAAAAAAAATTTTCGATTTTATCAAAATAGTACACACTATTTAGTCCTTTTTGCTTTCTCGTTAATTTGTGCGGAAAGTTTCGCTACGATCGCACATCGAAGATAAACCGAAACGGAACGGCACGAGTTACGCGATATCGTTGCCGAATAAGCATTGTAGGAATTATCGGTGAGGATCGGCGAAAATACAATACGCGAGAACGGACGAAGAAAATGAATTGGTTCAGCTGGCGTAGAAGGAGGCCCGTCGTGCGGGGAATTTATAGCGTCAGCAGATGACGATAAGTACAGTGGCGGACAAAAGAAAGTTCAAATATTAGTAACGTTCACGATAACTGTCGCAATTTTTACGAAATGAAATTTTATTTTAAAGCGGCAATGAATTTCTTGTAAATGTTTAAATAATTTATTTAAAACAATGAAACAAGTAAACAAACTGGGTAAACAAGACAAAAGTAAATTTCATTCTACATTTTTGACATTCAAACATTTTGTAAATATTATTTCAAATAACTTGTTATTTTAACAAGTCATTTATTTAAAACAATGAAACAAGTAAACAAACCGGATGGAGAGAAGTAAGTTTCATTCTACATTTTTTTGTGATTACAATTTTGATATTGAAACATTTTGTAAATTATTATTTATATTAGTTTTAGTATTATTTTATATAATGATTTTAAATAGTTATTTGTGGTAATTATATGGAACTGTTCTTCAAAATTATATCATGTGACCTGATTATTAGGTTTCAGTCTGTTGTATACTGCCCCCCTCTGTTGTACATTATTTTCAAAATTATTCCTTTTGTTAAATTTGAACTAAAGAGATGATACATTATTTGAAATTGCTATTATTTAAAATAAATCATTATTACTTTGGTTTGCAAATAATAATATCGAAAATAACAGTGCGAAATAAATTATTTAAAATAGCCATTTCCTATTTTCATTTAAAATCAAATTTGCCCAGTTAATATAATTAGAATGTAAAATGTTTAAACATACTATTGTCCGCTGCGCGTGTCGAACAAAATGAATTGTTAACACATTACGTGAAAACAAAAGAATAGCCTGTCGAGAATGCCCCAGATTAGATGAATGTCATCAACAATTGAAATACCATATTGTCCTAAGAAATTCCAATTTTAAACATTCTTTTGTCAGTCACTGTAGGTGAGACGAGTTCTTTTGTTGAAACACGGTTGAAAAATGTGAAGAAAAAGTTTCAAGTCGTTAACCTCTTAGTTTCTTTATCTCTTTATCTTTGCAGAGGTACAAATAGGCTGTAGAAATTGCAATATGCGAGGTAGAACAAACAAAAACGTATGTATGAGTGACAAAAGAAAATGGCGATGAATGGTCAAATTGCAATACAGTAGCTAGGAGCTTGTAAACCAGAGTTGGGCAAAAATTTTATTCAAATAAAAATTTCGAATAAAGTGTATTTTTTCCAAGTGGATTTCAAATCCACTTTATTCGAAATTTTTATAGGAATACAATTTTTGCCCGACTCTGTTATAAACACAGTTAATTTTCCACAGCCATGAAGTTTAAATAAATATTATTATTATAATCAACCTCGTTTTTGTACCAACTATTTCCTGCATAATTAAGAGTAGATTATATTAACTCAATTGCTGTTAATATACAATACATGCAGTGTGAAAAGCGAACTATTGTACGAAACTCAACGTTTTTGCATCACGTGTGTGTATGTATACCGCGCGATCCGAAACCCCCTTATTCACAACAATGCACTTCCATTTTAACAATTTGAATTACTATCGTCCGCGAATACAATCTCATCATGGAAAAATGTCTTTCCCCTGTGAAGAATTAAATTTTCAAATAAAATTAAAAATATGCAGCAAATTTTTTCAAACCTTGCATTGAAACTTTCAGGATTGTTTCTTCAATTAAAGAAATGCTGAGGTAAATCAAAATTTTTACTATTTGTAAATTCAATCACAATTCACGTGAACACTAAAAATATATAATATAAAATAAATATAATAATATAAAATAAAATAATATAAAATAAATATAATATAAAATAAATATAATAATATAAAATAAAATTGCTCCAATTTTACGAAGAAGCTGAACAACCGCCAAATAAAAAATGACCAATATCAGATTCAGTCTATCAAACAACAATGCACCGTGCCCGCGTTTTTCAAGATCAGAAGTCGAATATTCAATACTTCCTAAAAAGCTGAAGAACCAAAGAAAAATTGCTGGATCAACAGTACTTCAAAATTTCGAAATCCAATATGGATTATAAAATTATCAATTCTAAAAGCCTAATTTAGATTATGAAATAATTAATTTTAGAAGTTCAATTTAGATAACAGAATTCTTAATTTTAAAAATTGAAAGTAAAACCGAATTAGAATAAACCATTTCAGCTCACTGAAACCACAAAAACAAAGGAAAACGAGCACCTCTGCCAGAAACAATATCAATAATCACAGACAATAAAATGGTCACGACGAAGACAAACGAGCACCAAATAAACCGAAGAACGTGTCAAGAATCAAACAAAACTCGAAAACTTTAGCACCGGGTATTCCACCTCCGCGAACAGGTCCGAATGGGTCTAAGAAAAAGTGAAAGAACGGTGAGAGAGTCGAAAATCGAGAGGTAGAAGTTCACAGAGACGAAACTCGATCGACGGTTAACCGGTTTGGAAGTCGAACTGGCGTGTTCGAGCTACTTCCGGTCAGCGGTCGCGGCGATCGCAACTTAAAAATATCCCGATGTGCGATGGGGGGACGGTTCGCGGATTTCTGTGTGGGGAACGCGAAACGAAATGAGAAACGGTGCACTGGCCGAGCTCGGCACACGAACTGAACACGAAAAACCGGACGGGCCCCATCGTGAGACTTCGGTACCGGTCGCATTGTGTCGTTCCTCCGTGTGCGGCGTACCGTTCGGTTCCGCTCGGTTCCGTCCAGTTCTACGGAAACCACGGTACCGATGCGATGGGACCCTCTCGAGCCTCTCCTGCGACCTTCCCTTTCCCCCTTTACCTTTCCAACGCCCCTCTCTCCATGCCTCTATCTAAATCTAAACATGTCCCCTTAACCCTTCTATTGTGTTCGGGTCTATATGACCCATTCGATTTTCTAAGTTAATATATAGTGGCCGGAATTAATATTCGGACACTAAAACACACGATAAATTTTTTAATATTGTACTAACAATTTGGACTTTTTTTGGAAGCTAGAGCAATTAGTTTACTACAGGACGTGAAAAGAAATTTTTTCAAAAATTGCAATAGGTCGGAATCGAAGAAAAAATATGGAGAAAGAAGTATTGTCTCTTGAAATGCTTGCTTT